>JARJHM010000227.1:0-425157 GCA_033356055.1 Carex pumila
ACAGAAATTAAAAAACAGAAATTAAAAAACAGAAATTAAAAACAGAAATTAAAAACAGAAATTAAAAACGGAAATTAAAAACGGAAATTAAAAACGGAAATTAAAAACGGAAATTAAAAACGGAAATTAAAAATGGAAATTAAAAACGGAAATTAAAAACAGAAATTAAAAACAGAAATTAAAAACAGAAATTAAAAACAGAAATTAAAAACAGAAATTAAAAACAGAAATTAAAAAACAGAAATTAAAAAACAGAAATTAAAAAATAGAAATTAAAAACAGAAATTAAAAACGGAAATTAAAAACAGAAATTAAAAACAGAAATTAAAACCAGAAATTAAAAACAGAAATTAAAAAACAGAAATTAAAAACAGAAATTAAAAACAGAAAGCAAAAAACAGAAATTAAAAACATAAATTAAAAACATAAATTAAAAAACAGAAATTAAAAACAGAAATTAAAAAACAGAAATTAAAAAACAGAAATTAAAAAATAGAAATTAAAAACGGAAATTAAAAACGGAAATTAAAAACAGAAATTAAAACCAGAAATTAAAAACAGAAATTAAAAACAGAAATTAAAAAACAGAAATTAAAAACAGAAATTAAAAACAGAAAGCAAAAAACAGAAATTAAAAACATAAATTAAAAACAGAAATTAAAAAACAGAAATTAAAAACAGAAATTAAAAAACAGAAATTAAAAACAGAAATTAAAAACAGAAAGTAAAAAACAGAAAAATAAATCTAATCTATTTAAAAAAAAATCTAACATCTTTTCTAACCTATTAAAAATAAATCCGAATTTAAAAAAAAAATCTAACATATTCAAAAAACAAATCTAATTACTTCACAAATTTTAAAAAAAAATCTAACATCTTTTCTAACCTATTAAAAATAAATCCGAATTTCAAAAAAAAAATCTAACATATTCAAAAAACAAATCTAATTACTTCACAAATTTTAAAAAAAAATCTAACATCTTTTCTAACCTATTAAAAATAAATCCGAATTTCAAAAAAAAAATCTAACATATTCAAAAAACAAATCTAATTACTTCACAAATTTTTAAAAAAAATCTAACATCTTTTCTAACCTATTAAAAATAAATCCGAATTTCAAAAAAAAATCTAACATATTCAAAAAACAAATCTAATTACTTCACAAATTTTAAAAAAAAATCTAACATCTTTTCTAACCTATTAAAAATAAATCCGAATTAAAAAAAAATCTAACATATTCAAAAAGCAAATCTAATTACTTCACAAATTAAAAAAAAAATCTAACATATTAAAAGAACAAATCTAATTACGTCACAAATTAAAAAAAAAAACTAACATCTTTTCTAACCTATTAAAAATAAATCCGAATTTAAAAAAAAACTAACATATTCAAAACAGATATTACTTCACATCTAGCAAATCTAACATAAACTAAATAAATCTAACATATTCAATAAATCTATCAATCCTAACATAAAATAAATCTAAGAAATGTAATTATTTAACAAATTTAACAAATCTAATTACTTAACAAATTTAACAAATCTAATATAAAATAAATCTAACAAATCTAATTACTTAACAAATTTAACAAATCTAATTACTTAACTTTCAATAAATCTAACTTAAACTAAATTTACTCTACAAAAATAAATTAATCTAACATAAAATAAATCTAACCTTTAAATCTCGCGGAAAAATTTTGTGGGAGGTGCCGAACTTTGTAATTTCGATACCTTCGTAATTCCGTTTGCGTATTTGTAGAATGAATTAAATTACAACTATATAATTTTTTTTAAAAATAAATTGAGAAATTGAGAATAATGAAAATTGAGAGAATGAGAGTTTGAGATAGAATGTGGAGAGAAAGAGAGTTAGAGGGGGTGTATTTAAAGAAAAAATTGGAGGGGGGAATTAAATTCGAAATTAAAAAAAAAAAAAAAAATCGGGATTTGACCCGGGTGGGTCTGGCCGGGTTTGATTTGACCGGTCGGGGTCCGGTTTGTTTGAACCGGCGGCAAAAAAATTCAAATTTCAAATGAAACGGGTAAACGGGTAAAGGGTCACGGGAAAACGGGTAAAGGTCACGGGTAAACGGGTAAAAGGGTAAAGTTAGTTGGGTAAACGGGTGCGGGTACGGGTAAAACGGGTGCGGGTAGACGGGTTTCGGGTACGGGTAAAACGGGCACGGGTTGGACGGGTTTGTTCCCGAATCAATGAGTCCGGTCCGTCTCAAACCCGTACCCGTGTACCCGTTTACCCGCCTATACCCGGGCACGGGTACGGATACCTCGAGTAACGGGTACGGGTCGGGTACAACGGGTCATACCCGTTCGGGTAAAAGCAAAAGTCTAAGCAGAACCAATCACCTAACAGTAGTAATTGGTCTAAAATCCATGAGTGGTACTAATAAGTAATAACAGTAAAAGAAAACTAAACTAATGCTCTCTTTCATACTACAAATGAGACATTTATGTTGGATTTTGACGACAGTACCCTTTAAAAATTCCAAAAACAAACCAAAGAGAGTAGGGGCAAAACAGGTATTCGTGTATTCGAAGAGAGTTTTCTCTCCGTTAGGTCGAGATCCAACATCACTTGATAGCACGAGTCTTGATGTATAATCGGACAGTCTATCTACGCTCCCCATTGTCCACTCGTCTAACAGAATCCACCTATATATTATCCCGGATTCCAAATTGTTCGATTATAAATTGATTAGCATCTCTTATCCACCCACAGTTGGATACTTGGATTACCAGTCGCCATGGCTTGCTCTGTGCCTTCCATCGCCTCCAGTATCTCGTGCAAGCTATCCTCTCCAGTCAAATTTCTTCATCAATCATCAGCTGGTCACTTCTCCACAAATCTATCTTTTCCTAAGAGCTTCACTTCTCACTCTTCTAGGCTCGTCTCCAGATCCAGACCCGTTAACAAGAGAAGTGCTGTCGTCAAGGCTTCTTCCGAGGTTAGCTTTGCTAAAATGTAGTCCCTTTGTATTAGATCGGTTGTTGAAGTTATCCGGTTGTGATTTAATTGATTTTGATTTGTGAAGGATCTTCCATTGGTTGGTAACAAGGCACCCGATTTTGAAGCTGAAGCAGTGTTTGATCAGGAGTTCATCAAGGTACATGAAATCAAAAGTAGCTACCTTTCTTGACTTTTATTAATGTATCAGAGCTTCACTTATGACTTATGAGTGGCCTTTAAGTTCACCACTTTTAGATCAATTAAACCTCGGTTTAAAAATTTGTAACAATTTAATCCAACTGGCCACTCAAAGATGTAAATATAAAATGCTTAAGAGTCGTCAGACAGGTATGTGTTAATTTTAGCTGCCAGCTATACATTGTCCGTACTGGTACAGGTTCACTAAAGTGCTTCTCAAATTAGTGTACATGAATTCATTATGTACATTGCAAATGATTGAGACTGAGTTATATCCTAAGAATTTTCTTATACTGGATTTTGGTGCCATACTGCTGGCTTTTGGTGCTGGTATAAACCAGTCCTTATCGCGATGTAGTAGGTTATACTTTTTAGATTTTATCTTTTCCCTTTTTCGTTGTTCATTATATAAGTGATGAAAAAAAATATTGAAATTTGATTACAGAAAGTAGGGCTAGTTGATGCACAATGTTGAGGTTTTATTTACCCGCCAATATGTTGATTTTGGCTTAAATGGGCTTAAATGGGCTTAATGGAACATCAGTATCATATGTCATGTTTATTTTAAAATGTTATCCTATAAGTCTTGCATTTTTTTCTTAGAGTTGCTTGCACATATTAACTCTAAAATTGATTTTGCTTATTTCTAGGTAAAATTGTCAGATTATATTGGGAAGAAGTACGTGATACTTTTCTTCTATCCCCTTGACTTCACTTTTGTTTGTCCTACTGGTACGTTGAAAGAGGACTAATGAAAATTTGACTATTGTTTTTATTCCTTTTCTTCTGTTCTAAAATATTACAAATTCTTGATGCAGAGATTACTGCTTTCAGTGACCGCCACTCAGAATTCGAGAAGCTGAATACTGAAATTTTGGGTGTCTCTGTTGACAGTGTGGTAAAGTCCCTTGTTTTAATTTCTGCATACTGAACATGGTTAATAGAACATCGTAGGAAACAAATCTTTTGCAGTAGTCTTAGAACACTTATATTTTTATTAGAAAATAAGTAGCAACAAGTCATTTGATGAATGAGCCATGATTGACTGGGGCGGAGGCAAGTAATGGCAAGGTGGGGCATTTGCCTCCCCCCGTCAAAAGAAAAAAAAAGTCATGTACTTGACCTTTCTATGTTTTTATTTTTCTGAAAATATTTATAAAATTATACTCGTAATTAAAAATTATTGTAAGATTGTACATCACCCTAAATTGGTGACCCCTCCCTAGTTATGTCCGGGTTCCACCCTGATGGATGGTCTTGTCCAACTTTTGGAGTAAGAAGCTAATGATTTTGGGGCCATTTAAACATTCTTGTCAGATTTCATAATATATTGTTCCCAAATTAAATCACAACATAATAATCTAATAAATCCTCCTATCATATGCTCTGCGTGCATGCAATCATTTGTTGACTTTTGTTCTCAATTTTTCTAAAGCTCTGTTTTCACATTCATTTTTATTTTCCTGTAGTTCTCCCACCTTGCCTGGGTACAAACAGATAGGAAGTCAGGTGGACTAGGTGACCTGAACTATCCATTGATCTCTGATGTTACTAAATCTATCTCCAAATCTTTTGGTGTGTTGATACCTGATCAGGTATGACTATTATCACTTTTCAACGTGTACCAATTATTTTACCTTGTTTGCAGATAAATACTTGATGCAGTTGCAATGCTACCCAAAATAAAATACATTTGAAAGTATATTGCTGTAATGCAAAATGTTGATCCTGTTGAACACAACAATATATCCGACCTTGATGAGACTTTACATTCAAACCAAACTGAAATGGAATCAATCTAAGTAAATTTATATGTAGGACACTAGGATTTGTACCATGTAATATTGGTTGGAAGCTTTTTTATAGAGTTGTAATGAAAAAATCAGGTGATTTCATCATTCATTCAGTTGAGTATTCTCGGTCTAATGATTGGATATCGAGCAAGCACAAGTGGGTGTCTAGTACATATGTAGTAAAAATGCCATGGGTAGCTTTCAGAAACCCCTATAATGTGTCGAGGTATCTTTGAAGGACAACTTCAGATGTTGTCAAAAGTTTCAGTTGTAAACATGCCTTTCTTCTATATTTGTTATTGGGATGATGACTAAATTTCATAAATCTACATGTTTTGTGACATACATGACAGGGAATAGCATTGAGAGGACTGTTTATTATAGACAAAGAAGGTGTAATTCAGCATTCCACCATTAACAACCTTGCTATTGGTCGTAGTGTTGATGAAACCATGAGGACTCTCCAGGTAAATTTCGTCTTATTCAAAAATGTGAAATACTTAAGTTGCCAAAAATTAGTCGCTTATAGTAGCTCTCAATATGTGAGAGCTGTGCTACCTGGTCTATTTCTTCATTTTAGTTGTCTGAATTTTTCATTCTCGGTCTTTGATCCAAAATATAATGATGGTTTTCTTTGTTTAATAGGCGTTACAATTTGTTCAAGACAACCCAGATGAGGTATGTCCAGCAGGGTGGAAGCCAGGTGAGAAGTCAATGAAACCTGACCCAAAACTCAGCAAGGAATACTTCTCGGCTATCTAAAGATATCATTAGTATTCACGCAAATCATGTGACTCCTTTTATAGAGATGGGAGTATTGTTGGCTCTTCTCTTGCATTTTGTGTGATTTTTGTCTTAGTGAGATGGAGGCTTTTTTTTTGTATCAGTGGAATTGTAGCTACATTTTACTAATAATAATGAAGAGGCAAGCCCCAACTTGTTTTTTCAAGCTTTGATATCATGTCCTGATTCAGAGATTAGCACCTTTTTTATTTGCAAATACTTGAAAGTTGAAATTCTGAAAGTCTAGTGTTCCATACTCGCATCATCTCACAAGGAATTTACCACACCAGAACTGTGCCATATTGGCTTATTGCTGTCATTTAATACAAGTATTATTACTTTAGCAGCATAGCTACTTTAATACTTGTCTGCTTTTACTGTCAGCATCACATAAAAATTAATTCAAAGCATGTCATGCTAGATATCTACCTTGGTTTTGTGGTTGGTTTTTGCCTTTTGGGACTAAATCTACATATTTCGGGAAAGTTGGTCCCGTAATGAATTTGATGATCAATGATGAGGCATTGAGGTACGTGGTAGGAATTACAGGGATTTTGTTGTCATTTCTTGGTTTGTTATATGGAAGTTGTTGGAGAATTGAGATGAGAAAGGTTTAGGTTACCCGGTAACCTGTTTTGTTGTGGGTATGTGGGTTTGAGGGATTTTATTAGGTGGTGGTTTTGTTGGTCTTGTGCTTTGGCCCACGAGGTGAGAACTGGGAACTTTTATGAAATTGAAGAGGGAGAATTGTTTATGAAAGAGAGAAAGGGAGAAGCAGAAGGGATGAATCTGGTATTGGCCCTTCTAGAGAAAGAAACACAATTACTGTACCAGCAGTCTCCGTACTGATACGGATAGGTGAGCTTGTCATGTCAGAGAAATTTTCTTTTATAGCAGTAATATGTAGATTTTTCAAATTTCAATGCACAGATAACACGAGTTATTAATTTTTATTTTTTTTGAAAGAAGTGGGGATTCCCACCAATATCCATTCAACATGAAAACCCTTACAATGGTTTAGAACCTGGTACCACCACTCTGGTACTACTACAAAAACTTACAAACAAGGCATGCCATCAAAACCCAAGTAAACCAGATAACTATATAAGAAAGACAGCTAAACATAAGAGACTATAACAGCATTCAGTTTTTTTAAGCACAAAAGACCCTATAAACATAGAAAATCACACAAAGTTGCATAACAGATAAGTGCATCTTCTCCAACCGTCAACCATCATCTTCCACCTGTGCATCATATAAAATCATCTCTTGCCCATGCATATGGGTTATAACCTGTTCTCCCTCCATTGAACTGGTAAGCAAATTTCCTTCCAAGCATTTTGTATCACAAGGTAGCATACACAACAGATTAGTACTTGCATCATAATTCTGATTTGAACACCAGAACTTAACTAAAGCTAAAATCTGTGCACCTATAATTGGTGTTTGCCTACATAGTAACAAGATTTGCGAATAATTTGGATTTGATCTATTGGCGAATCAATCCGCGTATTATTCGGTTTCTCAAATTTTTCGCTATTTTTTTTTTGCTCTCTTGTGGGAATTTTTTGTCCTCTCAATGTATACTTTCAAATTATTTCTAAATCACGAAACTTTTACTCCGCCGAATCTTTCCCGAATCATAAAGTTGTCACTATGTTTGCCTGGTCAAAGCTATTCATTGCTAAATACTCTTAAATTCATATAGAAATTTTTTAAACTACAGTATGTCAGCAAGCTCTTGAATACGTAAATCGTAGCTTGTTATAATGTACAGTGGAATGTTATAGAATAAAATATTACTGAAACAGTTAGGCTAATTAATTATGTCACAAAAATCCGTTCAGAATTTTATTTTGTAGTCCATCTAGTTATTTAAATTCTAATATATTTCATATATTTTCTTTCTGTGATCCTTCTAGTATATAAAAATTATGAGATATTTCATCAATTTCTTTATGTCTGCAATTCAAATGTGATTTATATAAACTACGAATGACTTGAATATCATTTGCTGGAGAGAAGCTCCTAATGGGCTGGGCTGGGCTGGGCTGGGCTGGATTGAAAATATTAATTAAAATCTAACAGGCTTGAAGAAATTAATGTAACTGGTCTAAGTTGACCATTATAGCCCGTTTATACAATTTGATATATATATTTTATAAGAGAAATGCTCTAGTTCTCCGAGCCATCATATCCGAGCACGTCTCCCAAGTATTTTAACAGAAAGAAAACCTTCCAATGTTGTCTAACTTCCATTTTCAGCTCTAATATCCAAACATTTAAAGTTATGCTTATAATTTTTTAAAATATTACTCGCAAGCATTTAAACCTCTGTTGAAAACATTTCTAAATAGTTATAACTCTTAATTACTTTTGTTTTCAAGCCAAGAAAGGTGGTTTGAATACATGCACGGTTTTTTCCGGTCTGTCCATCCGGTTTAGTCCGGTTTTAATAACAATGTTTTGTACAAAAGTAATTAAGAGTATGTTTTCTGATAGAGGTTTAAGAGTCTTTTCTTTTTTTGTTATTATCAATTGTTGTAAGCATCAAGAATTTTTTTTTTTTTTTGCTTGAAGATAAAAGTAGTTAAGAATTAAAATTATCTAAAAATAATTTCAGATAGATGTTTAAATTCTTGCAAGTAACATTTTAAAATGTTATAAACAGACTTTTAAATGTTTGAATATTAGCGCTGAAAATGAAAATTAGACAATTTTAAAAGTTTTTTCCGTTAGATTACTTGAGAGATACTTTCGATGATTTTGTTTGTCAGGCTGTTTTTTTTTAAGTTTTTGGCATATTCACACAATAACAGAGAAGTTTTGTCGGCTAAAAGAAATTAAAAAATGGAGGTTTTTAAATTTGTAAACAGCGACGGACCCAGAAAGGAGCAAATTTCATGTGTATCCCACAAAAATATCAAAATTACACATTTTTCCTTCTAGAATTTATAATACCATATTTATCCTTTTCAATTAAAATTTATTTTAAATTTATAAAGTTTTAATTTTATCCGTTTCAATTAAAAACTCATTTAGATTTATAAATTTTTCATTTAAAAAAAATGTAGTTTTCTCAGTTTAAATTTATAGTCTTCTAATTTTATATATGTAGTCTATATATGATACTGTGTACGTGTTACAAACAGAAATGACCAATTATAAAAAATAAAGCGATAACTTTATAAACTTAAAAATGAGTTTTAATAGCATAGGCAATATACTGGATAAATTTGTAATATTTTGAAAGGAGACATACGTATATAACTTTTTTTTTTTTAAAAGCACATATATAATATTCCCCCTACAGCTTGGGTCCGATGGCCATCGGATCCAAAGTGGTTCTAATGGGTTCGCTCACTATCGGATCTGCTTTAGGATTCGTCCATGTACTTTTGTGTATGCTTTAAAATTTGTGCGCCACGAATTTTAAAACAGATCTGATGGTGAGCGAACCCATTAAAATCATTTTGGGGTTCAATGGCCATCGGACCCAAGCTGAAGTCTTAAGAAAAACAGAATGCTATTGAAACTAGTGAAAACTAATAAAAACTTTTTGACATGAGCTAGCCATCAAGCTGTATCCAAGATCTATCATGGATTTTTTTTTTTTTCCACTCGGTGATAGATAAGATATAAGGAGAAGGGCAGGTAGTATAGTTGGCTAAAAAAAGAGTCTTAAAATCGGTAGTTATCCAAAAGTTGAGATTTCAATTTTCTTCACAACTTTGCAGTCTCCACAAAGATTATAAAAAAAAAAAGAGAAGAAATTAGATAAAAAAAAAAGTATGTTCAACTTTTGAATACTCTATTATAATATAAAAAAGAAGAAGACAAAAGTGAACATACACACACAAAATACTCCAAGTAATTAAATCAGAAAATCTCTGAGGAATTACATAAAAAATAAATAAAATACAAAATGTTAAAAATGTATATAAGTATTATATTATAAACAGTAGTGGAAAAAATACATAAGAAAAAAGAAACTTTGAATTCGGGTATCAATTATTTTGTCTTTTTTCTTATATATTTTTTCCACTACTATTTATAATATAATACTTATATACATTTTAACATTTTATATTTTATTTATTTTTTATAAATTTTTATGTAATTCCTTAGAGATTTTATGATTTAATTACTTGGAGTATTTTTATTTGCTTATTTTTAATATATATATATATTTTTTTTCTGTTGAACACTTATATATTTACAAATTTCATGACATATATTTGATGCTAATACAAAAGTGTAACGATGATCATCTATGGAACTTTCATATCATCATCGATCCAACGCGTCTTGAGAATTTCAACTGCTATACGTGATAAAAAGAGGTAGAAGATATTAAAAGAAACTAGTTCAGTGTTTAAAAAAAAAAAATAGAATGTAAAGTGAACATTTAAAAAAGACGTTAAAAAATATAAGTGCAAGGCGTTAAAAAATATAAGTGCTCGCAAAATGTACATGATCAGTAATTAAAAGAAAAATCTAACACTATCACATATAGCTAAAATTTTAATTATAGACCAGCAAAAGTATTCTGCATATTTTCCCTCCCATATTTTTTTTCCTATAAACATTTCAAAGTATATTTTCTTTCTCAATAGTCAATACTCACCGTGCATACTCTATTATATATGTGTGTGTGTGTGTGTGTGTGAACGAGGAAAATTTGTAGCTAATTAACTGGATTTTTATAATTGATGCTACAGTGCTATGAGTTGTATAGACAGCTTCTATGTAACAGCTTAATATTCGAGTTTTCAAAATTCTAACAGTCGATCTGAACCTTTCAACACGATCTCCATATGAATATGTACTTACAAATCAAATTTTATTTTTTTTAGAATTTTTTTACTATTTTTTTTAGATTTTTAGAAAATCAAATATCTGAATGGTGCAGAATTTTTAGATCAAGTGATTTTCTAAAAATCTAAAAAAAAATTCTAAAAAATGCAAAATTTAGTTTGCAAGTACATATTCATATAGAGATCATGTTGAACGGTTCAAATCGACTATTAAAATTTTGAAAACTCAAATATTAAAACGTTACATAGAGACCTTTATACAATCGATAGCACCGTAGCCTTGTTGATATAATTCCAATCTTTTGAGAGTTACAGCTTTTATTTTATAATCAGCAGCTTTTTTTTTTTTTTTTTTTTTTTCGGGGGTTGGGGGTACAACCGTACAAGTGAAATTATTCCGATCATTAAATATGGGTTTTGACGGTGACACAAACAAAGATGAACATGGTTCATAGTTATACAAGAAAAGAAGGAAAGATATATACTTAACGAGCAACTTATCTGTCAGTGAAACAGACATATTTTGTACGGCAACACCTTGTCCTTATGGTCCACCAGTAAGTTGATTCGGACCATATGGGTTCGGTACGCAGAAAAGATTCCACAAACAGTCTGCACACGCGGCAATAATTAAAGAACAGTTTAATGCTAAGACCTCTCCTGCTCTTTCCCCAACTTGTCTGAAAAAAATAATAAGTTAATAACTAATATGACCTCTTCTATTATTTACAATTTATCTCCATTTCCAGAAAACTGGATCTATCCTCGTTATTATAAGTTGCTTTATTACTAGTAGTCACATGTATGGCATGAGAAAAAAAAAAAAAAAATCACTTTTTTTTTTTTTTCCAGTTTGTCAGACAAGTATCGACAATTTTTTTATTATTATTGTCCACTCTTGTTTGTCTTTAATATTTTATACATCTCAACTTTAATGGTACGTAATTTGAAAAAATATTATTAAATTAAAATAGTTAAAATTGCAGATGTGTTCTCAATTATTTTAAATAGAAAGTGTGTCAATTTTAGTCAATTTAAAATTTGATTGATCATTTATTATGAATCAATCCATAATAACTACATCATTAAAAGTGTCTTTCAAATAGAGCCAAATTTGATACACACTCTAATCTAAATAATTGAAAATACATCTACAATTTTATTTTTTAAATTTATATAATATTTCTCAAAAATATAAGTAGCAGAAAAATTGAATGTACTCTAGAACTACTCTTAATATTCATGCACACTTCAACAATCCAATTCATTTGGATTTTTCTTAAAGAATCATTTGCAAATATTTTATCCATCAACCTTCATCTAAATAAATAAAAACATTTTTATTTATATAAACAGGTAAAACAAACATAATAATATCACATCAAACTTGCATAAAATTTAAAAGGAAAACATAATACACACATAAAAGGTGCAATATGATATTATCACTGTACAATTTTTATAATCTATTCCATTCATGTGTGCCCAACTGGACACTCCGGTCCCATGCCAAATGGAGAAAACCGTACTAGTCAATAAAGTAAAGAAGGATCTCATCCCGGAGTGCATCTATATTCTCTTACTTTCCCCGACCAAAGTAAAAGTTGAGACTGAACAAACAAAAAAATAATAGCATTATTCCAAGAATAAGCTTGTGTTCTTCTCCACTTAATTCTCCCACTATTCCAAGTTTCCAACTAATCACATGAAAAGAGAATACAACTAAAGCAACAAACTTGAATTATCAATTCCTACCAGAAAGGCGAGAGAAAGAGATGGAGAAGAAGAAAGCGAGATTGGTAGAAACAATGCTACTATCAATGATGTTGATTTGTGTTAATGCATGGATTGGCACTGAATCGACGGCTGAGATTGATTCTTACAGGAGACTTCTGTTGGAAAATGGATTAGGAGCTACTCCTCCAATGGGGTACATTTTACTTTTGCATGCGAATAAATTTTTTTGCTCTAAATGAGAGAGATAAAAAGTGCATTTTGAGAATTATATTTTTATATGTATATTTTTTATAGATTGGATATATTTAATTGTAGGTGGAATAGTTGGAACCACTTCTTTTGCAACATTGATGAAACAATTATCAAGGATACTGGTACCTAATTAATTCTTTCTTTTTTGGAATAATAAAAGGTTATTTTAATATAAAGTTGAATAATGAAAACACCTTTTAGAACTAATTATTTCATGTTTTCATTTATGATGAGTTTCTCCTGCTTCTTTGCACAGCTGATGCACTTGTATCAACTGGGCTTGCTGAGCTTGGATATAAATATGTCAATATTGGTAATTAGTTTCCTAGATTTATAATTTTCAATTACTACTTTACTCAAGATTTCAACTTCTTTCTTAAATAATTTTTTTTTTTTTTTTTTTGGATGATTTAGATGATTGCTGGGCTGAGAAAGAGCGCGATTCAGAGGTTTACATTGGAAACATTCTCATTTATAAATTTATAACTATGTCTAGGAAATTTTCTAGTGTAATATAATTTCATTTTGATTTTAGGGATATCTTGTTCCAAACAAGAAAACATTCCCATCAGGAATTAAGGCACTGGCTGATTATGTTCACAGCAAAGGTCTTAAACTAGGAATATATTCTGATGCTGGGTAATTATTATTTTTCCCTGTTAAATTTTTACTTTTTACTATGAGTTTCATGTGAATCAAGCGATTTTATTTGATAATCAACGACCTTTTTCTTTTAAAGTATAGGTTTCAAACATGCAGTAATAAAATGCCTGGATCACTAGGCTACGAGGAGAAAGATGCCAACACATTTGCATCATGGGTATTTTTGGAATTTTTTTTTTCAGTACAAGTTTTTTACAATGTAGTAAATAATTTTGATCTTGCTTTTCAATTTAAATGCAGAATATAGATTATTTGAAGTATGATAATTGCAATAACAACTATACTGAGCCAACAAAGAGGTACTTTACTCTTCTGCCCTCCCTTTTTATTTAGTATTATATTCAAGCACCAGAATAATGGATGTAGATATTGTAACAGTTATGATCAGTAATGAACATTTTTAGTACAAAGCAGAATGCAAAACCTCCAAATTTAACTCCGTCTTATTTTTATTTTTATCTTCTTTTTTTTCTTTTTATTACAGTCCATCTAACTTTTGTTTGGCATTTGGATTTTGTCCAAAAGGACTTGACTACAATAAATTATTCCATTGATATAAATAAAAACTTCCAGTACAAGCCAAAAAAACATGGTGGTTGAAGTAGCAGTTGTAATCTTTTTATTATATTTACAAGAATAAGGGCCATTCTGCAAAATTATTATTTTAATTTTGTGGGTAAATTTGCATGTTATAAGCTGGATGATTGAACAAAAGAGATGAATATGCTCTCTTTCAATTCTTATCTCCTTTGTCTGTGATTTGCCGAACTAATTCCTTTGTTGCAACCTTAAATTATCTGAAAATTAACCATATAAAATTAACAAAATTAATTTGGAGTTTTGTTACAATCAAAACAATAAGAACAAAAGGTTTTTCGAATGTAAATAATAGCTTTAATTTATTTTGTAGGTACCCTCCAATGAGCCAAGCTATAATAAAAACTGGCAGACCAATCTTCTTCTCTTTATGCGAGTGGTACTTTTTCTTATTTTACTTTTCAAAATTTCAGGATGGAAAAACAAAACAATCTTCCTAAAAGGTGACACGACCCCCTCAAATAAAAAATAAATAAATAAAAAAGAGTCTTGTGAAGTTGTGAGAAAAGAAAATGAGTCCGTTAATATGACTACTCAGCAATTTATGCCATTTACCACTACATTATGTACAACCAAGGTTCTAAATAGCATTTATAGCAGCATAGCGGGAAGACAAAAAAAAAAAAATTTAGCAAATAGCACAGCTATAGCGGAAGCTATCATAAATAGCGTTTTCTTATTTCAAAAATTATATTTTATATTTCTACTAATAGTAAACATGTTTCATCGAGAAAAAAAAATACCAAATTGATTAAGAAGTTCTAATATTCATATTGAAGTTCAATTTCTCACGGACAAGATCCCTAGACATTGTTTTAATTTTTCATTTTTGAAAAACCCAACAATAATGCATAATACAAAATTTAATTGATATAACGGTATAGCCTGCACATGTTCCATTATATTGATATAGTTTGATAAAGTAAAAAAAAACTCATCTGAACATTAACGTCCATTAAAATTGCAAAATCATAAGCCCATATAGCATAACGGACCGCTATCGCCGCTACACGCTACACGCTATAGCGGCCGTAACTCGATTAGCGCAGTTTTACCCTGTAGCTTAGCTTCCTAGGTCCAAAACTGCTATAGCTAACTATTTAGAAGCCTGTGTACAACAAATAAATAGTATGCTATATATGATATCGTCGAATTTGTGTAATTTAGTTTGATTCTTCTTTATGTACTTTTAGGGGTGAAATGCACCCGGCCTTTTGGGGTGCCAAATTGGGAAACAGTTGGAGAACAACTACTGATATAAGTGATTCATGGGACAGGTAAATTATATGAACTGATAGCTTACTTTGATTTGCTTGCCAATTTTTATATCAAATAAGACGCCTCATGGTTTGTAGCATGTGTATACTGGTACATATGGATTTGAAATCATAGTTAGCCCTTTCTTTGCTAGATTGGGGGTATATTTCTTATGTTATATTATCTCTTACTTCTCTATATGTTGTGTAGTATGATTGCTAGAGCTGATGCGAACGAAGAATACGCTGATTTTGCAAGGCCCGGTGGTTGGAATGGTATTTCCCTTTTATGTTGTTTGAGAAATGAAGCATTCTTTTGTACTACCTTACTAAGTTATTAATATTTTCTCCCATTTAAATGATGAAATCAGATCCAGATATGCTTGAAATTGGTAATGGAGGCATGACCCATAAACAGTACTTCGTGCATTTCAGTTTGTGGGCTATCTCTAAGGTATTGAAAAATGAACATGCAGAATCTTTATTATAGAAATACTTTTAATATATATATTTTTTCCAAACTTAATTGTAAGTTTCAAAGTAATATATTTGATTGCTAGGCTCCTCTTCTAATTGGATGTGATGTAAGGGACATTTCAAACAACACTTACAAAATTCTTAGCAACAAAGAGGTGATTGATGTAAATCAAGGTCAGAATTAAGATGAGACATTACATTTACATTTACATTTACATTTACATTTACATTTACATTTACATTTACATTTTTTTAATTAAAAAGATAACTTCTTTGAACCGAGAAACTGATCAACACAAAATTTCAAAATTTTCCTTTATGGTAACAGGTTATGTGCTTGCTTAACCTCTTTCAATTTCATTATGACATAAATTAAAAAGATGTTTCTAAATTGTGTAAATTTTATAAAATTTCTTTTACAGATTCTCTTGGAATTCAAGCAAAGAAAGTAAAGAAAGATGGAGATCTTGAGGTTTCTCATAAGTATATTATCTTCTTTTGTTTCATTTTAACCCAAAATCTCTGTATTAATTCTCTCAACTCCCCTTCACACAGGTTTGGGCCGGGCCACTTTCCAAGTCCAGAATTGTGGTTCTCTTGTTAAATCGATCTGTTATAAAAAGTACAATTTCTGCATATTGGGCTGACCTCGGCATATCTACTGGTACCAATATGGAAGTACGAGACTTGTGGAAGGTAAAAAGAAACAGCATAAAAACTAAAGTGGACATGTCTTTTCTCTTTTCTATGCGTCATTTTTATCCATGCATTGAGTTGCACATGAGATCAAATAATAAAAATTACATTATTGGAGTGAGGCTATGGTACTATGCATAGTGCACATTGGTCTGTACTTTGGATCAATATTTTTGGTTTTTAAGTTTAAACAGTCAATTTGAACCATTGTCCATTCAACATTAGATCCATATTACCTGTAGATCAAATTTCACATTTTTTTAGATAGGTAGAAAATCACTACTTTTGAATGATTTTGAATCTATAGATCAAGTGATTTTCTTCCTATCTAAAAAAAGGTAAAAAATTATAAAAGATATAAAATTTGATTTACAAGTACATTTTCATATGGTGGTCATGTTGAACTGTTCAGATCGATTGTTTGTAGTTTGTAAACAAAGATATTTATCCATAGTATGGACCAATGTGTGCTATGCATAATTACATAGTACCATAACCTCACTCTACATTATTGATATATTCTGCTGGTAAGGTCTAACAGGTTAGATAGACATAGACCCCAGTGTGCAACCAATAAAGCAAAGAAAAAAACAAACTTAACCAAACTCAAGTGAAAATATGTATGTAGCATCTGGTGCCACAGTACCAGACTCTATATGACACATTGCTTTAAAGCAACGGTACCACTAATGCATGGTTATGACTTGTGATTTGTAAGAGAGAAATTAATTCTTGCACAAAATTTGTGATATGTTTGGAACTGTTAAATTCCTTGGTGCAGCACAAGACATATGACAAGGCATTCAAAAGTCAGCTAAAATTTACAATGGAAGGCCGTTCTTGCCGAATGTTCGTACTTACACCAGTAAGATGATGCAATCAGTACTGGCAAAAATCCATATTTAATTAGCATGAAATTTGTTCAAGAAATGCATATAAACAAATATGATAGGTTAAGAATTAATGCACATTATGTGTTTGTACTTAATTTTTTCCATCAAAGACACAAAAAAAAGCATAGGAAGCAACTGTTTAAAATTATTATTTTATAAGAAACATATGTGTGGATCTATATATTCATTTGTAACTGTAACTTGTTTTTTCAGCCATTATATGTTTTATTTTCCAATTTTGGTCTGTTATCACTTATCAATGAAAGAGACGCTTTTAGATATTGTATTGTTCTAGTTCAGTATATAAATGTCCTTTAATTGATTATTCACTTATTTTATATTTTTGTTAATTTTAAGTGTTTATGAAGTGAGGCTTAACAGGGTGGATTGTAAATAAAAGTTCAAGAAATAAAATAAAAATAATAATAACAAAGGGGCAGAATTAAAAAAAAAATTATTGAGAATTTATATTCTAAACTTCATTTTGAAAAAAGAAAAAAAATCTAAGTTTAAATTACTGATAAATATTTCTTGGATCCACCATTGACTTATTAACATTTGTCATCAAGGATTATATGAAGACAACGGTGGGAGATGCAAAGCATATATGCCATCCTTCATAATTAGATATGAATAATTGATAACTAACTAAATCATACATTCCCCTTTTTCTACAATATAACAACCTAAAAAAGGCTGTTATTACCTAACACACATGCATTTGCTTTGCTTGTGTTAAAATTAATGCTCTTTTTTCTATCTTCTCTAAATGGCTACATCAATTCTTTTCTATTTTGCAAATGGTGTCATTTTCAACAAGAGTAGTTATGTTTTTCTTTTTCTTTTTCTTTTTTCTTTTGTTAATATTAATTTGTATTTTTGCATTGAAATCAATGCGCTACGTCCCACTACATAGAAGGTGCATGAAGCTACTACTAAAGTTGAACATGACTTTTAATTCAATATAGTTTTTATTTTCCTTTTTCTTTCTTCTTTTGACTTTTGACTTCTGAGTGAACCTATTGTAATCTAGATTACATAATCACAATTTTTCTTTATTATATATGATCAATTTTGGGGTAAATTTTATATCGTATTGATAAGAAAAATTATCAGTATTTATTAATTATACAAAAAAAAAATTGGATGTTTTATATTATTTAGGTTCAATCTAGAAACATAACGGTAAAATTGATTTAATGACGAGATTGATTTTTAATAAATTATTTTGATATAAATTATGAAAACACATTTGACTTGTCTAAAATTTTAAATTAAATATAATTCATTCAAAAATTTAGAATCATGC
Source organism: Carex pumila (assembly GCA_033356055.1). Lineage (NCBI taxonomy): Eukaryota > Viridiplantae > Streptophyta > Magnoliopsida > Poales > Cyperaceae > Carex > Carex pumila. The sequence continues at coordinate 18,442 of JARJHM010000227.1, forward strand.
TATGTATTTTAATCTAGATTGCACGATATAATGATTTATAATTATTCAATTAAACATAAATGATTTTCAAAATTGATTATTTCGATCGATGAGATAACTTAAAATCTCTCATTATGGTAGAAATTAATGCGTGTGCTCACTACATGGATGGAATAAAATTATTATGTTAATTTTGTGTGGCATGTTCAATTTATGTGTATTGTGATTATTTTTGGGACTTCGTTCCGAAAGAAAAGTATCTATATGAAGAAAAAAAAAAGTTAATTTTTAAAATTACAACAACATGTATATAAAACAAATTACATCCAACAAAATTTTGACACAAATATTATTTTTTTAATATTCAAATTATGTATAATGAATATGACATGATAAGTCGCTCCAGAATTTTGTAGAGGAGGAACTGTTGTATTATTTGTGTTTTGTCGCATCTTAAGCATATGAAACACCTTTTCTTTAATGAGGAAATAAATCACGAATATAATATATGAAAGGATAAGCATGATTGGATAGTTGAGATTAAGAACATGAGTGTGTGCCAAGGCTAAGAAACCTGAAATTCAATCCTCTTTATATACATATGATTGGGGTTGTTCTTCAGATTTAGTCTTGACAAAAAATCTATTAAAGAAAAAAGTTTAAACTTTAAAAAAAAAAAAAAAAATTAATTGTATATTTAACAAAATATTAAATATGTGCATAATTACAGGATCAAGTTACAACAATTTTTGAGTTACAACAAGTTACAATAACTATTTTTTACATTTTCAAAGTCCAAATTGCCGATCCAAACCGTTAGATGTGATCTCTACAATAAAATGTGCTTGGAAACCAAATTTTACATTTTTTGAAATTTTTTTACTATTTATTAAGACGGGTATAAAATTCAATGGTCTGAATTTGACTAGTTTTTGTACCCATCTTAATAAATAGTAAAAAAAATAAAAATAAATAAAAAATTTGGTCTCCAAACACATTTTATTGTAGGGATCACATCTAATGGTTTGGATCGACGATTTGGACTTTGAAAATGTAGAAAATGATTGTTGTAACTTAATCCCTTCTTTAATTACATATAAGTAATCTGATCACAATCAATGGAAAAAAAAAAAAAAAAAAAAAAACAACGGATGAAAACATACAAAAAATGTAATATGACTAAAAATTTGGAGACTTGATCCTTATTATGGAGTATGACTATTATAAATAGGATCATATTATTATTTAAATAAAAAAAATATTTCCTCGAATTGTCTTTTAATTCTACGCATTAATTAATAAAAAAAAATCCACATTTATATGTATATATCTACATCAAACAGCAAATTGTTTATGGATAAGTCTTAGATATACCATCCAAATCAAACCTTAGCCGGCCACTGAAATATAAATGCTCCCAAAAAACCAGTGAAACAGATAGATCAGACGTGTGTCAGATGGTTCCACAGATTGGGACAGTGACAGAAAAGAAAAGGATGTCAACGTTATCACTACTAAAACGATAACTATACTTTATTTGCTCATCTATATTGTGTACTATTTTCTTCCAATTTACAGTTACAAAAATTTACAACTAATTAATATGAAGACCAAACAGAAAAAATAATGCAGATCTTTTAAGTAAAGTTCGAGGTGAAGGATGAAAGGGATGTCTAATAGGTATCAATATCATATCAAATTCGGTTTGATATCCGTTAGGAACCGTTTAATTTGCATCAAGATTTGTGCATACTTAATCTGTATGGATTTTAAGTTTTTGTACAAATCTTGATGATGATGGAATAACTCCAACTGAGCATTCAATTTGATTTGATGTCCATCAAACATCTCCCAATTTCAAATGTCATATCACAAAAATTTTAAATATATCATACCCAAAAATAAATAACCATATTTTTTTTAAAATTCAAATTTTGACACAGCCGTATCTCCTAAATACAGACCTCTTTTCTATGAGCTGCATCTAGAGAATGCAGATCGTTAATAGAATGCTGCATCCCCTAGTCCACATGTTTCAACTACAAAAACATGTTCTAAAAATCAGTAACTTCTCACACGAAATAAATAGATTTTTCACTAAAAGAAAGGTTAAGTAGTTACGGACTTACAATTATTTTTAAGCATGATAAAACTCTAGTCCACATGTTTCAACTACAAAAACAACAAAAAGTTCCAAAATTGTTTGTACTACTTTTTTATTTATGAATATAAATCCCGTATTTTAAATTTCTTTTTCTTTCTTTTGTTTCATAAAGATAATTTAATATTTATTTAAAACAGAATGTATCTTTTTTTTTATAAATTGTCTGATTTTTCGTCTTAAGACAAATGTAAAACTCTATGTTATTATTATTTTTAAATATTTTTTCGTTTCTTATCTCTCTCTATTTATATATATGAGGAGGGATCCGAACCATTCACCATGATCTCCATATTAAAATGTGCTTGGAGACCAAATTTTATATTTTTTTTGGAATTTTTAGTATATATTAAGATGTATATAAAATTGTTGTTTTCAGACAATTTTGGATCATTAAAAAAAATATATTTTAAAAAAATTCTAAATAAATAGTAATAAATTTAAAAAATATATAAAATTTGGTCTCCAAGTACATTTTAAAAGACTGTTTTTGGATCCCTCCTCTCTCTCTCTCTCTCTATATATATATATATATACATAATTTTTTTTAGAAATATGGAAAAAAAAATTTTAGACCATTGAAAAAAAATATTTAAAAAAAATTCTAAATAAATAGTAATAAATTTAAAAAAATGTAAAATTTGGTCTCCAAGTACATTTTAATATGGACATCACATTGAACTATTCAGATCGACTATTTAAATTTTGAAATAGCAAAAATGAGTTATAAAAATATGGTGTCAAAATGTGTCACCATAAAAGAGTGTTTTTGAATTCCTCCTCTCTCTCTCTCTATATATATACATAATTTTTTTTTAGAAATATGGAGCTAAACCTCCAAATTTCATATTAAGGACTTTAAAAAAATATAAAGAATAAAATTGCTATTTGTATTTATATAGATGATTTAATCACCTCTGAACTTCTTTTAAATTAGCCTTGAATAAAACTAATGTCAATTATATAATTAATATGCATGGAGAAAAACATGGTATTAAATTTGTTCCCTTGCAACCTAACCTGAATTAAGTCCACGCCCCTCACCGAACCAAACGCTAACGGCTAACCTAACTAAACCCCTCAGTCGCTAACTATCTATTTTCTTTTTGATTGAATTTAGTTGGGTACCTAATATCCTAAATTCTGCCCCAAATTATATTAGTTAGTTAGTGCCTAAGGGCTAAGGGTGCGGAATTCAAACAAATAGTACTGCCTAAGGCATAGCAAGTAAATCATATATTTTTCTTTTTTTGTCTTCACATCAGATCCTTCTCGGAAACATTGAATAGTCTTTTAAATTGTCTTCGGTAATCTCAAATCCACCTAATAAAAGCAAAATTGAATAAAATTAGGGTGTTTCGAGCTCATTAATGAACATAACTATAAAATTTATCATATTAATTTGAAACGACAATTAAAATATTAAAACTTCACAAGTAATACATTTACATGTAAAATATATAAAAAAAATTGAATTATTCAGTATAAAATCAATCGATCAGAAAATTATTAAGATTACATCAGTTTTAACAATTTAATTTAAAAAATTTGAATTATTTACAAAACTATCCTATACAAAAAAAAATCAAATTATTTACTTACAAACTTTTGTTTGAGCACCTGACATTATAATAAATTAATTTGTGAAGTAGATCGGTTTTAACTGTTTGAATTTGTCGTTAAAAATCAATATGATAGATTTCAAAATTAAGTTCATCAAAAAACTTGATCAGCTTAATAACATCCTATTTCTACTCAATAAAAATAACTATCAACATTAACTAAGGCATATCTACCTTATGCATGATTATTGGTAGGGCTAACAAAAAATCTTGTAGCTTGTAAATCTAATTGATTGAATTCGATTTGAAAAAAAAAAAGTTGCAATTAACTCATTCAATTGAAGTTCATTCTAAAACGAATCAAACTAGTTCAGTTCAAAATTGGTTTGAACTCAAACTGAATTTGGCTCGGTTCGAAATTGGGTCTGGTTTGGTTCAAAATTGGTTCGCTACCCCTCTCCGTTGCCCTCACTTTCACTCGTTCAAAGGGATGATGATTCTCCTCCGATTTGCCTCAATTCGAATTATTAATGAATCAAATCGAACTAGTTCGAATCACACCAAATAAAACTTGTACTCTTATTTTCAGTTCGAAATCCTACTTCAATTTCAAATCAATTCGGTTCAAAATTTTACGAACTCAAACTCAAACTGAATTAAGTTCAATTCGGTTGGATTAGTTTGCAGATTGCTTGGTTTCAAATTTAGCATCTCTAATGAAGACAAGTGGTTGAGAGTATTAATTCTTATCTCATACCAAAAAAAGAGAGGAATAGATAAGTTCTAATCACATTTACAAAATAGACAGCTTTGTCTTCCCTTCCCTTGCGGTCTGCTCCAATTAAATTGATTAATTTATTAATTCGTTTTTGTCTTCAAGTACCAAATTTACATCCAAGTTTGTAGTTATATGATATTAAAAAAAAATAAGATGCTTAAAAACATTGGAATCATATGTGGCAATATGATCGCGGTGGTATGATTAGGTCATTGCAAGTAAATAAAGATTTTATTTTAATATGGATAAGGTACAACATTGCTTGATAATCACTCCGTGACATTATTAAAAATATCATCATCATAGTTGATAAGTTAGGAGTCTATTGCTTCATTGGATATTAATTATTTATTTGCAACTAACCAACTCATTATGCCACAAGTCACAATCTTTACCATCTTTACACCATCTTTGCTCACCTTCTCCTCATGCAATAGTCAAACCGAAATACCAAATACAATACAAATTAAATGAGGCTATATAATATAGTAATATGCATATTACCGATCGATTGTATGTATTCATATTTTTATTTTTAAAATTTAAAAATCTGATTTTAATTATTAAACACAATTTTCATATAAAAAGCAGTGTTGTAAATAATGATATGTGCTTATCGGACAAATAGGGTACTGCCAAGCAATTAATCAAAAATAATTGAGAATAATCAACCAATTAATTGAAAAAATCCATGACGATTTAATCGCTGCCAACGACTAACCAGCCTAAACAGCTGGCATTGATGAAAAGTTTCTTAAGACCAAAATTTATAATTTTTTTACTATCTTTTTAGATAGGTAAAAAAAAGGGCACTATTTTACTATAGCCTCATTCATACAAATTAGCAATGGTTTAAATAGCGTTTATCACGAAATAGTGTACGGGTTAAAAAAATTGCGCTATGCTCAAATAGCAGCGCTATTTGGGCATAGCGCCATAGCTTTTTTGGTCGGAAAATGCTATAACACGCTATTTAAAACACTGCAAATTAGTATACAACAGTTTTTTTTTTGTTTTAGACAAAATTAAGCTAATTTTTTTTTTTTTAATAATCTACCGTTTGTTTATCCAGTTTTAACATACATTTGAAAAATATGTTCTTATGGTTTAAACTTGATAACTATATATAGTGACTTTTTTTATCCAATAAAAATAATAATTTCATGAGCTTACTTTATTAGCAAATAGAAAGAAATATTAATTTTGTGTTGACTGTATAGATGTGATGTGAATATCAATATTAGTGATATAAGTTTTCTTGTATAAAACATACTCAATTTGATATATTATTTAAAATATTTCTTATGAATTTAAAAAAATAGTAAGTAATATTCAGAATATACACCAAAAAAATCAATAATCACTAGATTTAACGCTTTCTAAAAAATAAAATAATAGAAGTACCATATGTCAATATTCAATTCGGCCATTTGGAAATGTACTAACATGAACTCCATATCAAAATGTACTTGCAAACTACAATTTATATTTTAAAAAATAATAACTATTTTTTAAAGGTAGAAAATCACTGATATATAAATTGTCAAGTTATAAGTATTTACATTGTTATTAGTTCCAATGCAAACTATATAAATCAATTTTTTTTTTTAAAAACTTGATAGCGACTACCAAAAAAATATAAATCGAATTACAGTTGAATTTATTTGGTTTGATTTTTAATTCTAGTGCTTGCTTTTTGGTTTTTTAATTTCTATTTTTATGATTTGATTTTTAATTCTAGTGGACCGAGACGTGGGTATCGCTTGACGACACAATTCAACCTAGTTGTCCCAAGTGGGTCCCACTTGAAGAACCCTTTTGTAACAAAAAATTAAATAAAATTGGTTTCATACGGAAAGTTAAAAGCAAAAAGAGTATTGCGCACCTCACCTCCCGTGATGCACTTTGGAAACTTAAAAGCACGTCTTTGATCCTATTTTATTTTTTTTGGTGGATTCCAAAATCTTACTTGTGCTTTTAAGCAAGTTTAATGGCTACACATGCGCTTAATAATTTTCTTTATTTTATTAAAGGGCTTTGGTACCTCGGCATTTTTAAGGGATATTTTTTATTTGTATAAATTATTAAATTCAAACGTACTAAAATAAAAAAAAATACATCATTTTCAACAAATATAAAAAAATATAATTCATTGAGTCCGATCCAAAAAAATTGGATCAGATCAATAGTCCCAATCTATTGATATCAGGGTTCCAAATAGCTAGCTATAGCTACGCAATAGTTGTGCTATAGTTTTTTCGAAACTCAAAAACTATAACACTATTAACCGTTTTTCTAATATAATGATTCTAAATAGAATATCATTGCGCTACAGCTGTGCTATAGTTTTTTCGGACCTTAAAAGCTATAGCGCTATAATCGCTATTTAGAACCTTGGTTGATATATATATATATATATGAGGAGGGTTAAGATGCACCCTCCCTTTTGTGCTCCTAATGTGCACTCTTCCCTCATATTTTCATTTTCAATGTTCAAATAGTCGATTCGAACCTTCCAACGTGTTATTCATATTAAAATGTGCTTGGAGACCAAATTTTATATTTTTTGGAAAATTTTTACTATTTTTTCTGAATTTTTTTATTATTGTTTAGTTTAATCAAAAATTCTGAAAAAATAATAAAAAAATTTCAAAAAATGTAAAATTTGGTCTCCAATCACATTTTAATATGAATAACACGTTGGAAGGTTCGAATCGACCATTTGAACTTTAAAAATGAAGATATGAGGAGAGGGTGCACGTTAGGAGCACAAAAGGGAGGGTGCATTTTAACCCTCTATATATATATATATATAGAGGAGAGTTCAAATGCCTCCATTTTTTGTGCCTCCATCATGCCTCCATTTTTAAAAACTTTAATAACTCAAAATTTAAATCTTAAAATTCAAAATAAAATCATTGGATATGAACTATATTATTTTATCTATGCACGCGTAAAAAATTATGGCATTTCAACTTTGTTTTAGTTGTCATCTTGAGCTTGTAAAAATGTATACTAATGTGGATAATTTCTAGACGTTGATTTTTCCACTTGTTGATTCATATAAAAGCAAAATCAAAATGTGATAATTTTTTATGAACACAGAGAAAATAATATAGATCACATCTAACGGTTTTATTTTGACGTTTAAGTTTTAAACTTTGAATTATTTAAGTTTTTAAAAATGAAGGCATAATGGAGGCACAAAAAATGGAGGCATTTGAACCCTCCTCATATATATATATATATATATATATATATATCTATGAAACTTCGTTTTTCGGACATAAACTGATTAGGTATTATATACTAGTAGTGAGCTTTAAGATTCATAAGGATCAAGTGTGTGCGAATATTGATGCGGATGTAAGGGTTTTGATAAAATATAAAACGAATTTGATCTGTTGTGAATCGGAACAGCTCGTTCAAAAGCATTGTTGACTGCATGATATAATAGGTTAGATAACGAATTGAAACAATTTATTAAGATCTATTCAAAAGATAATAGGTTGATATCATCTTGATTATATTTAGAGTGAGATAAAGGATATAAATAAAAAAATAGTAACTTAATTTTATTTAAAAAAAAATTAACTTTAACAAAGCCCACTAACGTATGTTTGATAAAAGTAAAAATATGTAGATAAGAAGATAATTTTTGTCTCTTCTTTCGCATACTAGGTCTAATAAAAAGATAAGATGTGAAGATAAGAAGATAACTTTATCTCATAAGATAATTTCTATCATCATTTTAATAAGGAATGAGATTTATTCTCATGGATTTAGAGGAGGCTCAATGGACTCCATCACTGATCGATTCACATTAAGATACATGTATCCTACTTTAATATCCGTACACAACTGCTTTAATTTTTGTGTGCACATATCTTAATATAGATCAGACGGTGTTGGATCTCATTAGACTCAATATATGTTTGATGAGCATCAGACCTACTTCGTTCTCGAGTCTCATATTTTTAAAAGTATCAGCCACTTTTCATTGTAATATTTAAAATTTCAAAAATAGTATTTTGATTTTTTAAACTATATTTTGTACCAAATTAATCCTATCTTTAGAAAGAATTGACAAGAACTCATCCTTAAACTCTACTTCACATCTTATATTAAAGGAGTAGTCTAATAATTAAGTAGTGATTAGAATTTCATTTTTTTAGTTGTTAAGACTGAATTCATTTCACCCGAGGTAACTTATATTTTGAATTTAGATTTGGATTGTCTGATCTGCTTCGACACAAATATTGAAGGATCCCGTGTATTTTATCTCAGACTAGATTGGTTTAAAACTTTAAATTATAATCGGACAGTTCAGATTCAAAACTCAAAGTTTGAGTTGTTTCAAAGGATACATATTCATGAAGACTTAAGTTCAAATACCAACTGTCTGCACATTATGCATTATACGTTTTAGTCATCCTCAATTTAAATTTTTTAGTTTCGTCCCTGATCTCAATTTTTGCCCAATTTTTGTGGGTTAATTGATTGGAGAATCAGAAAGAAAACTCACATTAAGAACTTTTCGTACTGGTAGAGTATAAACAGTGCTACCCCCAACATGTATGACCTCCTTTTCATTAGAAAATAAGATTCAATGGGGATTAATTTGGTTCATCCCACTGGCACCAGTCATGGGCATCCTGTCTTTTCTGTGTTTCATAGAGGGAATCGAATTGTCTCTCCTGAGGTGCAGAAAATTTCTGCTTCCAGAGTCACTGCGGAGTGAGACCAACTACTGTTAAAGGGACTAATTACTATTACTTTTTAAAATAAAGATCCACCCTGCACTGACTTTGAAAACATAAATTTTTTACCGCCAAGAAAGCAGACAATTCGATTCCTTCGTAGAGAACACATTTGTTGTCCTTGATCTGGTACCATTAAAAACTCTTTGAGTCTCTATGGTACCAAGTATAATTACTGGTACGACCCGCCTAACGTACAAGTCTGTATATACATCTCTATCTATCAAGTCTAAGGTGACAATTGATCTTTTTATGGTATTTGCTCAAGTCTTAAGTCACTGCAGGTGGTGCAAGTGGGGCCATGGCCTATTGTATTTCTTCCAGCATTTCCCTTGGCTCTGGGACTGGATTGGAATTTCATCAAAATATTTTGGCATATATTGGGGGAATTTCACGTATACCCCTCAAAAACTTCAAAATTACGTATTATTCCTTCTAAACTTTGAAATTACGTATTTCTCTCTCTAAATTTCCAAAACTCACAAATGCACTCATTTTATTGTTTTTTATATTTAAACTCATTTAAATTTATAAAATATCCATTTTATTCTTTATTAAAAAACATTAAAAAAAGTGTAGTTTTTAATTAAGAAAAATGTTGACCTTATAAGCCGTCCACTAAATCATTTACCCTTTATAAAATATTCATTTTGCTCTTGGATACCCATTATACCCTTTACCCTTCATAAAATACCCATTTTGCCTCGAAAATCAATCAAACATAAGACCGATATTTTTCTTAAACAAATTACAAGTTTTGTATGCTTTTAATAAAGGATATTATTGGCATTTTATAAATTTAAAATGAGTTATAATATAAAATACAATAAAATGGATGAATTTGTGAGTTTTGAAAGTTTTGAGAGGAAATATGTAATAAGTTTAGAGGGAGAAATATGTAATTTTAAAGTTTTTGAGGAATATACATGAAATTCCCCCTATATTTTTTTCCACCTTCTCTTTTATTTGCTTCCCCAAACTTGCTATCAATAATGAATTAAAGGAGCAAATCAGTCAATTAATTAGTCATATCTCTAATAGTTTTTGGTGTAGAATTATTAAAGAACATTTCGTTTTTGTGTTTGTGTTTGCAGAGGCGCCTCCATAAGATACAATTACAAACTATTATATTGACCTATTAAGAAAGGATTGCTCATTTATTTTTGAAAATATTATTACCAATTTTCTCTTTGTTTATTGGTAGATTGAATATTGATACTTAAAACTCTTGGATGAATAAAGGGGATGGTTTTAAAATTAGTTTTCATGAAATTCCTCATAAAATTGTAGCTTCTAAACGAGGAGAAATGATGAATCTAATATTTGGTAAGTCTTTGGCTTGAAGTTATTCTATGTTTTTTTGCATAAATTGTTTAATTTGATGTACAACCCCAAAAAAAGGAGTTTCAACCAAACTATAATTAGATTATGACAAGGAAAAGGAACAGAGCATCGGAAAAGCAATGGAGATGTCCAGTTTTCTTTTATATTTTATTTTTACATGACTGCTTTTGCAGATTAGGCAGGAAAACTTTTTGTATGAGATATGGCCCACAGGGGTTTGGAACAAATTTAGTCACCAACTAATATATTTTGACAATATTTTGTTACTGCAAGTCAACAATTAATAAGAGGAACATAAATATAGGAATAATAATATATATTTTATAGGGGGGGCCCATAACAAAAAACCTCTTATATATATAGAAGCTCAGTTGCATTGGTTTCCATAGGCCTTGCTCTTTAGTAGTGCTACTGTTTGGCAAGAGAGAGAATTCATTGGGAGAATAATATATATATATATATATATATATATATATATATATACATAACCTTAGAGTCATGGCCATGGCAAGAATAGAGATGCTTGTCCCCCTTCTATTGTTGATATGGGGATCAACGGTTATGATCGAGGCGAGGTTCATGAAAGACTCGAATTTCACAGTCGAGATGCGTCGACGGAGATATGCATTGGAGAACGGCCTCGGTCGGACTCCTCAAATGGGGTATATATTGTAACTTTTATTTCTAAATTTTTTTTTCCTTGTATTATGATGCCTTTATTGTTAAGACACAATCTGCCAAACTTGCACAAATTGTTATAGAATTTATTTCCTTTTCATTCCAATATTCCATGATAAGATGTTCTTTTTCTTCCTTTTGAAATTATGACAAGCTAGTTGTCCAAAGAATATAAAAAGTTACTATTTTCAATAGTATATTTATCCTTTTGAAGAAATTAATATCTATTAAAGGCTTTTTCTTTAACTTGTGAGGAAATATATATAATTTATTGCTTGTCGGAAAGAGAATTCCAACTATTTCGTAAAAGTAACACTTAATAATTTAGAATAAAAATAAGATAATCATATATAAGCAATAAAGAGAGGTGCAACAATTTGAATGCAAGTGGTGAAAAGTTTTGTTGACAAATGTCACAAAACATGCATTTGTAGATATAGTAACAAAGACACTTAACCAAAAAGTAGCTAGGGTTGGTGTGTAACATACAATACACCTCCCATAATCACCACCTAGCTCAATTATATATATTAATATGACAACTTTATTAGGGAATGATCGATGAACTTGGTCTAATTAATTGGTTTAATATTGGCCACTAATATGATCAACTATGGTGTGTTTGCTTTTCTTTTTTTTTTTTTTTAATTAGCTAAAATGCTTCTACGTACTATGTTATTATAATTAGAATGGTCAAAAGAAATTAAAGGTTAAAAGTGTACCTATTAAACAATAACCAATTAGCACTCTTAATGAAGAAATATATATAATATGTAATTGAAATGTGTTTTGGGGTAGTTTGGTGATGACTTTTTATTCGTTTGCTCCTTTTAAAAAGTATATGTATGTGTGTATATATATTACATAATTAAGTCAGTGCTAGTGACGCATGCCATAAATGTGTTAATGGATACATGATTGAAACAATTAGCTAAATTTTTCCACAGGTGGAACAGCTGGAATCACTTTGGTTGCAATATCAATGAGCAGCTCATTCGCCAAACAGGTACCTCTAACTACAATTTTACAGTATAATTAGAAGTTTGTGCTTAATTTAATCATATATTATATAATAATTAGAATAAGAAAAGTTGTTTTCCCAACGAAAATCTCATGTCTCAAGACATTCTCATATATTAATTGCTTAGTTCCCAGTAACCAATAGATTTACACGGTGGAGTCCGATCTTCTAATGCAAGAACTTTATATGACCCGTGCTATTTACAAACAAAAGATATTATACTGACCCGCCACACGATATGATATATATATATACAAACTCGGAAAAACATTACTTGAGACAAAAGGGAGGGTGTAGAGAATGAACCACAAATTGGGTCGGTGTGACTGGTTGACCGTGTAAGGAGGTGGGTCCACAGTTCAGGCACGGGTGGTACCTCCGCGACGCGCAAGTAGATCCGATAGGCCAAACAATATGTGGCAGTATATTAGCCGTATTGTGTGGCCTTATCTGTAACCGCAATTTTATTAGATCCGACAATTTCTTTAGAGGTGTCACCGAGACACCGACTAATACTTTGTTTGTACCAGCTGGTTCATTTATGTGCGCCTGTTTTATAGCTATCCAATATCAATGATTTCTTTTTTTTTTTTTTAAATTGTACACGAATGATAAATTTATAGTTTCAGATATTTCAGATCGAATTTAATTTCTACCGGGTGAAATTTTAAGATCGCTAAAGAGTATCTAAATTGTTATATTGTGTTCTAAATTTCTGATGAATTCATGGATTTTCTTTTCTATCAGAATTACAATATTTATTTTATTTCTATCTACTTATTTCTAGATGGAATTCTAATTAAAAAAAAATTGGATTGACTCACTCAAAAACTAGACTGAAAGTAATTCAATATATAATTAAGTTAATTAATAATTAGTAACTAATAAATTGTCGGATCTAATAAGTTAATTAAAAATTGGATTGACTCACCGCAATATTAAGTTAATTTATATAATGAAAGTTGCTCATTTTTTTACATCAAAATGTTAGTTTTTAAAAAAAATTATTATAGTAAAATTAGGTGGTTAAATAAATTTTACATTAAAAACTACTTTAATTATTTTACAGTACTTTTTTAAAATAATATGAAAATAAATATAATAAGCTATTAGTTATTTATTTGAATATAATATATGTTAAATTTGATTAAATTTCAGAAGTAATTTGACCATCAATAATAACTTTTCAACTAAACCGAATAAAATTAAAATTAAATGGACCAAATTGACAAACGACATTTATAATGGAGGACCATATATCATAACCTTAATATTTTTATTTTAACAATTTCTCAAATGCTATATATAGGCTTAGAGCATTAGTTAGGAATCATGACAAACCAACAATAATTTAATTTAATTAATCAGGTCATGAGTCAACTTTGAAAGCACTTTCAGTCCTTTGGGTTTTCTCATCAGTCTATTTCAAATTGGTTCAACCACTCAGCTCTCATCTACAAAAAAAACCCATAATTTCAATGAGACAGACCTATTCATGAGCTAATTACATATTTGTCGGTTATTGCCAATGAACTTTAATCAAAGACCATACAGCACTCAACCAACCTAAGTTATATAGCACTGAACCAACCTAAGTCATGCAAGGTGATTAACAAGTTGTGACTTTGTTACATCACATGATAACATAAAAATTATGTAACATGATTAAAATGAAAATAGTCAAAAACAATTTCATCATGCAAATATTTCATGTCACATGTTGTCATGTTGTGATTAGTTATCTATGACTATTTTTTTTTCACTTTAGGTTAATTCATTGAAAACAATAAGTATTTGTTGGAAGGACTGAATTTTTTTTTTCTAAATAAATAAAATAATAATATTGAAAAAAATTAGTTATGTAACGTCACTATGTTAGTTTGTATGATGTGACATGTCAGACTATGTCATTTTAGATAAAAGAGAGATATATCTCGTGAATAGACACATTATGATGAATCATGTTACGTAATTAACAAATATGTTACAGTGTTGTAAATAACAATATGCGCTCGTCGGATGGACGGAATACCGTCAAGCGATTAATTAAAAATAATTGATGGATTAATCAGTGTAAACAGCTGTTTTTACAACACTGCTGTGACGGAACCAGTTGATGTGAAAAATTGTCAAATCAACAAGTAACAATACAAGATTAATTAATTTCCAGCAGACAGGACAATGAATAGACCAGTTGTATATTTATCCCGTGAATAAATAGGAATCATAGTGCTCTTCTCCATTTCAAACTTTTAACGTAGAAAGAAGCCTCTGCATTTTTGGGGGCAACTGGAGAAAACCAGCTTACGGTTTGATTATGATACTTGAACTAATTTTGCACCGGTCTTAAAATGATAACGACTTGTAAAAGGTATATATAGGTTCTGAAAGGAAGTTCAGAGTATAGTGTTATGGCTTTTCAATTTCCTTTTTGTTCATTAAATTTCAGAAAGATATTTCACACCAAACATACTAGTTTTGTTATCTAATTAACTTCAAAAATGATTTCAGGACCCAAATTTTACTTCCATTTAGAATCTCTTCTTCTTCAGGAAACATTTTTTTTATGAAGTAGATATATTTACCAGTTTCATTACAAGATTAAAAAAATTATTACAGATATAACACTGGTAACACTGGTACCTGTAGTACCAGTATGTACCCCTACTCTTATTACAGCATAATCTAAAGCCAACACAAAAACATAGTTACACCAAAAATATAAACCAAAACATATTTATAAGAACATAAGACCAAAACATTAAACAACAAAAACCACTATGCCATCAGTAAAGAAAAAATATTTTCTTTAAATTGACAGCAGAAGGAGGCAACAGCAAAATATGGGCTCCTAAAGTTTGTAAAGATTAAAATTACCCCCCTTGAAAAATGAGCTTATTATTTTCCTTCCATAAAATCCAAATCAAGTCCTCTTAGTAATTCAATTATTTGTGGATCCTTAAGAGGTATATAATAGAGAAAATAAAAGTGAAATTACTGAAATTAGTTATCCATAACCAAAGGGCTTTAGTTATAAAACATATCATAAAAAATGATCTACAGACTCAAATTCCTGACAAAAAAACACATGAAGAAGAGCATTCTAGCCCCTAATTGTCTCTAATTAACACTTTCTATTTTTAAGGCAATAAAAGTGCTCCATATAACTTTTAAAAGTAACACCTTTAAGTTTAAAAAATAACACCTCTAAATTCAAGCCAATTATAGTAAGATTTCACCTCTAACTTATTGATTAATTTATGCAGCTGATGCAATGGTGAACTCAGGTCTTGCCGGTTTGGGCTACAAGTACATAAACATAGGTTTTGGATCATACCTTTTACCATTTTTTTGTAAAATATTTTCTAACATTTTTTCTTGATGCAATTTTCCTTAATATTTTCAATTATTTACAAAACGCAGATGATTGCTGGGGAGAATATAGTCGAGATTATCAGGTACGTAATCAATTTGCTTTTCTTTTTAACACTGAATTTCCTACTACCAGTATATAGCTGCTTCTTTTTATTCAAATTTGTCATAATTCAAATTTGTTTTTCTTTGTTATTTTTTTGGAAAATGCAGGGTTACCTTGTTCCTAAGAAATCAACATTTCCTTCAGGCATAAAAGCTCTTGCCGATTATGTGCACACAAAGGGGCTTAAGTTGGGGATCTATAGTGATGCAGGGTATGTTATTATTCTCCTTAATTATGTCATTTGACAAATTTAATTGTATTAAATATAAATTTCAAAAAATAGTCTATCTTTATTACATTCTTCTGTGCTGGTCAGTACTTATTGAAACTTAGCCAGTTACAATTAACAGTGAAAATTCAAAATATAAATGACATGGATTAAACCATAATGAAAATTTTTATCAGGTCGCTCACGTGCAGTAATACTATGCCCGGTTCTCTTTATCATGAAGAGCTAGATATCAAAACCTTTGCATCCTGGGTATGTTATTTTTATTTTATTTTCATCTTAAACTCATTTTAATTTTCATAATTTGTCAGTAAATAGGCAGTATATCTCACTTTTGTTTGAATTTTTTTTAGGGGGTGGATTACTTGAAATATGACAATTGCAACAATGGCGATATAGAACCAAAGCAAAGGTATTAATTTCATTTAGAATGATTGAATACCAGTTACCAGATAATGCAGCTATCAAAGAATTTATAATATTTTATACTGACTGATACAGATACCAGAGAATGAGCAATGCTCTTCAAACTTATGGAAAGAGTATTTTCTTCTCTCTTTGTGAATGGTAATTAATTAATTTGCTATTTTATAAAGAAACTTAATTGAATCATATCTTACAATAACTAGTACATCTTGGTATTAGCTAGTTACAATAAGAAATTCAAAAACAAACATTTATACAGGGGAAAAAATGATCCGGCTACTTGGGCACGCAGTATGGGAAACAGTTGGAGAACAACTGACGATATCCAGGACAACTGGAATAGGTTTTTTTTCATATTATTTTTCTTGAAAGAAATTTTCTTTTTCCTTTCTTTAAACCAATTATAAAATAAAAAAATCTAATTTGTTTTGATTTCATGTAGTATGACATCTCGGGCTGATGAGAACGACAGATGGGCATCATACGCAGGACCCGGGGGCTGGAATGGTATTTTTTTCCTTTAAATAATATTGTACTAATTTATGGGTTTCTGATATTTTTTTTAATTTTTGAGTAAAATTTTGAGTAGTTTTCATCAATTAATTTCAGATCCCGATATGCTTGAGGTGGGTAATGGTGGTATGACTACTGAAGAGTACCGGTCACATTTTAGCATCTGGTCATTGGTCAAGGTAAATAAAATCCCAAATTAACAAAACTACCAACAAAAATTTATGAAAAGTTTTTATTTTATCTAAATTTCAACTCTGTAGGCGCCACTTTTGATTGGGTGTGATCTCAATTCTATGAGCCAAGACACCAAGAACATACTTGGCAATTCAGAAGTTATTGCAGTAAATCAAGGTAAAAAAGATATTTACATTTTTTTTTACTTCTTGAATTTGGACCTGGGTTCTGGTATCTGATGCATTTTCACCCTGTAATTGCAAAAATAGATTCACTTGGTGTTCAAGGAAAGAAGGTTCAATCAAACAATGGTTTAGAGGTAAGGCTTATTTTTAAGCAACTACATTTATATTTTTTTTACCTTTCAGAGAAAACCCATAACTTTGAACTCTACAAGAACTTGAAAATAAAAAATAAAAATTATTTAACAAAACTTTAGGTTTGGGCTGGCCCACTTAGCGGTGGCAGAGTGGCAGTAGTACTATGGAATAGGGCTTCTTATCAAGCTACTATCACTGCAAATTGGGGCAGTATTGGGCTTAAATCATCTGCTGTTGTTGATGCTAGGGATTTATGGGCTGTAAGTTTCTCTTTTATTCCTTCTTAATTTGATACCAACATTTATTGTTTTGTTTAATAAGGCAAATGGTACCTTGCAATTCGGTGATCAAAGTCGTGCTATAGATTTTTTTTTTTTTTTCAAAATTAAAACAGTTGATTCAAACCAAATTTCGAGACAAAATTCTGTATTTTTTATTTTTTACTATTTTTCTAATAGATAGAAAATCACATAATCTAAAAATTATGTATCTTTCAAAACTAGTGATTTTCTATCTCTCTAAAAAAAATAAAAAAAATATTAAGAATGTAAAATTTCATCTTTGAATATTTTTTCAATGAAAATCATATTAAACTAATAAGGTCCATTGATTGTTTAGACCTTAAAAATGAATATGTAAATTTATAATACAACTTAATCTATACATTATGCATTGCAAAGTATGACAGTATCACTCTTGTTTTATATATATAATATTATTTTATTATAATTTTCTTTTGACAGCATTCAACGATGTATGGTGTCCAAGGACAGCTGTCAGCTTCTGTGGGCAGCCACGCATGCAAAATGTATGTTTTGACTCCAAAGAGTTAGGCTAATCTTTTGTGTGCATAGAAGATTTAAATTATTATCTTTAATATGCGCAAGCATGATGTATATCTGGTACACCTTTTTGTTGGTGTACGTATTCTATATGTATTTGCAATGTGTATTAATAACAAATAAGAGATGCATTTATTTCCGGCCATGGAATAGGAGGTAATTAAAATTCATGTTTTTTTTTTCTTTAAAGTTTTTCAAAGTATTGTGTCATAGTTTTAATTTCCTTTAATTAAAATTGATTTTGTGAGCAATAAGAAAAATTTGTAATCTGCAAGTGGGCCAGTGGCACATGTACTTCGTTTTTCTCAGTTTACAAAGTGGCTACAGAAATGAAATATTAAATGAGAAGGTTCCTTCATGTTCCGCGGAGCCTTTGGGAAAGAGAAAGAGAATAGGAATCAAAAATCTTGAATTGAATTTTACTATTTATGTGAGAAAAAAAAATTTAGTATGAGTGAATTATTATTTTTTTTTTTTTGTGAACAATAACCTTAACTTTTCTGCCGTATAGGCCCTCAGGGTCCTGTTTCCCATTATTTTTCTGACTCTAGGGGTGTTCAAACCAATGTTATCAAAATCAGACTGGACATTAACTTGGTAAAGCTTTGAATTAACGGTTTATTAATCAAACCGATGGTTCAACCGGTTCAATTGTTGATTTATTTATATACCTACGTATATGAGATATCTCATATACGAAGATTATTATAAAATAATAATATATTTTATATAATATTTATTTCATACATACATATTAAATAATATAAAAAAGTATTTATAAATATTTCAAATTTTAACATTTAAATAAAGTAATAATACTGATTTTATTAAAAAAGATTGAATGTTTTTAAGGTGGATAAAGCTTCTATTTTGTTCGATAATTTGTAAAAATAATAAATTACATCTTAATAAAAATATAAAACTTTAACAAAAATAATGAAAATTAGAATAAAAATAAAATGGTGATCATTATTACTTTGAAGAGAATTAAACACAAAAATATATACAATAATGTTCGAGTTTTCTTCTCTCTCATATTTTATTGCAAGAAAAATGTTGAACAAGAGTAAACCGGCATAAAAACTGGGCTTTTAAAACCGAGTTACTAGTTTTTTTTTTTTATTTTAATCAAAAACCGGCCCATTAAATTATTTTTTAACGGCTCAATGACAGGAGCGGTATCCTAATCGAACCAAACTAGAAAGGGCTCCGATTTTGGTTTAATCCGGTTCAATTATTTAGTTTGGTTCGGTTTTGATAAAACTGGTTCAAACGATCAGTTCGGTTGAAACCAACTAAAATAATCAAATTAATTTTTTTTTCACAAATTGTCACATCCCCAATCCGGAGGCGCGACGATTCTGCCGGGTATATTTACCATAACAATATACGTAACATAAGGTATTGATCTTTTTATACATTGCCAATAACATCCATTATTTTTGCCACATCCCAATTTATTTACAATAATTATCTGACATTTTATAGTGAATGATGCTAGAGATATATTCTCTGCACCTTGTCAGATATAATAAACCCAAATTTCATACCTTTCGGTGGCCTTGCTGTCAGTTTCCCATAAACGTTTTTTATCTTCGTATAATAAACCTGTAACCCACAAGGGAAAACGAGTAAGAAATAATTGAAATACTGATTGCCACTCAGATTATTGGATTCGAAGGAAATTCATATTCAGAATGAAATCATCGCACGAGAAACAACAAGTTTATTTCATAATGACAAATATAAATGCTCAATAACAGTATCCAATTGAATAATGAATATTTCATAATTAAATCAGCCCTCTAAGAATCTTATCAGAATAAATGGTTTGGGTCAAAATCTTTTAAATCATAAAGTCAGGTAACGTTTGGAACTTAATCTTTGGAACTGTTAAGTCTGGTAACGTATGGTTTCTTAACTTTACAATATCTAGTCTGGTAGCACTGAAAGATATCATACATATATCTATCGTGTTAGGACTTATACCATTCTAAATATCCTGACACCTGATTAACGGAAACAATACGAAATCAATATAACAATACTGTCATTATCAGAAAGAAAATCAATGATAAGACAGTTACCACAGTTCATTAGTCTTACAATCACAATTCACATTTATTCAATATCCCCTATCCAACCGGTACTGGATTCAGTTAGGGCCATTCACCATATGCGCATAAGGGTCCTGGAGTAAAGTATAGTAGCTAGCTAGACTTTACGATATATTAATCCTTTTTCTCCACTATATGGAGGTTCAAGGATTACAGTATTTCGTATATTCATTCAATTCAGTCACTGTGGTCTCAATCAATCATTTATAATGAGAATCAAGCAATCGATAAACAATATCAACATGACAGTCAACAAACTTACCTGTAATTCAATTTCAGTTGTATTGGGCTATGCATATGATGCAACAGTTCAATCAATGCAGTCAATCAAATATTCAAAATGCATAGCGAGTTACGATCTAATTCCTAGTTATGAATCTCAGACTAATCCAATAACCTCGCACCTGATATCGTAGGACAATAGGTAAGATCACTAGCAGTCTGTACGTTCCAAACATTCTCTCGTCAGTCCCTTTATGCCTATGTCAAATAATATATATATATATCTTTAACTACTTTTACAATAATTTCCAATTGCTGTTTAATTTAATTCAATTTCAATTCAAAAGTCCCAATCTACTCTCCAATTCATTTATCCTTCTTAATTTATTATTCAAACCTGAAAGCCTATAATCTAAATCAATTTTCGTTATTTAATTTCAAACCAATATATATATGTGGTTTGCTCTAAGTCCCCCCTGACAAGTTCAATTTACCAATTCACAGTGTTTTTACAAATTACATCCTCTCTATCTTATTTATTATGCAATCAAACCCCAGAAAACTCATATAGACATACCAATAACCAATTTAAACCGATACGGATAGGTACTGGTTTTCAAATTATACCATATACTCCGCAAACCACTTAGCAATGCATTAACTAGAAGCCAATTAAATAATTTATACAAGTAGAGTTCGGTACCAAAAAGAAAAAGGTATTATTACTGTTGAGCTATAAACCAAAAATCTGACCATTGAACCACCCAAGCAATCTTATTATAAAGGTAAACACCATAAATTTCTCATGTTCGATTTCAATTAAAGAGCATGGGTAAAAGAGAGGCCTTAAGCAAATCCTTTAAAATGCCTTATTAAACAGATTGTCAATTGAATTCCTATGCATAAAATTGTAGCTTATTTAATTCAATATTTTAGAATAATATTCCTTGAAATATAGTAATCCAATAATCATTTTAAATTTTCTTATAAAGGAAGAACAGTATAAAGAAAGAAATGAAATACCTATATAGTGTCAACCTTGAATTTCCAAAGAGAAACCGAATTAACACCAATCTAATTACATAGTTTCTTTTCAAGAGATATTCATCTATGTCGCCTAACGGAAAGATTAAGGAAATAAAAATATAAATGAAAATGAAAATGGCAAGTTAAAAAGAGAGAGAGATGGATAGACCTTTAAGTGGGGGTGTTAACCAGCATGGGCCGCGTGGCCTTAATGCCACGTTGTTCCATTTCCCATAATTAACCTTTAAGTTTTCTTATTTCACATTTAAGTCCAAAATAATTTCAATAAAATAAAATCTTAAATTTGCCGGGTGTTATATAAATAGAACCGAGCCGAACTGATTAAACTTATAAACCGATTAAGTATCGAACTGAACAAACTGAAGTAAATTTTGATTTGTTCGGTTTAAACTGAAGTAAACCTATATTGGTGTCATTATTAACATAAATTACACATGTTCATACACAAGTTGTTCAATTTCATGTAAAATATGTAGACATTCTAAAATATTTAAACTAAAATGAAAGAAAAAAGAAGTAATGATTGAATCAAACAAAATATAAATCATACTTAAGTCTTGAACCAATATAATTTAGTCGGTTCGATTTAGTTGGTTTTAAAAAGTCTAAACTAAACTGATCCATTTAAACTGAAAAACCAAACCATTTAAATCGATTTTTTTTTATTCGGTTAAAAACCAAACAAACCGAACAGTTTGAACACGCCATCTGGCTCTCTCCCATTATGCAAAAAAGAAAAGAAAATAATAATATTAATAATAATAATAATAATTTACGCCAAAAAAAAAGAAAAGAGCAACATGACTAAATTCGGGCGTTGTTTTAACCTGACATTAATCTCAAAACAGACTCCCTATTATCTTCCATAGGCACTGAATTAAATTTGACTTGGTTGGGATTAATCTAGAGTTAGGCTAATATGACACTAGTGTTATATAAAACTAAATAACACCACATTTTAAATCCTTAGATCTGCTTTAAAATTCGTAATATCCGCTTTTACTGTTCAAACACTTTATTTTGTACGGATCTTAAAGCAGATATAAGAGTTTAAGATGTGGTGTTATTTAGTTTTATATAACACTAGTGTCATATTAGCCCAACTCATTAATCTAACCTGTATTTTAGATATTGTATCTCTCCAATACCCGAGGCGAGAAGAACCCATACATGTTACATACTTACATGTACAATTGTACATGTATCGATCGGCAAGAGCGTAGCCATATAGTGGAATCAAGCTGTCAAGGGTTTGGAAAAAACAAAAAATAAACTATATATAAAAACTATTTAAACTTCCAAAATATACCTTTATTTTCAAAATATACCTTTATTTTTATGCTTTTAAAAAAAAAAACTTAATCTTCATAAATTTACAAAATTACGTTTCATCCTCGATTTTTGTTCCACCTACTAATTATTAATATTATGCCTTCGTCTCTGTAGCTTTCGATATAACTGTTATCTTCTTCGTTTAAATTAGAGGGCTATCAAATTTTGATTTATGTGATCCGAACAAGAGGCAAGTAAAAGTATGCCGACGATCTTGTTTCCTTTAGCTTTTAAATCAATTAAAAAATATTCCTATTTTTATTAACTTTTAAAAAACATATAATACTTTTAAAAAAAATGCAAAATGTCCATTTCATTGATCGGAATATGGATAATTACACCATCACAGTTGTTCCAGTTTTAGAGTCAACAACAAAAAAACCGCAACAACAAAACAAACACCAAGACATATATCATCCAAAGCTTAAAACTTGCAATATTCTAAAAATAGACTAATGTTGCTAAAAATAAGCCGCTAAGTAATGGGCTGAGGCTAATAATATATAAATTACAAAATTGGAGTTTAGTCTTCATCGCATCTAGGTCATCGCAGGAGGACCCCCATTAGAGTCAATTGCTGGCTGGTAAACAACCACCTCCATGGCATGTACTGAGCTAATGGAATAACGTCTTCAATCACAGAAAGCCACTCTCCAATAGCATCTTTGACTTTCTTCTTCAAGGTACTTGACCAATAGCCACATAAGATTTTAATGAGCAAAATTAATGATCTAGCAGTTTTAACATGATCATTAGTAAAGCATACTTCATTTCGATGTTTCCAAATACTCCAACTAACTGCACTTAAAACAATCATGAAACCAGTTCTGTTTGCATAATCTAACGTCTGTGCAAAATGTAAGATATCCTCTCATGTATGCCAATTTTGCATTACCCATTGACTTTTACCTAAATAAAACCAAATTTGTTGTGCTAAATTGCAAGTTATGAATAAGTTATTAATGGATTCATGCTCAGAACAGAAATGACAAGTTTGGTCTCCAACCCACCCTTTCAATGTAAAATTATCTTTGGTCAATATTGTGTTATGTGATACTAACCACATAAAAAAAATTTATTTTTGGTGGAATTGGTAATTTCCACCAAAGCATTGAGTCACTAGGTTTAACCAACCCCCCCCCCCGCAAAAAAAAAAAAAAAAAAAAATTAAGAAGTGTTTAGATGGAGTGTGTTGAAAACTTCCCTGAAACCTTCTATTTCCATTCAATGTAATCATGTGAAAGAGTGAAAGAGGTTGTGCTAATGATGTGTAGTAGAGCTATCCAGTCTTGATAATCTACTCCTAGTAATTCAATCCTAAACCGGACTATCTGTCCTTGTGAGTGTATGACATCAGCTAGCAAACATCCCTATTACTACATTTTGTGTAAAGTGTGTAAAATTTTATAGCTAAAGGGCAATTTTGGTACCAATGATCAGTCCAGAATTTGATTGGTGTATTTACTCTTGATGTGTAAGAAACACTCATATCACCTATGTGATTGACTTTCTCTAAAGTAGACCAGAATGAAGAGAAAATAGATGTATTGTGAGTTATATATTTATACACAACTAATGTTTTCCAAAAACCAAAATATAATACTATTTTATAATTTTAAAAAATAAATAGTGTTATATCCGAGTTTCTTACGGCTTGGCTGGAACTTTATTTTATTTATGAACAGAATCAGACTTCTGAACTATAGAGATTAGTCATATAAAAAATTTCATGTTAAGAACATAATCAATTTATAGTACATAACAATTTACTCTAAATTATATATATATAAAACCATACATAAATTAAAAAAAAAAATGGAAGTCAATTAATCTCTATTTATATATGCTCCATTCGCCTTTGATTCTACCTCCTGTGATACAGCAGAGAATATAGACTCCTATTAATCACTCTAATTAGAGTGAGTCAAATGACCTCCATGCATAAATTTGAGTTGTAATAGTACTTATAGTAACACTTTAAGGGGATGTAAAGACGAAAATACCTCACAAGACTAATTAAATTAAATATTGTATAATCGATCTCAACATATATTGTTATTAAATAAAATGATATTAATTATTGTATAGATTAATTTTGTCATAATAATAATACAATAAAATTATTAATAGTAGATGTAGTTATTAATTGTCTTATATTGAATAACAAGTACGAAATAATTTTCATGTGTATCTCTATCTAATAAGTTTAATTAAATGATTTTTTTTGTAAATATCCTTACTCAAATAAATTTAAAAACAATATTTATACTAATATTTATTTTATCAAATACGACACGGTAGTAAAAGGATAAAATTATTTATGACCCAGTTAAAAACTTAAAACTTGCAAAATGCAAAGATGAAATCTAGATATTAGAAACCAAAAAAAAAAAAAAAAAAATCTAGATATTGATTTTCCGTGGCATTCGCGTAAGGTACATTTCTAACGAGCTATTTTGTCCTCATACAGCGCACGAACTATGTAACGCTGTTTTGATTCTATAGTTCATACGCTGCATAAAGTGAAAACTATTCTGTTAAAATATTTACCCATTTTCGCCTGTCGCACAGGATCTGAAAGTAGATAGGGCTCTACCACAGATGAACGATCATCTTTCTTTCGCACTCTCACAATGCAAAGATATCTCGATGTTGATTTTCTGTGACATTCGCGTAAGTAATGATTTCAAAAATCCTATTTTGGCCTCATGCAGCGCAAGAATGATAAGTAATACTGTTTTGATTCTATAGTCCATGCGCTGTGTAGAGTCAAAACTATTCTGTTAAAATCTTTACCCATTGGCCATTCGAGACTTCGAGTACTTGTTTTCCACTTTTGCTCTTCCATTATGGTGTTACATTTTCGCCTGCCACACAGGATCTGAAAGAAGATAGAGCTGCTTCCACAGATGAACGCTCATCTTTCGCACTCTCAGACCTGCTGCTCCGCCTCTTTGCCTCCTAAAGTCTAAATTTGTACTTAAAAAATTAAGGGGTGTGTGGGTGTGAGAGAGAGAGCTGTGCCTTTGTACCTAGTCAATCCATTGCGTGGCTTGCACGTAATACAAGCTGATGGCCATGTCAACAGCATCAGTGTTTGCATCTCCCTCTCCAATCAAACGCCATTACCATCTTTCTCATCTCGTATCCTTCTCAGTTTTGCAAAAACGAAGGAAAAAAACTCGCCTTTGCTGTTCCAGCGGAAGCATGAAGGATAAACAAGTTAGTCAATCTGATGTTCATTGTGTGGGGACCGGTTCTGATGTGGAATGCTTTGTGCCATCCTCCAATGAACTTGATTCCGAATCAGATCAGCTCTTATCTGGAAAGGCTGCTGCTTCGCTAGAAATTGATTCGAACAATAATGGTGAAATTGAAATTGGTTTCATTCGTAAGGTAATTACTGGTTCATGCTTGATGATTTTGATTTTACATTTTTTGCTTCTGATCATTTGACAATTGACAATGTTCTTGTGTCAGGCACTCGATTGGGGATTACTGATATCTCCTTTCTTCTTTTGGGGCACAGCCATGGTTGCTATGAAGGAGGTAATACCCAAGACGGGACCTTTTTTCGTCTCTTCATTTCGCCTCATACCGGCAGGTCTACTCTTGATCGGCTTTGCAGCTTCTAAAGGGAGAAAACAACCTTCAGGTTTTCTTGCTTGGCTGTCAATTGTGCTTTTTGGAGTTGTGGATGCTGCATGCTTTCAGGTGCGCCGGTTCGACTAAAAATAAAATGTAAGGGTTTTTCTGATAAGTGGGTTGTGTGGGTTTTTCTGTCGTGGTTTGGTGAATATTCATCCCCATGACAATTTCTTTGA
Source organism: Carex pumila (assembly GCA_033356055.1). Taxonomy (NCBI): domain Eukaryota; kingdom Viridiplantae; phylum Streptophyta; class Magnoliopsida; order Poales; family Cyperaceae; genus Carex; species Carex pumila. Next base: position 45,249 of record JARJHM010000227.1, read on the forward strand.
ATCATTGGGTCTTTTGATATTTAATTGCACAATTCAGGGTATTGAGGCTAATTTGGCTAAATTGAGGGATACATGATGTTTTCTTTGGCTTAAATTTCAGAACTTAGGTCAACTCGATCTTGATGGGTTTTGTCGCAGAATTACTTGAATACTTTGTTATTGTAAATAATCTGTTCTTTATATGCTGATAGGGATTTCTAGCAGAGGGTTTAGAGAAGACCTCAGCTGGGTTGGGAAGTGTATGTGCAGATTTCATCTCTTCCTTTGTTTAAATTCTCAGCTCCTAATTAAATACTATCAAAAGTGAGGTTTTGCTTTCTTTCAGCTGAATGATCTTTTGCAATTTCAGGTGATCATTGACTCACAGCCTCTAACAGTCGCTGTTCTTGCAGCGTTACTATTAGGAGAATCAATTGGTACAATTGGTGCTGCCGGTCTTCTCTTGGGTGTTGTCGGGCTACTTCTACTTGAGGCATGTATTTGTCATTACAGTCTGAAATAATAGTTTCAATTGCCACTTCAGATATTTTTGGGAAGTGAGATTGACTGATTTAACCCATATTTAGGTACCCTCGATATCATTTGAAGGTAATGGCACATCCATCTGGGGTAGTGGCGAGTGGTGGATGCTTCTTGCAGCGCAAAGCATGGCAATCGGGACCATCATGGTACGATGGGTATCAAAGTATTCCGATCCTGTTATGGCTACTGGATGGGTATATACCTTTATACTGCTAATTAATTTTTTCATCAAAATATTGCATTATTTCTTACATTTATCTCGCCTTGTGTGTGTATGTGCAGCACATGGTTATTGGTGGTATACCTTTGTTGGCTTTATCTGCTCTTAATCATGACCCTGCTTTGAACGGCAGTTTAACAGAGCTAAATTCGGGGGATTATGTGGCACTTTTTTATACATCACTGTTCGGAAGTGCTGTCAGTTATGGTGTCTATTTTTACAATGCATCTAGAGGTTACTCCGATCTCTCTCTTCCCAGCCATATTTTTGTTATTGAATTTTATTTTACTTTTGAGTGAGGCTATGGTACTATGCACAGCACATATTGATCCATACTATGGATCAATATCTCCATTTTCAAAAATCAAATAATCGATATGAACCATTCAACGTTATCTCCATATTAAAATGTACTTGTAGATCAAATTTTACATTTTTGTAGAATATTTTTTTCTGTTTTTTTAGATAGGTAGAAAATCATTTATCCTAAAGATAGACCATGCAAATGTAGAGATTTTCTACCTATTAAGTATGCAAGTACATTTTTATATGGAAATCACGTCGAACGATTCAGATCGACTATTTGGACCTTGAAAAAGAAAATATTGATCCGTGATCTGTGATCCATGATCCGTAGTACGGACCAATACGCGCTATGCATAGTACCATACCTTCATTCTTTACTTTTTGTCAATTTTTCTGCATGGTTATGTGGGTTTCCTTCACTTAATTGGTAATCGTGTTATTTACACAGGTAGTTTGACCCAACTAAGTTCTCTCACATTTCTGACACCGATGTTTGCTTCTATTTTCGGGTAAAATCTCCAACCTAACAGTAAGAATTTTTTTGTTCTGTTAGTCTTCACAACTTCTCATGCTTTATTTGTTTTTTTTTTTCTTCTGGTTTTCAGATACCTGTATCTCGGTGAGACATTCTCACCTATTCAGATAATTGGTGCATTAATTACCTTGGTGGCAATCTACATGGTCAATTACCGAAGCTTAACTGAAAATAAATGAATAGAATGGCTGATGTAGCCAACCTTGGTTGATTGGATTACGCATGGAGAAATCACATACTTCAAAGAAAAATCATACCAGTAGCATGATTCCTTGGTACTATTTTTCTTTCTTCTACTTTTAATGCTGAAGCCGAACCAAGAAAGGCGACCGTTCCAAACTGAGGTGGGCGGCCTTAACTAGGTGTTTTGTCATTAGAATGTTCAAATTTCTTTTCTGTTCCTTTTTTGGGGTTAATTTGGTCCATAATTTTTTTTTCCCTGTTGTAAATATAGTCTGAGCCTTGATATTTAGGATATTGGGTACTGGCTTTTGTAACCACATACGCAACAAATGTAGTTGAAACACTTTACTGTGGGAAACCAGAGGTGCTTTATATTAGGAGCTCATGGTTAAGATATTGGAAGCACAATAGCAAATTATTCTATCTTTTCAAGCGAATTAATTAGCTTAATTATTCTACACTTACTCCGCGTACAGATCCACTATAATTCATTTTCAACATCTTATTCATCCAAATATATTAATTTAAATCATAACATAAGATTTCAAATAAAATGTAAGATTTGAGTAAACAACTTAATCCTCCTTATATTAAAGTAACAACCAAGCAAGAATTTGGTTAAATATGGACTTCTAACCCTTTTTATGTTTTATTTTTATTTTTATTTATTTAATTTTTTGCTGAAAGAACTTCAACCTTTTGTAATTGCTGCAAAGTATTAATTAGTACAGAGTACAGTGTTTCTACATAATTTGCTTTAAACAATTCTAAAATGTATGGATAAGATAAAGCAGTATGCGAGTTATCCATGTGATTTCAAATACAAGTGTTTATGTTATTGCATAAATTTGTAGAATTAATAGTTATATAGAAAAATAACAAAATAACAAAATCAAAATTTAAAGTAAAATGAATAATAAAATATTCAATATGATATAACTAAATTGGATTCTTGTCTAACAATTAATATAATTTATTATACATACAACATCAATACTAAACACATGGTATTTTAACAAGTAGCGACTCGTATTATGTAAGGCATACAACAATATAAATGTAGAACTAGGTTCACTCTCTCGGAATGATCCCAGCATTGAAGATTTCGACTTTGTTAGATGCTTTTTTCAGTTGCACCAATTTCTCATTAAATTCAAGGTCTTTAACTTCATATTCAAATTGTAATTTTTCTAGTACCGGTGCATTAGTTAGTAAGAACTTCACAAACATCAGTACTGATTTGTGATTTTCGAAGTAGCATATCTTAACACACTTCAGATGCTCGAAAATAATATTTTGCTCCCAATTTGCTATTTCAATAGCATAGACAACAAATGCTTCTTTCTGCAAAGATTAATTATAATAAAAACATATATAATAAGAGACTACATCTAAAGAAAGTAAAATAGCCATAAGTATTTGAGTGTATATGAGAAATAAAATGTAAAAACATACGACTGTAAGTTCTTCTAGATTTGGGGCATGCTGAAACAACTGACGAGCAACGATCGCCTCCTTTTGACAAGCAAAATTTATTTCTAGGTGTATCTTTTTAAGGAGGTTGAATCTTTCAAAAAGCTTCGCACCATGTGCATATGTCAAGTACTGTTAACATAAAGAACAAAATGATTTTACTTGGTAGATTTTTACTGATATTTAATTTATTTGGTATCTAATTATAAGAGATGCACAGATGAATTGTTAGAAACATCCTAGATTCCTAGCTAATAGTTGAACTATGAAAAAAGTTATTTTGACAAGGTAAAATTATGAAAGAAAGTGAATTACCCTCGTTAATCGGCCATTTAGACTGAGGCTTTCTAAATTTGGTAGTCGATCAAACATATCGACTAGATTGCTTTCACAAGGAGTAAGTATATTAGTACTGAGAGAAAGACACGCTCTGACGAGTGCTGGTGTTCTCAAGGACACGTGATTGAAGTTCCAACAAATCATGTGTAGTTCCTTGAGCCTTGGTGCATTGATAGTTATATTAATATCACGCATAAGTCCGAACAAACTCAGATTTTCTAATAGGGGACAACCTGAAATCAATTTAGTTAAATTATCCTCGCTGATCGTAACCCACTCTAACTTAAGTGACTTGAGAAATTTAAATCCTTTTAATGCTAGAGGCAATTCAATCATGCAATTCTTAAACTCCACTTCTCTCAAACTCTGCAAATTGCAAAAAGCAGAGGGAACCTTCCACTTATTCCAACAGAAATTAAGGATGAGGCGTGATCCGCATTTCTTCAATTCCTTTTCTCGATAGAACTTCCATCCATTGATTGAGAGCTTCACAGCAAGGCTCCAAATTAGAAATAACAAATTTACGAATCGAACCATCATGGCATGACAAAAATTTATTCACAAATTCTACCATGTTGACAGAATTTTCGACAGGGTTTGCACCATTTGTGTCTTCCAATATAGAGTTTGAACGCTCATCATAAACAAGTTCTGGAATTGAAGACCAAGCGAATCTCCAATTACGAGATAAGCAACATGTTCTCACCGCTTCTCTCACCGGTATATCTATCAGTATGATATCAATCAAATCTCTTGGAAGGTCACTAATTATATCAATGTTTGTCATTCTCTTCTCCTTTCACAGTTCTTTTTTTTTTTTTTTTTTTTCCCTACAAACACAAAGTTAATTGTCAAGATCAAGCAAATTAATCTCTAGTTGAAAAATACCAATTAAAATAAGTATTATTTATTTCCATCATACCATCATGTGTAATTATCATATTTTGCTTTTGTTGGATAAACCTAATAGTAAGCAGTAGCCTAACACTTTTAAATAATAACAAGTATTTTACCAGCCTAAATTTTCTATTGAAACCGAAGGTCTTATTTTGTTAAACAAATACGTACTAAAATATTTTTTTACCTCCCCTCTCCAATTGACTGCTTCATAGTAAGACATAATTATATTTTAAATTATATTAAAATATGTCTTTTGGAAGAAAAAAAAAATTATAAAAAAAATTCTAACATGAATGGACTTACCTCTTAAATCAGCAATCAAATAATCGGCTTGAACAATACAAACTCCACAGCGTCTTGATAGATGAAGTAGTTCACACGATTTTATAGTAAGACAACCATAAAAATTAAAATGAATAGCCAAAAATAATTGATTAAATATGGTAGTTTGACTAAATATAGTGGTTGATTAATACTTGCTTGTTCTTCTTTTTGCTCTCCTTTAAACTAACATCCTATATTTGTTCCTCTACTATATTAGAAACTATATGACAGTTGTTGTTGCTCATTTTATGTTTTGAGAATATTCAACATTTTATTAATGTGCCTTTTTTATGGATGATACGGATTGACATGAAATATTTTCATCAATCAATAATAGATAAATATATTTAGTAAGAACTTAAAAGTGATTGATGCTATTTTAGAGCACTACACCATTTTAATTGTTTAGAGCTAAGATAAATGTTTATATATTTTTTATATCCAATTTGATTTTAGATTCTCTTAATATAGCCAATTTGATGATTATATTTTAACGTCCTTTTTTTTTTTTTTTTTTTTTGATCTATCCTGTAATGAATATTGGGTGATTTTATATGCTTGTGCTCATGTTAAACGAATTGAAGAAGAATGCAAAAAATAAACGAATAAGACTAAGAAAGTTAAGAAAAACTTGGATATTCCTATTTTAATTAAGAATTAGATAGTTTGAATGTCTGTAGCACCGGATTTATGAGCTTTTATTTCTCTATAAAAAAAATTATTCGTGGTGTAAAAATTTTCTTACTTAAATATAACATATGGAAATTTATATAAAGTTTAGTGATGACTAGCTAGTCTCACAATTTTCTATCGGACAAAATTTCAATACAATTTAAAAAAAAAACCTGAACATATTGTTAATTCTTGTGTAATTTGCTCTTGTTTTGTACACTATTTTCATTAAGTTATTTCATTCTTTTGAGGTGCATTTGTTTATCTTATTTTAATATATATTTATTAGTTCCTTTTTGTGTTGTGCATTTAGATGTGGAAATACTTGAAGGACGAATTGGATACCGAGATACCCAGAGAAAAAAGTTCTCTCATCTCTTGATAATAAAAAATTATGCTCTCAAAATAATATCAGAGATATTGGCAGAGTAGTATTTGCTTTATGTGGCGAACGGATAATAAGTTAAAACAGCGCTGCATCAAGCAAAAAATAGCAGCACCGTTAGAACGTTTACAAATATAGTTGATTAGATGCAGTAGTTCGAACTTTGAAGTGCCGTGATATATACTTAAATAGTTACTAGTGAGTAGTGATCAGTGTTGTAAAAGACGTCCGTGACGACCGATTAATCGGTGACGGTGGTCAAACCATCATGCATACTCTTAACGGAGACATGTTTGCAGTGAAAAACGTTTAATCGGCTGTTTTTCCCGATTAGTCGGCCCATTATTCCTGTTTATTTCAATTTATTTCAGTAAAAAAAAATTTCAAATTGATTTTTTTTTATGTGATAGTGTGTGATAATAAGTTTTATAAATCATGTATTGTAGTTTTATTTGTGCTTAGACATACATTCAATATTTTTTATATATGTTTTCTTCTTCTTACTTACTTTAAAATTAATTAATTCTTCTTCTATTTATTTATCATATATTTTTCTTACTAATTACTGATGTAATTTTTTTCAATTAGTACGACATATTAATTTATGAAACTAAGTTGTTATTATAAACTAAATTTAGTGATTTTATACTGGAATGTTTTATTTCTTTCACAATATATGTTATTAGTATTTGAAAAAAGTTTAACTCTTGAATTTATTTTTTCATTAAATAAATGTGTTACTGACACATGTAAAGTGCTTATGCCTTAAAAAAATAAGTGTAGTATCATGTTATAATAATGCAATTAAGTTAAATTAAGTTTATTTGATAAGTTTAATGAGTTAAATAAATTATTTTTAATAAATTATGATATATATGCATAAATTTAATAAAAATGTTAAATTATCTGCATAAGTCAGATTAATTGGCCGCATACCGATTAATCGCTTGGCAGTATCTTGTTCGACCAACGACCGCATATCGTTATTTACAACACTGGTCTATACTTCGTAGATTTAGATTGTGATCGAAACTTCTATTGGGCATTTGTGCATTTCTTACCAGTGTTAAATAACGGTATGCAATTGTCATATGGATCATCAAGCAATTAATCAGAAATAATATGAAATAATCAGCTATAATTGAAAATATTAGCTGATTAGTCAAAAAAATAACGATTTGATCACTCCTAAGTAACTACTCATTCAAATAAACAGCATAAACATATATTTTTTACAACACTGCTTCTTACTCTGTCTGGTCTATTATAATTTATTTTTATTCAAATAGATTAATTTAAGTCATAACTTCATTTTTATTCAAGAATAAAATATGTGCTTTTTTTTGTTCTCTTAACTAAATGACTTTAATAATTCATCATCCCAATAGAGATAACTAAATAACAATATTACCGTTATTTACGATATACTCCATACAGTTTTGAAAAAAATAAGACATTAATAGAAAAATAAATTATTTGTTCATAGAAACTGATCAATTAAAAAGCTGTTTATTTCTCTTATACATGCTACATAATTTTTAATTTTTTTAATAAGAGCACTTGAACTTTATAAATTCAAAACAAGTTTCAGTAGGAAGCTATAAATTAAATAAATTTGTGAGTTTTAAAATTTAATAGGATAAGTATGAAATTATGAATTTCAATGAGAAAATATGTAATTTGAATTTTTTTTAAGGATGTATATGAAATTTTGAGTAAAGCTAGGGTGTGACATGCTCACCAATAAAGTTTGGTAAGCATAACTCCAAAAGTATATCGGATTGACGTCAAATGCCAAATCCAAACCGTTGAAATCTATGCACTTCATGAGTGATGCACATACATTCAAAATTTTGAAAGTTATGAGTTTATTTACTATATAGTCAAGTGGTCAAAAAAATAATAAAAATTGAATATATAAAATAACTTATAATAAAATGTTTGTTTCTTTGACCACTTGACCATATAGCAAATAAACTCGAAACTTTCAAAATTTTGCATATATATGCATCATTCATGAAGTACACAACGGTCTGGATTCAGCATTTGACGTCGATCCGATATACTTTTGGAGTTATGCTCACCAAACTTTCTTGGTGAGCATGTCACACCCTAGCTTTACTCTAAAATTTTCCCTTACAAAGTAGAAATTTCCCCTTAAAAAATGGAAATTGATAGTGGGTTGTTTCTCAGATAAAAACTTTCTATAAAAATTAATAAAAAGAAAGAATACATCGAAAGATTGGTAAAATTTCTACTAATTTTAAAAGTTAAAAAGTTTGAATCAACATAAATTATACAATCCAAATAAGTTATTCTTTTCTTTTTTCCTTGCAATTTTCTCTAATAATGTATTAAAAAAATTAAAAATATATGATGTACCTTCAAATTTAGATATAATATAAATATTCAATCTAGTTTTTGAAAAACTTCTTATATTTTACTAGAGATCTAATAGAAAAATTATTTCCAACTATGTATCAAATTAAAAAAAGAAAAATATAACTAAATTTGAATCGATAAATTCCTACCAATAAATGCTTTTTATTTTCAAAATCAGTAAAAATCCTATAAATCTTTCTATAAATCAAAAACTTGATATAATCTTTCTATTTCTCTTTTTTTCTTTTAATTAATTTCTACAGAAAAAAATTCTCTGTTTCTCAATATCCTTTGAATTGTCTGCAAGGGCTTTTTCTTAGCCTCGAAGGCGAAGCACTCATTTAAGAAGAACTATAACTCGACTGTCATCTCCCAACTGTTACTCAAATATGACTTGGGTCCTCCAGTTCTTTCTAACTTTACCTAACTATAGTCACAATACTCTCAAATTATATCAGAATTATATTCGAATAATGCATCTTATTCGGTTGACCTAACTTTGATCGAATTAAATTCAAATTATTTGCGAATTTCACCAATTTTCCCGAATTTTATGAATTATTGGTGAATTTTTTCGGAGTTTTTTTCCAAAATATTTTTTTTTGCTCTCTTGCAAAACTGAGATTTTTGATCCAGATAATTCCAAATCATTCCTGAATTACACTCGAATTATTTCCAAAACACAAACTTTTAACCTCACCTCACCGAACCCAAATAATTCATTTGTCAGTGTGTACCCAACTGTTATCTCCTTCATTCCGGGAACAACACCATTATATATGCAACTTCTAACTAAACTTCTATTCATCTTTCTTTAGTAAACTTTTCTAACTAAATAGGCGATACTCACTGGTTTTATTAGAAATTAATTGTCAATAATATGATTACGATGTCCATTTTAGAAAAGTGATCCGCCACACAATTTTATCACACAGGAATGAACAGAATAATACTTCTTAGTAAATTTTCACCCGCTGACACCGACAAGGGGGAATTCCCATCAGTTCAATACCGCACCGAGTAAAATGAGACATGATCTGTTCATTTAATCTGGCACGGATCTCAAAATAAACCCCTATGTGACTTTTCCTCGCTAGGAGTATCGTACATGCTCCGGTACCGTAGAGGATATGGATTCATCGAGGGAAGGGGACGACTCAATTTAACCGACCAAAGACCAAAATGCCCCTGTTACTTTGATCAAATCTCTTCCCTTAATCGATTTCTCTTTCTCGTTTCCTTCTCTCAATCAATCCATGGCGAAGCCTACCTCTCTAGTAGCAATGAACATCATGCTAGCGGTTCACGAGAAGAAAACCACCTCTGTCGACCTCTACCGCCAGCTCCGCCAATACATCTCCAGTACCTTCTCTGAGCGAGACGCGCAGAACTGCGACGATGACCTCCAATCCGTTCAGAATATGCGCTCCGAACTCGAAAAACCCGTAGCTGAGTCGTCTCTTGACTCGCGACGTGACCTCCTTCTCTCCTACTACAAGTCCCTCTCTTTGATCGAGCCTCGATTCACCATCACCTCTTCCTTCACCTGGTACGATGCTTTCAAGTCCTCTAAGAAGTGCTCCGTTGCTTCAATTCATGTCGAGAAAGCTGCAATTTTGTTCAATTTGGGTGCGATTTATTCTCAGATCGCACTCGCTGCAGATCGAACAACAGCAAATGGATTGAGGACAGCATGTAACTCGTTTCAAACTGCTGCTGGTGCTTTTGCTTATCTGAAGGAGAATGTTGCAGGAAAGGCAACAGCTGCTGGTGCCACAGTGGATCTCTCACCTGAGTGTGCTGGTACTGTTAGTTGCAACTTACTAGTGCTTCACCCATCCTGGATTAAATTGAACCAGATGATGACTCAATTGGCCTAAATCATTTCTTGCTACCTATTGTTTGTACTATTCTAATACTGAAATTATAAACACCAGTATAAGTATAGTTACTAGTTAGAAACTATGACACACACTTTGTGGTATAGTATATGACTAGACTATAATGCTCATGCTCAATTGATTGTAGTGAGATATTTGGTAGGCATTTGACATCTCAAATAGCAAACAATTTATGCTTCTGAACCTTTTTGGGTCATTGCAGGAATGCTGGAAAGGTTGATGCTTGCACAAGCCCAAGAATGCTTTTTTGAAAAGGTTATTGGAGATGGGAAGCCACCAGGTCTTTGCTCCAAGGTAGCAAGGCAGGTATGGAGTTTATTCACCCGTCTTAGGGAACTTTTCTGTTGGGCTGTTCAATCCCAACTATGTTTCCTATGGTTTTTTTCCTTATTGAATTCATTTCAGAAAAAAACTCTTTAAACATCAAGACTTCACTTTTACTTGATATTTATTAAAATGAAATGACAGAACACCTTAAGATGTACAATTTCAGAGGACTGGTATTGCACATGATACATAATATCACTGTTATGTATTGTAGCCTTATTATTGGAGAAAGAATGCTAATTAAATATCATGTGGTATATATCCTTTAGACATCTGTACTTCCACCTATATGTATTATGTGTGCAGAATGCCAAAAGTTCTCTGACCTCAATGTGTTACAAGAACCTAAATCATTAAAATTCATGTTGTACAGGTTGGCCTATACTACGAGGAGGCATTTGCCTTGCTAAGCGGCACTCCACTCAGCCAGCACTTCGACAAAACGTGGGTTGCACATGTGCAACTCAAGGCTGCTCAATTCTACGGGGAAGCTCTGTATAGACATTCGGTTGAGCTCCATGAAAAGGAAGAAATAGCTGAAGAAATCGCTCGTCTAAAAATCGGTTTAGCTGCTTTGGTGGATACAAAGAAAATCTCTAGAGGTGTAGCTGCTCCATTACTGGATTCTGTCTCTAAGCTAGAAGCCATCATGAAGAGCAACCTAGAGGTAGCAACAAAAGAGAATGATCGTGTGTACCTCATGCGGGTCCCACCTGCTGAAAAGCTTTCAAGCTTACCTGGTGCATCCCTGGTGAAGCCGAGTTCAATGGCTGAGTTGTTGGATGCAAGCAAAGAGAGGATGTTCTCGGGATTGGTGCCTGATGTGAGCATGAAGGCATTATCAAAGTATACAGAGATGGTTGATGACACTATACGAACTCAGGCTGAGAAGTTGCAACAGGCGAGTGAGATTACTAGGGTTAGGCTCAAGGAGATGGATTTGCCTGATTCAATACTCTCTCTCGAAGGTTTGTTTCTTTACTGCAGTTGTGTGTAGTACTGATATGTAATCTAGAGTTCAGGATTTAATGTCGGTTTAACATCAAATTATGATCAGATAAGATTTTATATTCAGTTGCTGTAGGTAGAGAGTATCTAAATGTTTGTCAGGTTCCTTAGACGAACACTATTTTATTGATAATTTAACAAACTCGAATCCAGGTAATATTACATTGCCACTCGATTTGAAAGAAGATGTGGAGGCAGTGCAAATCAGTGGTGGGCCTGCAGGCTTGGAATCTGAGCTACAGCAACTGAGAGACTTGCGAAGGGTAAATCAGGAACTTCTTGTACAAACAGAGGAGATGCTGCAAAAGGAAGCAACTGAAGACATGCAATTCAGGACCCAGTTCGGGACACGCTGGTCCCGACCCCAGTCAAGTACACTGACAAAGAACTTACAAGATCGGCTTAATAAATTCGCGGCAAATATCAAGCAAGCAGCTGATAGTGATGCAAGGATTGAGAGAGCTGTCGGAGATAATGCGCCTCTCATGTCTATTCTTGATCGTAGACCAGTGTTGTATTTTTTCGTTCTTCCTTAATAATATAATTGAAATAATTTGGGATGTTCGGTTAACTGTATTCTTAATTTATATATATTTTTTATTGATGATGAAATTGACAGATAGAAACAGCTCTACCGAGCATAGCAAGGCCTATTATGTCTCTGGATGGCAATGAAGATGCCATAGTCGGTGCTCTCAAACAGAGCTTGGTAATTGGTCTTTTTCTAATTAAATTCCTTAAATAAACATGTTCTCTTTCCTATTGAAAGATAATCTCAAAGATAGTTTGCTGTGAAGTGTGAAGTGGTATTTTAAGGAAAAAAAAAAAGATCCTTCTGTGAAGATTTTGATATTTTTCTTACCTTCAAAAGGATTGTTATGAATCAAGATTTTATGCAGAATTGATAAATCTTTGTAACACATGCAGAGGCAATTGGAGGCTTTAGGAGCACAAAGGGCTGGGCTTGAAGATATGCTCAAAGATATGAAAAGAAAGGATGATATTCTTCCCAAACTAATGGCCGGTGTTGGTTCACATGATGATCTCTTTAAGAAAGAGATATCAAAGTATGATCAGATATGTGAAGAAATTGCTCAAAACATTGAAGCGCAGGAACAACTTCTAATGCAAATCCAAGTATGTTTTATTGAATATAAAATCCATGGTTTTAACTAGATTCTTTTGTATGTCAACTTTGCATATAAAATCCAAGTATGTTTTATTGAATATAAAATCTATGTTTTTAACTAGATTCTTTTGTATGTCAACTTTGCATATATTGATGTGGTTTTTTTCTTTCCAGGCACAAAATGACCAATTTTCCAGTGTATTTAACTTGGAAGACTACAAAGGTACGTTACAGTATATCAAGTTTCTGCTACTGAATATTAATTACTGAGAAATGTAAGGATATTGTTACAAATTGAACATATTATCTTCTTTTGACTGACAGTGGCTCGTGAGAAATGTTACAAGCAAATTTCAGCTGCCATAGCAAAATATCGGGAAATCAAGGAGAATATCAATGAAGGGTTAAAATTCTATGTTACTTTGCAGGTATGGAGTTATCATGTCATTTATCTTTTGCTTTTTTCTCGTCTCATTTTTTTTTTTAGGTCAACTTAACCAAATTTCAAGATTGGGGAACATGGTAAAACTTGACATAAAAGATTCTTTAACTCTTCTTTTTATAATAAACAGGATGCAATAAACAACATAAAGCAGCAGTGCAGCGATTATGTAATGACCCGTAACATCCAGTGCCGTGAAATGATTGACGACGTCCAGCGTCAGATTGCGGGTTTCAATTTCTCTGACTCCAAACCCGCTAGCGCCTACAACAAGTACCCAACACCTGCACCTGCTCCGACCCGATCTCAACCCGACCCGCACAGAACTTCTCCCAGTCCACCACCACTTGATCACCAAAGTAGCACTCTCCCCTCCCTTCCTTCTCAGCCCACTCCGCCGCCTTACCACCTTCCAACCGGACCGAACCCGAATTACAACACAAACCCAAATTACAACCCAAACTCAAATTACAACCCGAACCCAAATTACAACCCGAACCCAAGACCTGGTTATACTCAACCTTATTACACTTCTCCTCAAACGCCATACCAACAACCTTACCACCCACCAACAGGTCCATACCAGCAACCCCCGAATCCAGTCAACCATGAGTATGGTCAACCCGCTTATCCAGGCTGGCGTGGGCCCTACTATAACTCACAACAACAGCCACAGCAGCAGGGACCATACCCAGCACCTCCTTATAATATGCAACAGAACTATCCCCCGCCTAATCAGGGAAGTTACTATAGGCCTCAATAAGATTCATTGCGCCATAAATATTTTCTGGGTTTATTTTCTCTCATTTCTTTTACGAGGTTCAGGTCATGGAAATTGTTGTTATGATACAGAAAGATTAGGTGTTATACGATTGTCAACGCTGATGAAGTTGTGAGAATGTATATTTGGTATGGTCTATTTGATTCGGATGTGTAATAACGTATTGGATAACTAGCTTGGAGGTTTATGCTTGACCTATGTTTTTCTTTTTAATGATGCATAGTTGCGGTGCATTTGCTGACACTTGGTCTTGTATTATTTTTCCATTTGTCAATAAACCAGTTTTACGTGATGTCCTTAGATAAAAATCTAATAGCGCAAAAGTGGTAATTATTCATAATAGTAAGCTTTGTATAAGTTACATAAGTTGAGATAGTTCTTCAAGCATATTAATCAAAATTTTGATAGTTGTGAATTTAATCAACCGAACAAAATGGTAGTTACTTTCATTTTCTTAATTTGATATAGATGAGAAGAGTGAAGCTATGGTGATAGATAGACTCATGTTATATATATATATATATATAGAGTTAGGCTGGGTGCTATGGATAGCATAGTGGCCTTCCGTGCTACGGCTCAATATTCAAGTTTTCAAAATTCAAACGGTCGATCCGAACCATTCATTGTTTAATCCATATTGAAATGTGCTTGGAGACCAAATTTTATATTTTTTAGAATTTTTTTACTATTTATTAAACATTTTTGAAACCGCTGTTTTCCAGTGGTGCAGAATTTTAATAAAAACAGTGATTTTGAAATCATCTTAATAAATAGCAAAAAAATTTTAAAATATGTAAAATTTGGTCTCCAAGCACATTTCAATATGGATTAAACAATGAACGGTTCGGATCGACCGTTTGAATTTTGAAAACTTAAATATTGAGCCGTAGCACGGGAAGTCACTATGCTATCCATAGCACCCAGCCTAACTCTATATATATATATATTTTATTTTTTCCAAGTTTAAACCGTATATCCAAGTCGTTAAATATGATATGGAGACTAAATTTTATGCTTTTTATAAATTATTTACTATTTTTAATAGACAAAAAAAAACTTTTCCGGATGGATTGAAATTTTTAGATCAAGTTATTTTTAACTATCTAAAATATAGTAGTAGAAATATATTTTTAACTATCTAAACTTTTCCGGATGGATTGAAATTTTTAGATCAAGTTATTTTTAATTATCTAAATTTTGATTTCTAGTATATTTTTATATGAAGATTATATTTACAGTTCAGAATTTCAGATCGATTGTATACACTTTAAAAATAGAAATCTAAATTCATAATACATATCATATGTAATATACATATTACCATGAGTGCATATCCTTTGAAATACCGCACCTGATAGAATAAGTTTTCAGCCAAATCAAAATAATTTCGATGTCTATTTAAAGTATAGGAGTTTGCTTTAAAATTTATGTCAATTAAAAAGGATGAACTCTCTTCTTCATTGCAGAGTTTTGATACAGACACTTTACGGATGCGGATCCGTCAAAAAACCTAACAGGCATATTTCGGATAAAGATTCTAACAAAGTAGTTTTGACTTTATGCAGCGCACATAATATAGAATCAAAACTGCACTTCAGACGGTTCGTGCGCTGCTCGAAGCTAATATATCTCCGTTAAAAATCTTTACCCCATATTTCCCAGCGAACTTCGTTTACGAAGTCTTCACATGTTCCCAGTTTACGGCACCGATGACATAAGAAAGAAACCCATTTTGAAATAAAATAGTTTTGTTTAGCTTCTCACAATGCCTCCGGCGATCGCCGCCGTATGCTCCGTCACTCCCTCCGTCCATCGCTTCCACTCTCTGTCTTATAACTGTCACTCTATCCGTACCACTCCGTCCATTACATCTTCCTTTCATCTCACAACCCAGCGGCGTCTCTCCTGCCACGTCAGCATCACGAACGATCCCTCCCTTTCATCTCCCTTTTCAGAAAAGATCGGGAGAACAGTTCGCGTCAAAGTTCCTCTGAAAGTGTTCCATGTGGCGAGATCGCCGGAGCTGGATCTGAATGGAATGATCGGTGTGGTAAAGCAGTATGTTGGATTTTGGAAGGGGAAGAAAATTACCCCCAATTTACCATTTAAAATTGAATTCTTGCTTCCAGTAATCGAAGGTCAAGCAAAGCCGGTGAAATTCTTTGCTCATCTCAGAGAAGGTGAATTTGAGTTTCTCACATCAGATCAATAATAACTATGTGGTTGATTTATTTGTTGTTTGCTGTATCATTTATTTGTTGTTGGATAACTGATACGAATTGCTGTGCACCCTTTTACTGGTAATAAATAGTGATTTTGAAGCAATGACGAATCCATTAATGTCTCTGTTGTATCAGCAAACACTAAAAATAATGTGTTTCAGATGAGTTTACTGATATGTTCTTACTTGCAAAAGGTGTCCAATTTCAGGGTGTGGATTAAGATTTGCTTATATCACATATTCAATTTTAGCTTCATGCAGCGCAATAATCATATGCAGTGCTGTTTAATTCTATAGGCCTTGCGCTGCGAGAAGTCTGAAAAGCTCTGTTAAAATCTTTACAGGGTGTGGATTGAGATTTGCTTATATCACATATATGATTTGTTATAGTAAATAAAAGCAACTAATTAACTAGATAGCAACTGGCCAATTGTCGTCATTTCGTACCACTTGAACCCACATTAAATTTTAAAAAAATTGTACCTATTGGTTTTATATATCAACATATTGTGGGTATACTGTACCAAGTTAAATTGTGTTCGACTTGTTAGTTCTTGATATCATGTTCCATGCTAGTTAATTTCTGAAATCATGTTCCATTTAAATCCTAAATCGAATCCAAAAACTGTTAGATACGTCTACCTTCAGAGATCCGAGTGCAGATCAAATAATGTCACACAATAATTCCAATATCCATCTTGGTAGCTGCTACCAAGTTTAAAAAAAAAAAAAAAATTCCAATATGCAAATGCAGCAATCGTCTACAACGAAGAATTAAATAATTTCACTCAAACACTTTTTAGTGTCTTTTTTATGTTCCATAAATGTTCTTCTTTGTTTTATTTTTTTTAAAAGAACTAATATGCACTTCTTTGAATTGGTCCCTATTTTTGTGTTAAAAATTTAATATAACTATTCACTTGTACTAATTTTTATTGGTAGTTATAGAAGTCTTCTGCCAGTGGATAAAGTACATGACTGGTAAAAATATTTTACTGAAGGCAATTTCCAGAGACTTTACTTGCGGGTTGTAAAACTTCATGGAGATTAGTTTTACAAACAACTAGATTTACTTATTTTCTGCAACGAAGTTTCTTTTGTGAGAAATATGAGCAGTTAAATAGAAGGTTTAACATGCCCACTTTAAATAACAAGGTGACAAGTGCTTGCACCTGTATTGGAATGTTGGTTTATAAAATTCAATGCGCGCTCAGTTTGACCTTTCTTGGAAAGTCCATCTATAAGAGTGTTGTAGGTCACGACTCACGACATCAGGGTCATACCCTTTGGAAATCATAACATCTACAATATCTAATGCCTTATCTAATTCAACAAACGTTTTGCATGCAGTGTAAATTGACTACCTATGCAGAAGAAATGTCGTGTTTAGCAAAGAAAACAAAAGCAGCTTTGGTACATAATTGGAAAGGCTAAGTTTCTTTGTAAAAGGAAAAAAAAAAAAACGAACCGTATCAGCATCACTAGCTTTCAGCTTGAGAGATTCTCTAATAATGTATCCAGCAACAGAAGCCTGCACAATGTACAAGATTTTTAAAAGAGACAGTGCATAGAGTATATATACTAGAAAAAACAGCAAACAAAATGTTGTTTACCTCCTTTGATTTCTTATCCTTGTAAATTGTACTTCTCAAAGGAAGAAGTAGAGAGCTGTACAGGCAAAGCCTGTGTTGGTCCTGAAATTAATCGAAGAAAAAGATAAATGGTTCAAAAAATGTTAACAAGAACACTCAAAATTTATAGAGAGAAAACAGCTAACACCACTTGAAATGCTGCACAATGGAGGATGATTCTAGAAAATTAAGAACCAATAACTTGCAAAAGCAACCATGCAGCTTCAATGTGTGTGACGCATAGCGCGCCGGAGACAGATTTGTTCGATCATGGTTTTTTTTTTTTTTTTTTTTTTTTTTTGTGAAAGGCATAGTAGAAGCTACAAATAACTACCAAGCACAAAAAGATTGTATAATTCATTATGCGTATTCTATGATTCATCAAATGGTTGCATTCTCATTTCTCACGAAGGATTTGGAATCTTTCACGCACACCCTGGAAGAATCTCAAAATCACAAGTAATAGTACCCTACCAACCCCTGCTTCCATCCCCAGTTCCCCCACCCACCCGAACAACAGAAGAAGGAAAAATCATTCATGGGCCTTTTAATTCTTCAAAAGAAGCAAGAAAAAACAAGTTAGTACAATTAGAGACCCATATGACCATATGACCGGAAACAACCACAATAACAAATTACTCGTTTTTAACTTGACACGAATCTCAAAGCACAAATAATACTGCCTCTGCACCATCCCGAACGAGCACCAGCTGAGAGTAAATCTGAACCGTCCGTTTCAAGTGTGAGGATACGATCCGACCCATCTCTCTCGCTCTCTCGCTCTCTCGCCCTCAGCCTCGAATCTCCACCCCCGCAGAAACCCAAAACCTCTCCGCCTTCTTCGCGTGCACATGAGAAGCTGTCCGATCTCTTTGAGAGAGTGCCTCTCCGCAGCGTGTCCTTTTCATTTTTTTTTATCTTTATTAATATGATTAAATGAGATCTTTTTTTTTCAGCTACACTCTCCGGATCCGGGGCGAAAGTAGTCCTCCCAGAAACTTTGAAATCTCGTCCCATTGACTGGAGAGCGGACGGGTCCTCTTCATTTCCCTTTCTCTTCTCTCTTTCACTTCGTCGGAGATGTGATAACTAGGTTCCGTCCCATTGGCACTTCCTACTCGGACATTTACCAAAGAGGATGAAATGGTCAACACGTGCTTCCCTCTTCCCACTCGACCAGTGTGTAGCTGGTCTGGCTCTCATATGGTTGGTTACAGGGGGGAAGCCATGCTTTCAAGCTATGGTGGTCAAACACACATTGAGATCAATCATATAAAATTTTCATGCTGAGTA
This sequence comes from Carex pumila, assembly GCA_033356055.1. Lineage (NCBI taxonomy): Eukaryota > Viridiplantae > Streptophyta > Magnoliopsida > Poales > Cyperaceae > Carex > Carex pumila. The sequence continues at coordinate 64,223 of JARJHM010000227.1, forward strand.
TGAGGTTAAGTTTTACGGTACCATAGCATTTTACTCTAAATTGTATAGAAAATCACGGAAGCACATATATAAATTTTGAAATGAATGGGTATCATTTGACCCAATTCACTCCATGTAGTTCCATATCCTGGCTGGTTATGATCTCTGACTAAAGTCGTATCAACTCTGAAGTGCGCCATGAATGCTATTGGCACTTCTTTGCACAAAAAGATTATTTGGACTTGCCTGGCTTGGGATCTCTCACGGATGGTAATATATCTTGGAAAATAACAAAAGATAAAAGAGGAAAAGGAATGACTCGAGCATCCCTTGCTGATCTGGGAAGGGTAAATATTCAGTAGATTATACCAATTATACCAATCTGTTATCCATTTATAGGGGTCTGATGATAGAATGTATCACCTTGTTCTCCTATCGTATTCTCTTTCCTTTTAGCATCTTATATTCTTATTTATACATTTTATTTCTTGTATGATTAGGGTCCTGCAAAAGAGTGGGAGGACGTACTACTGAGCCTGGGTGTTGAAGGAAGTAAGCCTGGAATTGAAGGAGAGGAAATTGTGCCTCTTGCAATGGCATATGGGGCACCTCCTTGATAAAATCAATGATGTGATAGTATAACCTGCACATGTCTCTTAAGGTGTTTTATATGCTAGCTCTATGTGTGTTTGGTTTGACAAATTAATTAGTATATCTTTGTGTGTGTAGTGAATGATGATAGTATGACTTGAGAATAAAAGAACTGTCTTTGCTGGAATATAAAGTTACTGTTTCATGCTTATAGGGTCCGACTTGTCATGGATCAGGGTCATGGCTCGACATGACCTCGCCCTCATAAGAGATAGAAACATTTTCTAGCACAAAAGTGGACAGTTCATAAAACCATAAGGGCACATCCTTTAATTTTAAAGGGCATGTAATCAAATTTCATCTTAGGCAATTCTTATTTTCATATTTTTTTTTCTTTCTCAATAACCAGCTTCACTTTTAAAAGAATATGCAAATATAACTGAAGAACTCGTTCACCCTACCTGACCTCACCTGTCATTGGTCAGGAAATCTTTAACCTGCATCTGCACCAAGAACCCATACTGTAGTTCTAAATGGGCCGGGTCTGGTTAGATCAAGAATTGATGCCCCTGATATAAACGAGACATCTGCACACTCTCTTCCATCATTTTAAGCTTCGTAATGCTCATCCCTCTAGCTGGTTGCTTCTACCAGTATGAATTCAATGTTATTAAAGGACCCTACATTCAGCATATTTAATTAGGTCTATTAAATTTAACGAACAACATAGTGACTATTAATGGATGATCTTATTTTTAACACCTTGCTCAAGATCTAGGTAAAAGTTTATAATTTTGTTTACATTCTATCTAAATGGTGAATGGAGTTGTCAGATATTGCTCTTTCATTTTCAAATTATTAATTTTTTTTTTTTTTTTTGAGAACCTAAGAGTAACTAGTTCTAAATCCTTCAAATGCACAGGATTTACAATAAGTACTTTTAAGACATATTGTTTCTAATTTTGGAAAATAAATAATTATAGTGTTACTTTATTCAAGAACCAAGTGGAGTGTTTCTGTAATCAACCAAAGTATTTGTGTGTGACAAGCAATCACAAATAAGTTGCCACATGGCAATCCAGCGGTTACTGAAATTTATGGTTACGATTAGCGTGGCATTGGGCCTGATTTATGTGCCAGAGGTGTGAGGGCATTATCGCGTCCCTTCTCACTTTTCCAGACTTTGCGTGTACACTCTCGATTTCTTCTTTAATTTGCAGACAGATCGAGAGAAGAGGAATCTCAATCTACATCTTGCAAAGGAAAGGTAATTTGATTTTAATAATTTTTCCTTCGTAGGTATTTTTTTTTCCCCATAATTTCTAGGGATTTAGGCAGTCAAAGGATCTGCTCATTTAAATTCTTAAAAGATTCCCATCTATCACATATGCATTCAGTAACTCGGTAATTTGTTAGATTTTAGCTTCTTTAAGGTATAATGTGGATAGCCTTATTTAAGTTGAGAACGGGAGGGGTTTTATTTGGAATTGTTGCATGTTCCTCTCCATATTTGTGTGTTTGTTAAGCATGACGCAGCATTGATTGTTGAAATTTAAATCTAGTTATGTTGTTGATTTAGATTCTTTCTTAACTACTGGATGATTTGAAAATAAAAAAATCTGAAGTTCAATTAAAGGAGTAAGGTTTATGTCTTTCGTCTGATTTAAAATAAGGAGGAAGAAATTTCCCTCACTTTTAAGTTTTCTTACCAAGTATAGTCATGAAATTCTAATAATATTGTTGTAAGTGAATTGTTTAACCAAAATTTCAGAAATAATTCAACTCCACCATGGCAACTCTCACTGCATCACAACTCCCCACATGCACCTATACCAAGACCAAGTATGAGCTGAGATTTTTTGGCAAGGCACAAATTGTTACTTGCCCCTGGCTCAGGCTAAGCAACTCATTCAAATCGCTTCAAGTAAGGTCCTGTGCTGTCAATCCAGCTCTGAACAACTCCAAGCAGAGTGCAAGCAATGAGAATTTTGAGAACATAGATATGCTTCAGCGGATGAAAATTGTGTTTGTCAGTGCTGACATTACAATGTGGAGCAAGACTCGTTGTCTTGGTAATGTTCTTGATGGCCTCCCCCTAGCCTTGGCGGTAATTTTCACAGCTTCTCCTTTATTTTGTTTTATTAAATTGAGAACAAAGAAAACGAGAAAAAAGGATCTTTTTTTTTTTTTTTTGCAAAAGAATAATAATTATACAGTGTTGCGGCTTTTTTTTTTTTGTTAGGGTACCAGTTGTTCGATAATTGGTACCACGAACTATTTGGTTTCAATGAAACCAGTGGGTTTTTTCCGCTTTCTAAAAAAAAATGTGATAGGGCTTTCAAATTTTTATTTTTTGCTTTCAGAATGTGATTAACTTTGAGTTCACAATAAAAGTAGCTGTTGTAAGAATAATAATAATAATAATATATGCTATTTTAATCAAGCTTTATCTTTGAACCTTGATTTGAAGGCAAATGGACACAAAGTCATGGTTGTTACCCCATTTTATGGTCATTATAGTGATGCATGGGATACTGGTTTCTGGGCGGAGGTAATATTTAAATTTGTTTCTGCATTTCCATGTTAATTTTGTTCTCTCTTTCTTCTTTTTTATAACTCATGTTTCTAATGTGAGAATTTTGATTTTATGTGTAGATAGACGTCGGAGACCAATATGAAACAGTTCGTTATTTTCACCGCCATGAGAGCGGTGTTAATCGTGTCTTCGTCGACAACCCTTTGTTTCTTCAGAAGGTTTTCTTTCTAGTTATGTCAGTGCATTTTTTATTTAACTTGTATTAGGATTTTTACTTTGAAAATAATTATGCTTTTATTTGATAAATTTTTAGGTGTGGGGGATGGCGGGTTGCACTGACAATCATGACACCCAATTGTGCTTCAGCTTGTTGTGCTTGGTTTGCAATTTTGTTCTGAAAGTTTAAAACATATTTTTTGTGATGTTGAATAAAGTTCATATATGTTGATATTATTTGATGTCTCAGGCTGCTCTTGAGGCACCCAGGATACTTAAGTTTCGCAGCCAGCACTTTCCTGGACCTTATGGTTGGCAATTAATTTTGTGCAAATTCTCATTCAACAATATTTACTCTGCTATTATACAAACATTTGTATATCTTTTGATTTGTCTATTCAGGTGAGGATGTTGTGTTTGTGTGCAATGACTGGCACACTGCTCTTCTCCCATGCTACCTCAAGAGCTTGTACCAGCCCCACGGTATCTACGCAAATGCCAAGGTAATTTTCTTTTCTGGCACCTGATTTTATAATATCAACTTTGATTATCTTCCGGGTTAAATTATGGAAATATTGTTCTGTTATTTAGGTTGCTTTCTGCATTCATGACATTACATCACAAGGCCGGTTTGCTATTGACGATTTTGCCCTTCTCAACCTCCCTGATAGCTTCAGACCATCCTTTGAATTCACTGATGGGTATGAAGTTTCTGATTTTGCACGATTTCATATAATACCGTTAAATGAACTGAAAATATGAAGATATTGATTTCTTTTAGGTACGAGAAGCTGGGGAAGGGAAAGAAAATAAACTGGATGAAGGCTGGAATTCGGGAGTGCAACCTGTTATTAACCGTTAGCCCATACCATGCTGAGGAGCTCCGTTCAGTTGTTGAATGTGGTCTTCAATTAGGTAAATTCATCACATCAAAACAACCAGCCATAAAGGGAATTGCCAATGGTATAGATGTCAAGAAGTGGAACCCGGTTGTTGACGGATTCATCGTTGCTAACTATGATGCCTCAACAGTAAGTAGTACTTCTTCCCACAATTGAGCTCTAATTTTATTATCTATTCTGTTCATAGTAATTATTCTGAGATTTAAATTATTCGTCCAGTGTATTTGAATTACTATATGTCATGCACACTATATATTCCTGGTCAAAATTCAGATTCGTAGTACATGGCTAGTTCCTTTCTTTTGAGAAGTAGAATAACATAGAGAATCAAGGACAACCAATACTATAAAATTAAATTCAGGTGAGCTAATGATAACGGTGGAAGGTTGGTGATTTCTTCTTTTCAAATTATAGGCAAATGAAGTGAAGCCTCTAAACAAGGAGGCCTTGCAAGCTGCAACGGGGCTCCTTGTTAACCGTGACATTCCCTTGATTGCCTTCATCGGCCGTCTCGAAGAACAGAAAGGTGCTGACATTCTCACTGCCGCATTACCTGAACTCATGGACAAAAATGTCCAGTTCGTTGTTTTGGTAAGAATACAATCTCCTGAAGAAATTTTGTTGTTAGTTCTGTAATAAGAGAAGAGTGATGGGGACTCACTCATAAATATATCACACCCTTGCAAAATTGACACCTATAGCTATTCTGATAATTTCTTCAAAGGGACTCTTCCTTTATCTCTCTTTTTCCTAGAGAGAGCCAGAAAGCATTTAAAAGTTTAGGTATCTTCTATGGAGTACATAGAAGAGAACAAATATGGTGGGTTTTCTTTGTGCTTTCCTAGGACCTTTTCACATTTCTACTTTCTTATCACTCTTGCAGATATGTGTGATATTTTTTGATAAGTTTTAGTGCTGCGGTTACTGTATTAATTTCTAATGTGTGATTGTAATGATGATATTTATTTCTTGGGTTACTGAATCAAACATAATTTTTCTTTCTTCTCTTGTTTGTCTTATGAAAACATATAGGCAATCGGCAAAAAGAGAATCGAGCTAAAATTTGAAGCTCTCGAGAACAAGTATCCTGACAAGGTCAGGAACTTGACGAGCTTAACTGACCAGTGGTTGCACCGTGTCGTAGCTGGCGCGGACTTCTTAATAGTACCCAGCCGCTTTGAACCTTGTGGGTTCATTCAGCTGCTCGGAATGCAATATGGAACGGTATGCACTTTGCTCATAATTATCCCTAGTTACAATTGAGAAAAGTTACATTATATCAGAAAGGTAGAATATATGACAATGTAGGTGGACATTAAAACAGAACAAACAATGGATATGTATATAACATGCACTGGGTTTATGATCCAGGAACTAGCAGATTTAAATGCCTTTTAAATGTACTCTTTTATGCAGCTGCCAGTAGTATCCTGCACTGGAGGTCTTGTGGACACAGTCATTGATGGCGAAACAGGTTTGTACATAGGTCGGTTTAGTATGAAGGTATGAACAATATCAATATATGCTATCAATATTCTCTGCACAGGTCATTAATTAACATGAGTGCCTTGTTTTTGTTCCAGTATGAAGAGATAGACCCTTCTGATGTGTTGAGAGTTGTCGCAACTCTTAAGCGTGCTATTAAGGTCGTTGGCACAGCTTTGCATAAAGAGATGATTTGGAACTGCATGTCTCAGGACCTCTCATGGAAGGTAATATACCATTTTAGATTAATATTCTTTCGTTTCTTTTTTTAAAGTAGGCATGAAACCTACTTAGGATTTTATTAACCAAAAGAGCAAGCCGACCTTGGATATTATATTTGCATGTTTACATGTCATTTCCTGTGTGATTAGGGTCCTGCAAAAGGATGGGAGAGAGCTCTACTGAGGCTGGGTGTTAAAGGAAGCGAGGCTGGAATGGAGAAGGAGATGGGGCCTCTTGCCAAAGAAAATGAGGCTGAAAAATAATGATGTGATGTAGGTTTTGGTTGTTGGTTGTTGATGATTGGTCTCTTTGGATGATTGATATGCTTATGCTAGCTTTGTGTGTGTTCCATTGACAAATTGAGTTGTATACCTTTGCGTATGCGGTAAATTAAAACTGTTTGACTATTTTGAGTTATCTGTCATTTCTTATTTAAAGTTTGGCTGCCTGATTGATTGTCATTTCTTAGAATAGCTCAATATATATTAGTTATAACTAGTTATATGTTAAGTAAGATTAGTTGATAAATGGATCAGCATGCATGCGCGTCAATTGTATAGGAGCTAAACCTTCCACCTCCTCCATCCGACGAATTATGTGTCATCATCGTTTGAACCTCTTCAAGATTCGTGCAAATATAACATTGTTTCGGATATATATTTGAATCAACATCTTTCTAATTTTCAGAAATTAATAGATGATAAACACATGCATTTCAAAATGAATATCCAACAAAACCTTCAATATTGATAATATTTGTTTTTTGTAACAATTAAATTATAGACTTGAAAGACACAAGTAATGTCGGTAGCAAACGTTTGCAATAAATTTATTCTATTAGCTGCAATATACAACTCTATAATAATTAATAAAATTAATAGCAAAGGATAATATTTCATGCAATTGAGAATAAACTTAAAAGGTACAGGATAACAAACAGTTACTCGCAACAATTAATAACAAGCTCATATCGAAGTGGTTGAAAACTGTCTTCAGCTGTCGCGAAAGTACCAAGCCATAGGCGCATTCCTTTGGGTCTCCAGATCTCGGCAACCCATTTGCCCCATACTCTTCGTTTGACGCCCCTTAATTTGCAATTTGCATTGTTAGGACCGCCGTTCCTCCGCATGGACACCTTTTTGCCTCCCTTAGCAGGTGCCTTTTGGGTTAGTCTGGCACTATCTTTTTCGGCAGCTGTTCTCGAGCCAGGATGGGATCTCCTCTGTTTCTTCTTCGTACAACTAATAATCAACAATATTAATTACAGGTCTGTCTTCAAGTACTGATTAATAAATTATGAGAATGTCAACAATATAATAATTATGAGAGAAGTGAAAGAGCAGAACCACTCTAAGAATCAGCTGCATGACCGGTTACCTACAAGGCAAAAAATAAATTATTAATAACACAATTTTCATCAAAGGTATTATTTTTTGTAATTGTAAATAAATTTAAAGCATAGGGTAACAAGTATACCAATAATAAATGATGTTTTTTGGTTTCCTCCAATATGTTAGCCGCAAGATTTGTTAATTTTTTTACTGTAGTATTTTTGTTTAGTTTTATGTAACTATTGTGTTTTTTTGTGTTAATAACCCCCAAAAAGGAGCGGTTTCAAGAATATTTTAACAAGCTACCTATGTGGACAATTTTGTTAATATTTTTCAGCTGTGTATATAGAGTGAACTTTTATCACCATAAATGTGCTTCTTACCTAAATTATTTCATGTCAAATAGATGAGCAAAAACCAAAAAGAAGATGACATTTTTTTTTAGTGGTGCTTCTCGTGGGATACATTTAAATCTAATGAGCAGAGTAGATTCTAATCTATGTAGAATTTATATAAAATTAATAAATTTTAGTAATTTATAAAATAAGCCATCAAATATCACCGTATTTCCTATTGTGGTATTTAAAATACCAAAACTTTATTTATTTCAGTTAAGAAATATATTTGCGATATATTAGCAACCAATCAAGTGCGCAAGAAAAATTGCATGTGCTTCAAATATATTGGGCAAAATAAAATATCACTTTACACTATTATTTTCATATAAAAAATGCATACATAGAAGATTATATGAAACTTTCATTCAATTGTCTTCTACATTAAACAGCCATTAATTTTGAAAGTATTTCTCAAATCAACAATAATCAAGAAAATGAATATTAAAAAAATATATTTTAAAAAAAAAAACCAAAAAAAAAAGTAAAGAAAAAATATTTGACAGATGGTTGATCTGCTTTGTTTATATATATGTGATTACTTTTCTTTCTTTATTAGATTGCAATATACTTTTAAGAAAAGTAATATTTTATATGGTTAAATAATATTATGTGAGATATACATTGATTGATTTTAGAAATAGGATCCTAACCTTAGAAGGGACCATAGCAATAAATAAAGTTTTTTTTTTATTATTATTGAAGAGTTGAGATTTCTTCTTTTAATTTTACAGTGACTAGTTTTTTTTTTTGTTAATATTATGTCCGCTACTATTAACAGATGAAAAATACAGATGAGTTAATATTTATTTCAATAACTTTTTGAAGACGAATCTAAATTGTGAAAACAGATCTACTTAACACGTATAAAATTTATCTAAATTTAAAAATTTATACAGTATAAAGTTAAACCATCAAAAATAATAAAAAATGAACGCATTAAAATTAACCACTTAACCTTATATTAAATAAATTCATAACCTTATAAACTTGGTATGTAAACACATTATTCATGATTTTGTGAACATAACAGTTTCATCAGTTTAAATTTGTGATTTGAAGTGTATCCAAGTGTTCATAAACTTTAAAGATAACTAACATGTGGAATCAAGAATTAATGAATTATATATATATTTGGAATCATGAACAAGATACATATAATTAAATATTTCCTCTCAAGATTTAATAAAAAAATATATATATATAATTTAAGAGATCAAAGAATCATCAAGACCGGACGATCTCAATCTGCAACTTGTGCACTGAAACCTGACTCATGAACAAATCCTTGCGCAGGATCAATCCCGAGCGATTTACAAAAATTATAGAAAATGTGCAACAAAGAAAGTTAAATGTGGTTTATGATGTGTCAAGGAAGATTGTGGGGTTTGTCCCGGAACATGCTAGATGCATAATTCAGTGTTTTGGTTTATAATTAGTAAATAAAAATTAATAAGGTGATTAAGTAGCAAATTGTGAATTAAATTGGGGACATGATAGTTGTACACGTTGAATTAATGCTTCTATTTCTTATGTGATAAATAAATAATGGGGTATATATTCAATGGAATATAGAGGTTAGACCTCTACGTTTCTTCTTAAAAAAAACGAATAATAGGTATAGCCAAATAGGGTGAACTAAGGATCTCTTTTTTGAGTAAGATGCTCACTGTTGGTAATCTGAAAATACAGTCTGCGTATGTAAATTGTATTGAGGAACACAAACAGGTGGGGCCGCAGTGCCTATTGCAACAACAGTTGCAAGGCTTTGAGCATTCTGTGAGTGCACAATTGGCTTCATTAACTAATCAAAAACTAAATCTGTAATTGAATTTCAGACATGTACATGCATGGATTCTATCTAATTTGAAGCAATAAAGAGTGCAAGATTTACATGCTCAATATTTTAGTAGAACAGATATTATTTTGTCTAGAATACAGCTTGGGATTTAAAAAAGTATTTGGGTTGATAAAATGAAAGGAATAATTTATGAAAAATTGTTCCATCGATCTAAAATTTAATTATATGGTGAATTTTTTGGGACAGAATGACGCTGCAAGCAATTACATTTCTTTCAGATAGAACACAGCCTCACTTATAGTATATTAAAATGAAGTAACAATATGATTAATACAGTTCATATAATTAATATTTCAAAAAAAAAAAAATCATGAAAAAACATTTCAGAACTTGTGTTACATATAAAAAAAACACAGGTTTACACTCAGTATATGACACTACAAGTGATTTAAGGATATTGACCCTTTTCTTATTTAGAAAACATGGAAGAAATAATTCTCTGATATTTCATGATCCGCATCTTCTTTAACAGATCCTAGTACAATTGGATCCAACACATAGTTAACTTATTGCACTATTGAGGAAAATAAAAGGGGGGAAACTACTACCTGATACTCACACTGGTAAGGCATAATATTCATCAACATAGACATTTTAATGAATCTAAAACATGATGATACCAGTATCTGGGGTCCACAATGGCGTTGTTAGTGGCAACTGATGACGCCATCAGACCGGCACTGCAACCGCATCTGACACACTGTTCTTCATGTATGATAAGAATGGGGGCTTCTCGATTAAGAAGGCGTACCAGTTACTCAAAGGGATGGAAGGTGGCCGTACTGAATTGTTGCAGCCACGAGTGAATGGGGAAGGTTTAGTTAAATCTGACTCAAAGGAAATAGTGCAAGCTATAGAAGCGAGGCTGACCATCATTTCTGATTGGCCATCTTTTCTGCAAATATGGCAATCATGGAAAACCCGAACTCAAACGAACTCCAGAATCAGGGCTGTGTATTGTGAAAGGACTCAAGAGCATAGTAGGAATTATCGGACGATACATATCGGTATCGGCCAACACCGATCCAATACTGAGCCGATACTCATGGATTTTCTGTTTTTCGTCCAATTTTTGCTATTTTGGTCTGATTCTGGTCATTATTCATCTGAAAACTTGAACTCGTGATTGATTAAGCACATGCTGAAAACTCGTCACATTCATTAATTAAATAGAGCGGGGGAGGTATAATTAGCCACCATATGCATGGATATGAAGATGTTAACAATCCTTCATTTGAGTCTACAATGTCTTCTTTTTTTGGTTCCGAACAATAATATCTTCATTTTTATCATAATACAGACGACTAAGAAGTGATCTAGCCAGCACGACATAGTTTTTGACAGTGAAAGAGTGTTTATAGTTTTAATGCTTGTATTATATTGTATTAGTTAATTATTTGATTGTAATAATTTATCTAAACATAAATTATTGGCAAATTATTTTTTTATCAATTTTTTTTCTATTTTTTTAGTGTAAAACAAGTTTCTAACAAAAAAAGTCCGATATTCTGATCTGAATCGGCTGATACACTGATCCTTTATTAATACTGGCCGGGACCGATCCCGATCGTGATACCAATAATTCCTACTATGCTCAAGGGGGACTTCTCATAGCGCATAGGTTGGCAAATCAAGGAAGGGTTTATGGTTGGGATAGATGTGGTTTTAGTATGCCTGTCTTTAGTTTGGAAGAGATGTAGGCCTGTGGGCCATGTAAGAACCAAAAAAAAAAATTAAAAAGCTACATTTAAGTATGTTGCAACACAACTACATTATTAAATGAGTTATATTTCCTGAGTTTTTAATGAGTTTAGCAATAAAGTTCTTCTTTTCTTTATGTTTAACTTTTTTATTGTGTTAAAGCTCCTATTGTGCATTGACTATTTCCGTACTGACACAGGATTACAGGAGCCAGATACAGTTTATACTGGTAAAGAAACTAAGCAGTAATGGTATAGCAACCAAAAGATGCAGTTGGCTTACTGGTTGGCCTCGATCAATGTTTACCTATGTTGTTGTGATGAAGGATCAAACTATGTTTAAATATTTTTAATGAGTTTAGTAATAAAGTTATTTTTTTCTTTAAATTTGACTTTTGCATTGTGTTAAAGCTCCTCTTGTGCATTGACTATTTCCAGACTGGCACAGGAGCCGGATACAGTTTATACTGGTATAGAAACTAAGCAGGAATGGTATAGCAACAAAAAGATGCAGTTGGCTTACTGGTTGGCCTTGATCAATGTTTACTAATTCCTTGAAACGGTTACCATGAGTAAGAATAAGTGGCACAGTGTGGTACACGATTTGTTTGATCTTTTGACTGCAGTAGTTCACAACAGATATTTTTGTAACGTAATTACATCCCTTTTTGTTATATTATAACTACTAAAAAGTTTGAATTTGCACCACAATTAGGGGACAAGTTTATATGATCTAATTCTATCAATGTAATATATAACGTTCTTGGGAATTAATTACAATATACAAAAGTTGAAGAGCAGTTTCATGAAATTAATCACTCTTCTTGAGACGATAATAACCATTGAAGGTTGCAGAATCCATGTGCACATCTCTCTGATTTGAGTATTTAAAAAATATTTAAATAAAGAAAATGGAATCATGTTTTTCTATAAAATACTCTGACATTAATATATTTTTCCATAACATATTAAAATGCTGTTATATTCTGAACTTCAATGATCATGCTTTCTTAAAAAAAATAAGTTATACAAAAAGTGCTATCTAGTAGGCTGTAAATAAGCACTATATTTGAAATGAAGTTTCTGTTTATTTTTTCTTTTGGGTGAAGTAATATTTTTAACAATTTTGTAGCAAATTTTATTCAAAAATATCAGTATAGTAGAATTACACAATCTTTAAAATTTCTTATATAATTTGACCAGTTGCTGCATTTTCTAAATTACATATTGGTATTATACTGACACTATAGTACTATCACAGATTCACAGTTGATACTATCATATATTTATTTTCAGCTAGTTCACGTACCAATGCCTTATCTGGTACAATCATATAATTTATTGTCAACCTGTAGCATTTGAGATATTTACAATTAAAGAAAAGGGAAACTTTATTACTAAACTCATTTAACATATTTACACATGATTTGTCTCTAACATAATTGAGTACAAGCTCAGAGTCCTAAAACTACCCAAAAAAGAACAGAATAATCAATTAAAACACTGCAGGCGTTTCATCTAGCAAACCGGCTTAAGGTGGCAGGGGCCTGCTACTAGCCTTCAGACGGGGGCGGGTTCTGCTGTGCATGGCCAGAAACCTACAAGGCAAAAGATACATAGAATAAGTTACCAATATATTAACGCTATTATCTGCAATATACATCAAAGCAAAGGGTAACGAGCAGTTACCCAAAGTAAAACAAAATACTCGATCAAACAAAACCACAAGGTACAAAGAATATAGAAGCTCATACCGTAGTTGATGACACGGACCTTGCCTACAAAATCAAATGAACAATAAATTTATGTTTCTAAAACCTAATCCTAAATATGGCAAGGCTTTGGGTCACAAGTTTCAGTTGTCCCAAATCGTCGGAGATTGAGTTGCCTCAGATCATCTGGACTAGGATGTCTCGAGTTTCAGTCGCCCCAGATTGTTGGATTAAGGTTGGCAAGGCTTTGGTTCATTTTGGGCCTCAGATCATCTGGTTTTGGTCTCGGCTGTCTCGAGTTTCAGTCGTCCCAAGTTCAACAGTTTTGAGTTGCCTCAGGCTTACCCGGGATTAAGGTTGCCAAGGTTTTGGGTTTCAGGATCATTTCTCAGATATCCAAATTGGCTTTGGGTTCCTGTCTCTGATCAGGTAGGGATCTGGGTTCAGTCTCTGTATGTGTAGTGGCTATTTATTACCTGAAAAATTCTGTTAGCAAAATACACATCTTACAAGTGGACCAGCTTCAGGGCAGGGCAGAGCCAGGCCAGGTCAACCTGGAGTTGTCAGATACCAAGCTAGGTTTGGTGATAACTCCTAAACAGAAGGGAATGTTAAGAACCTGTATTCATTCTTCTTGCTGTGACAGCTGATGACGCCAGTAGTGGTTGAGATGAAACACCAGTAGTGGTTGAGGTTGAGATGAAGCACCAACAATAGAATTTGTTCTACTATCTATTCTCTGTGTGTTTAGAGAGAGAGAGAGAGAGAGAGAGAGAAAGGCGGGACAACGATTGTTGGCCCTGACAAAAATTAAAGATCGGTGGTATATAGAAGTGATTACATTATCTGGATCATCTTCCATCAAATTCAGCAACTCCTCACTATCCCATTCCACTACAAACGGTTCATTCCACCATTCGTCCTCAGGCTGCAGACTTGAACGATTGAGAGACACCTCCTCAGTTGTGGAAGGCCCATTTGTATTCATTAGCTCGTCAATTTTCCACTCGACTACAAATGTACCATCCCACCACGCATTATTCTCCTCTGCCAGCAATGGCAGCTGCTCTTTCTCTTTAGTGGAGGAAGGCCCATCGGGGAAGTTGAGAGGGGCTACCGGGCCATACAGCACTCTTGCAGCGTTGTCATAAGCTTGTGCAGCTTCTTCTGCTGTTGCAAAAGTACCCAGCCATTGGCGGGTTCCTTTGGGTCTACGAATCTCGGCGACCCACTTGCCCCACACTCTCTGCCTGACGCCCCTGTATTTGCAGTTTCCATTGTCAGGGCCACCTTTCCCCCGCATGGACCCCTTCGTGCATCCCTTAGGTGGCGCCTTTAGAGTTGGTCTGGCACTATCTGCAGTGGAAGCTTCTTCCCATTCCTTCATTTTAGAAGCTGTCTTCGGGCCAGGATGGGATGTCTGTTTCTTCTTTGCAGGTGGTGGCAGAGCAGAACCACATCCAGAAGGCACAGATAGTACCTGAGTGTTGTCATAGCCAGCAGCTGGTCGAGGATAGCCGTATATGCTGCTTGAGGTTGAGGGAGGTGCAGTGCTACCAGCTGCTTGAGGACTTTTACCAGCGCCTTGACTTGCTGGATGCTGGTATTTGCCACTATCTTTAGGAGGATGGTAACCATGAGCAACCTATGGTTGAGGTGTAGTTATAATTAAGTCTAAACAACTCTATCAAATGAATGATCGATCAGATAGTGCACAAAAGTAACATCATATGTTTTGTTAGGTGTGATTGACAAATTTGCCTATAAAGAAAACAATATAGTTTTCAAGAGCCTAAATTCACATGCACCAAAGTGAAGTTGCTCACACTGTTACAAAAGCTGTGTTAGTAATATAAATCATATATGTCAAGAGTGGTTATGAGAACCCACTTCTGAAAATAAAATAAACAACCACGTTGTTTTCTAGACCATCATATCTCACTGTTAGACAATATATACTTCTTCATAGACAAATATTATGTTTGTTTTTTTTTTCAAATGGGATTTAATAACACAGAACATTGATTTCTAATCTACATATATGTAAATTATTTGATCAAACATTACCAAATGGCCTAGAAAAGTAGCCAGCATGGTCAACCACCTAATACAGGAGTGGGGTCTCTAAGTCAAAACTGAACTCCTAGCAGAGTCTATTAATTCTAAGCCATGGGTTTCTTAAACCTTTGAATTGTCATGTCTAAGTCAACCAATGGGTTGAGCTAGGTTGGGTCAGTGACACTGTATGGTGTGATAGGAAAAGAGAATAATATTGACGGCAATCCCACCAAGTTTAATAATTCCTGCAGAAAAGTTAAAAAAAAAAAAAAAAAGGGTCCATCTACAATGGTCTGGAACCCAGCAAGGATAAGTATCAATATAAAACAGATAAAACACATCTAACTGGCATATTAATACCAGAACCACTCATGAATAGCAATAAAAAAAAAAGGCAACACATCCAAATATAAATATAAGACTCTTGGGTCTTGATCAAGAGACAAAACAAAGACCAGTTATCACAGAAATAGCAATCGGGAGAAAATATCAACCAAACCCAGATAGTACCTGAGTGCTGTCATAGTCGGCAGCTGGTTGAGGATACCTGCTTGCAGTTGGAGGTGCGTATTTAGATACAGGAGGTGGCTGAGAGTAATTCCCAGTAGCAGCAGGTGGAGGATAACTACAATTCGCAGGAGGGTATGCACCACTAGGTGGGGCAAATCCCAATGCTGGTGACAAAGGTCCATGTGGACCACGAGGAGGGCCCCACACTGGGTTCTCATAAGGTGACGGTAGCGACTGGAAGCCTCCATATGTACTCGCATGTAAAATTTCTTTAGGGGGCAGGTTTTCCTTGTCCGGGTTTAAGTGCAGATAGGTTGAGATCACATACAGAGCCATTTTCACCAGATAAGGGATCCCAGAAATCTGAACATAAACAAAATTAGGGATACGAGTAATAATGCACGACTTTAAAAGTAATGATTTTTTTTCAATAATTAAAATAACAAAAATGCTTGCTTGCAGTATACAAATCACCCTTATGGAAAAAAATATTTTCTTTTATCGGAAACCGTGATTTGATGAAAAATCACCATAGCTAACATGTGCCAACAAGCATCATGAATATCTTTTAAAGTTTAAACAACCAACTTCAGCAATTAATGCAAACACAAAAAAAATTTTTGAGGGTAGGGGGCAACTTGCCATCCTACTTTTTGATTAATAAGAAGGTTTTATACAGGAATGCAAACACAAAATTACCTAAACCATTTTTCGTCTAAAGAATAAGAGACAAGAAAAACTACAGAATATATTTAATTGTTTGTTGGGCTACATCTGGCATTTCCTCCAATTTGAGGCATGCTACAAAACAGATATTACCATAATTTACCTGGACCAGCTCGTCAGAGCGCATAACACATGGAGGGAGAGTATTAGGAGGCAAAATCTGGATCTCAGTTCCAGTCTCTGTTCTCAGCTGTTGAAGAATCCTTCCTTCGTTGCCAATCACACAACCAGCCTGGTTGCGTGGTATCAGAATGCGGGTCGCTACCTCCAGTTCATGACCACCACCATGCAGTACGTCATTCACTTTCAATAGGGCGTCTTGGGCCGGGCAGAGGGGTTTCATACCGTCCCCACTTATTAAAGAATCATAATCGATAAATCGTCTCAACTTATTTATCTCGTCAGTTTTGGTGGAGTTCCTGGTTTCTGCAGGGTCTTGGTCGCTCACATGGCTGTAGACAATTATGACCCTGTTGAGGAAAAGGAAGAAAAACACATGATTGTTAAAGAATAGAAAATGACAAACCAAAGATCAGTTTTGAATAATTGGTTAGATTTAATAGATCTCTCAAGATTAACCACTACTACTGCAACTAATATTTCTACAAAACCAGATTGCAATATTTAAGGAAAGAATAATAAATAAAACACAAACTAGGGCAAAAGATGACATCTTTACTGCATAACCATTTTGTAAATATTCAACGGATAAAAACGAAATAAACCACAAACTAAGCAAGAACGACAAAAAAAAAATGTCATCTTTTGTCTGCATGGCCAGAATGAAAACCAAGAGTGAAGTTCTTCCTGATTTTCATCAACTTTTACCCTAATAATTTATTTAAATAAACTCAGTACCTGTCATCAGACCCAGGCACAACATCAGCCACCAGGATCTTTGCATTAGTCTCAGCTTGGAGAGACTTAATGATGTCACCCCCATGGCCCAAAACACTAGTGATTTCTGTTATTGGGCATAGGATCCTGAAGAGGGTTTCAATAGGCGCTTCTTCGCCTTCATCCTCATTTGACTTTTTCCTCTTTGCCGAACTGATATTGGGGATGCTGTCATAATTAGGGTTCCACCGCTTCCCCAGTGGCCCGCCCTTGCACTTAGCTTCTTTACCTCCTAGCATGTCTTCCACCCTTAGCAAATCACCGCCTAAGCAAAGCCCTCCTACCTTGTACAACGAAACCTAGTAATTAAAGAACAAATCTTTAGAACAGTACAACAACAGCCAGGTGAATAGAAGGATATATTATAAACCTCTCAAACATGCAACTGCTGGGAGAAAGAATTATGAGAAGTGTTATTTATCTCAGTTTTATGCAACTAATTAAGAAAAAGGAAATAGAAATAAGGAAAGAACAGTTCTTGGAATTCATGTGATATTGAATATACATTACAATCCAGCAATTCTTTGAAACCAAGAAATTGGAATAGGTACAACAGATGATTCATTAAAACCATAACTGCATCAATAAACTAACCTAATTGGTACCAAATCAGTATCAAATAGGTCATCAGTAAGGAGATAATAAAACTACTTTTAAAGGAATCCAATTACAAAATCAAGAATGTGTCAAGAAACCTAATTGGTTACCAAATCAGGATCAAATCACCTATCAATGCAACGGATGATTACTACATTGACTTATTTTTAAACGAATATGGATCATGAGATAATTAAAACTACTTTTAAAGGAATCCAATTACAAAATCAAGATTTTAACAAGAAACCAAAAATACAAAATCGACTAGCTAATAAAACAACCTCACTATAGGTTATCCATGGAATCACAATCAAATCAATTGATGTACTCCCATTCGCTATATCAAATAAAACGAGGTAGAGTAGAGTGGAGAGAGAAACCTTGGAGAAGAAAAGAAGAGAGACAGGCGCCTTTGCTCGACCTTGCTAATGCAAGTGGAAAGGAAGGTGAGAGAGGAGGGAGCAAGAAACAGAGGAATAGAAGAGGAAGCAATAGACATTAACGAATAAAGCAGTTTAAATAATTGCCCGGAGGCGGTTTGAGGATGGGCCAAATTTTGAGCTGGGCCGGGCCTTTTATATTATACACCAAGGCCCACCCGCCACACCAAGCACCGCAGCGGGCAGCGGCAGCATTCTTTGTGCTGGTTAATCCTGACAGGTGGGGACACTCCATCAATCAGTGGCTGTTCTCCTTCTCCAGTGTGTTCTCTTTTGGGTCCGAAAATGGAGACCGGAGCGTCGGTTGCGGTGGAGATAGAGGCAGAGGCGACAAAGTGGCGACGAAGGGAGAGAATGGAGACGGAGGGAAAAGGAAAGACAAGAAGGGTGGAGGAGGAAGGAGAGGTCCATTTGGGTGTAGCCTTGTTTTGGAGGAGGAGCAGAGAGGACCGGCGGAGGAGAGGGGAGAAGGGTTTTGGGTTTAGGATTTGGTTGCTTGCGGTTGCTATTGGGTGTGTGTGATCTGATGGGTGAGGGCTGAGGAGACGGGAGGATATAGTGCTGAAATCCCTCGAGTTTTCATATTCATACCTTCTCTAGTATTCTGAGATCCATGTAGCGGCTCATATACATATGTTTCCTTCGGAATGGACTGATTGCTACACGATATACACATGGGATTGCATACAGTGTTTTCCAAAAATCCATCAAAAAAGATTCATAATTACTAGTTTATAAATCTTTAGGTTGCAAAATAGAAAAAATAAATATTGTTCCTGTCTATTTCAAACTGGTGCGCTTGGTATAAATCAAAGATGGATACGGCTTGGTGCTGAGATAAAGCGGATATGTATTTTTTATTTTAATTTACACATTTAAAATAGAAAAATATTAATTGCTTGGCCTTGATTGGATTGTCTAAAATATTATTTACAGCAAGCATAGTTCCTTTAATAAGGGTAAAATGGATAATTTAAAATTTTAAAATGAGTTGTAATAGAAAAATCAATAAGTTGAGTAAATTTGTGAGTTTTTAAAATTTTGAAGGGTAAATATGATATTGTGAATTTTAGAGTAATTTTGAAGTTTTTGAGGGGTATACATGAAATTCCCTTCTAGTCAAGTAGTCATCAATGTGATTACATCACTAGAGTGATGTGTTTACGTATAAATTTAGTATTATAACAGATATTAAGCGGCAATATATATATATATATATATATAGAGAGAGGGGGGGTTTGGCTAAGATCAAAGTGGTAGTTCTTGAACTTTGGTGTTACTAATTTGTTTTTTAATTTTTAAAGTTCAAAACGTTGATCCGAACCGTTCAAGTTGATCTCTATATTAAAATGTACTTGGAGACCAAATTTTATATTTTTCTGAATTTTTTTACTATTTATTAAGTCACTTTGAAAATTGCTGATCCAACGATGGCTTAACAAAACAGTAAAAAACAGAAACCACCGTTGGATCAGCAATTTTCAAAGTAGCTTAATAAATAGTAAAAAAAATCATAAAAATGTAAAATTTGGTCTCCAAGCACATTTTAATATAGAAATCAACTTGAACGGTTCGGATCGATGTTTTAAACTTTGAAAATTAAAAAATGAATTGATAGCACCAAAGCTCAGGAACTACCACTTTGATCTTAGCCAACCTCTCTATATATATTAAAACTAATTTAATCTTTTTGTATCATTTATCATTTGACTTAATATTAAATTTTGCATATAAATTTATCAATTATCCAGTAAATTGATTTGGATTCATCATTTAAAAGTAATTTTAACAGTACCTTGATTACGTGCCTTTATCTACATGTTTAACAAATCCGTTTAGAGGTAATTTTGACATTTTAATGTTTAGTTAAGGCCTGGAATATGGAATGACATTTCCCAATCCGCAGGCCCTCTAGTGATCAAGATTTGATACCAAGCATAGTAAAAGTTTATAAAGCCTAAATCTAGGCCCATTTAAAAATGGGCTAATCAAGGCTTCAAATTTGAGTTGTGTTTTTATATTGTATGATGTATATCTCTAAACAGAATTAGGTTAATATGACACTAGTATTATATCAAACTAAATAACACCACATTTTAAACCCTTAGATCTGCTTTAAGATTCGTAATATCCGCTTTTACTGTTCAAGCACTTCATTTTGTACGAATCTTAAAACAGATTTAAAGATTTAAAATATAGTGTTATTTAGTTTGATATAATACTAATGTCATATTAGCCTAACTCCTCTAAACACCGCTACTTCATCCATGGAAATAAATATTATATCTTAAATAGAGAAGTGAATTGTTAACGTAAAATATTATATCTACTTCGAAACCACATCATAATAACAAAGGTACAATAGGACATTTTAAACAAAATTTATTTAATTATTTCTTTAAAAAAAAGTTCAGTTGAGAAAATAACCTCAAAAATCTTTATTAAAAATGTGACCATAAAAAATAAGAAAAAATTAAAGAGCAAAATATTTTGTAATCAGAAACAATCACAATGTATCAAACCAAATTCGTCCAATATAAAAATCAACAAGCAGTCTTATCATATATATGTTCAACAAATAAATTGACAATACACACCCTATTAAATTAACACACCGTCTATAAATTACTATCAATGCCTCATCTGGTACAATCATATAATTTATTATCAGCATGCAACATTTGAGATATTTACATTTTACTCTAAGTTGATACACAACCTATCTGCAATTAGTTTGAGGTGGCTTTAAAACCCTTTCTCATCCTGATGGCTGCTTTAAAAATTAAAACTCTTTCTCATCCTCTGCAATTAAAGTAAATTTTTTGAACTCTCATTTTCTTATGTTTTGGGTTGCTGGGTTATTATGCAAATTAGAGCCAACATTTCACATAATCTGTGAATAATTTTCTATTAACAAAAAAGAACAGGCAATAATCAATTAAAACACTGCAGACATTTTTGGTATTACTTAATTTCACATTTAATGTTCCAATTTGTAAACTATACAGAACCACAACAGTGCATATTAACATAATTTTTTTTTGGATAAAAGTGGGTAACTCCCACCGATTTTCTATTGAAAATCAAGCGTTTGGGGATTGGTACCAAAATAATTCAAGCTTGAACTTCTTAAGTCTGCTATATACAATACAAACTAGAGAAGATAACACACAACACAAATCAACAATGAGAACTAGTCTTTGGTCTAGTGGCTAAGACACATGATCTCTATGTGAGAGGTCATGGGTTCGAAACCCGGATGGAGGAAATCATTTGTTGTAATAACAATGATATTAAATAATTGAATGGCTTGACCTCCAACCTTTACTCAAAAACACAAATCAACAATTAAATGCCACAATGGTAGATGAAGAGTGTTTTTTAACTCCGGGTAGTAGATAAGAATAGGTATACCCTCTTTGACGACGTGTCCCTCACATATTTGAAAAACTATACAAATATCACACTGGATTAAAATAACATGTGTTTTCAATATTATCTATTTCATGGAAATGTAAATGAAATGCTCAAAATAATTCAGATATATAATCTTTTCTAATCATACTAGAAAATCATTCAAGGAAATATAGAGAACATGCTCAGCATAATTTCAGACTAAAATCTATTTCGAAAGTTTTGTATTAAATTTTTTAATGAGAACTACTTTTGTCATTGTTATTTTTACAACTATTTTTCATTTGCTTAATTTCTAATTTACAGTCACTACACTTATATGTTATCTTTGAAGCATGTTTCAATTTCTAATTTACAGTCACTACACTTGTATGTTTCTTATGTTTTCGGTTGCTGGGTTCTAATGCAAAATAGAGCCAACATTTCACATAATCTATGAATAATTTTCTATTAACAAAAAAGAACAGGCAATAATCAATTAAAACACTGCAGACGTTTTTAGTACGACTTAATTTCATATTTTGTTCCAGTTTCTAAACTACACAGAACCACAACAATGCATATTAACATAATCAAAAGCGAAATCATTGTTATCAAATAATTCAAGCTTGAATTTCACACAGAATTTTCATTTAAGCCATTTATTAATAATTGTTGCATGCAAGTACATGCCCCAGAATACATGCAACATAGCAAAAACTAAACACAGAAAAATTAGGCTTGAACAGAATTAAATCCTGAGAAATAACAAAAACCACGGTTTAATTGAAGCCTACAACTATAAACATCACAAAGAGTGTTTTAACTCCACGTGGCAGGAGCCTGGTATTGGCCAGGGGCTTCATAAATTCTGCTGTGCCATGTATGCATGGATAAGACCCTGTGCAGCTTGGATTTGCTCTGATGATCCTTGAATCTCCACCACGGACTCTGACACACCAGGTGGGGGATCATGCACATTGACCTTTGCCCCAGAAATCTAAAAATTTATAACAAATACGAAGGATTAAAAAATAAGACGGGGCATTACAATAAAGCTAAATTTAGTTTCTTGAAACAATGCCAATACGGGTATCAATATAGCACAAGTCAGAATGGTACCTTCCGAATTTCAGATATATTAGTGCTATCAGCTCCAATAACAGATTCAACAGAAGTAGTCGGAATTCTAATCTCAAAAGAACCATTTGCATTGTGGTACCTGCTAAGTGAAGATATTTCATAAGCAAGGTAATGTTTTGTTATTCTCACGTGTCATGTGCTATTTCAGCTGATAAACAACATTAATTACGTCTTAAAGTACTAATTAGAGCATACCCTGTGGGGGGCGGCTGAGCAGAATAACCCTGAGACTCAGGTGCATCGCCGGCAACCTACAAGGCAAAAGATAACATAGAATTAAGTTAACCAATAAATTAACTCTATTATCTGCAATACACAACTCTATAATAATTAATATAATTAATAACACAATCTTCATCAAAGGTAATATTTCATGTGATTGAGAATAAGCTTAAAAGGAAAGGGTAACAAACAGTTACTCCCAGTAACAAGCTGTTACTTCTATCAAGACCTTACAAAAACTCAGTCAAACAAAACCACAGGTATAAGGTACAAGCAGTGTATAGAACCTCATACCAAAGTGGTTGATAACACGGACCTTGCCTACAAAATCATGGAACACAAATTACACAACACAATAAATTGATATCTTAGAAAACCTAATCCTAAAGATGGCAATCAGGAATAGAAGGGGTCATTTTAGGTCATTTCAGTTTGGACTAGGCTGTCTCAAGTTTCAGTTGTCCCAGGTCGTCAGAGTTTGAGTTGCCTTGGGCTGACATAGGATTAAGGTTGGCATGATTTTGGGTCTCAGGTCATCTGGGTTTGGACCCGGCTGTCTCGAGTTTCAGTCGTCGTTGGATTAAGGTTTTGGGTTTCAGGGTCACTACCCGAAAATTCAAATTGGCTTTGGGTTTGGGTCTGATCAGGTAGGGTTTTTGTTATCCATTTGTAGTGGCTATTACCTGAAAAATTCTGGTACCAAAATATTTCTACCGGTGGTTGCAGGACAACACATCTTACAAGTGGATCAGCTTCTGGGCTGGCATGGCCAGGTTAACCTTCAGTTGTCAGGTACCAAGCTAGGTTTGGTGACAACTTCTAAGAAGAAAGGAATGTTAATAACCTGCATTCATTCTAGTTGGGAACTCGCCCGAAGGATTCATTCATTCTAGTCGAAACACTTGCCGGAAGGATTTGTTCTTGCTGTGATAGGTGATGACGCCAGTAGTGGTTGAGATGAACCACCAACAAAAAAAATTGTTCTACCTACTCTGTGTATAGAGAGAGAGAGAGAGAGAGAGAGAGAGAGAGAGAGAGAGAGAGAGAGAGGGGGAGGCAGGACAACAGTGTTGGCCCGGACAAAGGTTGGTGGTATATAGGAGCGATTACACTTAACCAGATCGGCATTTCCATTACCAATAGGATATAAAAAAAAAAGGTCAAACCTTCTAAAGGTAATCCAATTTACCTTAAAAGGTATGGTTAATCCCATATATAAAATATTAAAACTTTTATCACAAGAGGTCCTTGATTTGGTCTACCCTGTTTTCTACCCACTTGGAACCAGAGGTAATCAATAATGGCACAGAAATATATTGAACATTATCATATGTAAATTATTACGGATATAAAACTAAGTTAATATTAAAAAAAAAAACCTAGATAGATAAAAATAAATATAGGTCATATATACTCCAAGAATCAAACACCAGAGCAGAAATTACCAAAAAAAAACCAAGAAGTTTTGACAACATATTGAAGCGCGTAATGCTCCTAGAAAGTTAATTTACCCAGATATTTGATCAAACATTACCAAATGGCCTAGAATAGTAACCAATTAAGAATAATCAGCATGGTCAACAACCTAAAACCTTCAAATTGTCATGTCTAGGTTGACCAATGGGTTGTGCTCAGTTGGGTCAGTAACATTTTATAGTGCGATAGGAAAGGATAAAAATATTGACGGCAATCCCACCAAGTTGAATAATTCCTGCAGAAAAGCTTAAAAAAAGAGTCCATCCAACCATGAAAATCTTTAATGGTCTGGGACCCAGCAAGGATGGGTATCAATATAGAACAGCTAAAACACATCTAACTGGCATATTAATACCACCAGAACCACTCATGAATAGCAAGTGCCAAAAGGTAAAACATCCAAAGATAAAGACTCTTGGGTCTTCGTCAAGACCCAAACAAAGACTAGTTTTCACAAAAAAATATCAACCAAATCCAGATAATACCTGAGTGCTGTCATAACCAGCAGCTGGTTGCGGATACCCATGGTAGCTGCTTGGGGGAGGTACAGTACTACCAGCAACAGGACTTTTACCAGGCCCTTGACTTGCTGGAGGCGGGTATCCACTATCTGCTGGTGGGTATCCCCCATCAGCCGCTGGTATAGCATATCCACTTGCACTTGGAGGATATCCAGCTGTTGGGGGTGGATAGCCACTACCAGCAGGTGGATATTCAGATCCAGGAGGCAGTTG
This sequence comes from Carex pumila, assembly GCA_033356055.1. NCBI lineage: Eukaryota > Viridiplantae > Streptophyta > Magnoliopsida > Poales > Cyperaceae > Carex > Carex pumila. Next base: position 89,349 of record JARJHM010000227.1, read on the forward strand.
AGAGTAACCCCCAGCAGCAGGAGGCTGGGACTAGCCACCAGTAGCAGGAGGATATCCGCTAGCAGCAGGTGGAGGGTAACTGGCAGGGTATCCACCTTCAGCAGGAGGGGCATATACACTGGCAGGGGCAGGAGGGTAACCACTGCTTGGTGGTGGGTATCCACCAGACTGAGGTGGGTAACCACTAGCATCTGGAGGGGGGTAACTGCCAGCTGGCGGTGGATAGGCGCCGCTAGGTGGAGGGTACCAGGGATTTGGAGGAGGATATCCTTGGTTTGTAGGTGGATAACCAGGACCCGGTGGAGGGTATCCGGGACCAGCAGGGGGTGGTGGATAGGCAGCACCCTCTGCTGGAGGGTACTCATAGGACGACGCAGCAGCTGGCACTGTGTCTCCGCTGCGGAGTGTTCTTGTTCTCAGTCGGGTGCAAACTTCTATTAGTGCCTCTCTTGCAGCATGCGGGTTCCCATTAATCTGGAAAGGTGCAGTAACACTTGTAATAAGTTGTAATAGTATCAGTGAAGGATATAGCAAAGAAATTGCAGTTAAATTATGAATATATGCACATAGGATTTGGGGGCCAGAAACATAAAAAAGAATCAGCTTTATTTGTATTATTACATCCACCTGGGCATTACCTATGCTGCTATAAATACGGGATATCCCTTAAAAGATATATATGAAATAGTCTGTCAATATATTTGTATTATTACAGAATCTGAAAAAAATAACAATAAAACAGATTCTTCACCTCTACGAGCTCATCTTCTGGGGAAAGGAAGTTCGGCCTCATCTCTTTGGTGTAAACCCTAATACCAGCACCAGTACGTCTTCGCATTTCACTAATTACTGTGCCTCCCTCTCCGATTATGCAACCAACCCTTTGAGAGGGAACAATGAGCTTTGTTACAACCGGTCCCTCGTCAGAAGGTGTTGTGTGGCTTTGAAGCTGAACCAGAGCCTTGATCACCTGAGATACAGGCTCTGCGAGGGTCTAAAACAGACAATGAAGCAGGAGTATTCATTAAAAAAGCTGCACCTTACCAAAACTAAGCATTTTCATGCACTCTTTGAGGTACTAATTAATAATCAAGAAACCACTTAGAACAAGGACTAAACCTAACACACACACAAACACATTTATATTCTGTGAGCACTTGTGGTTAAATATAGGCAGATCACTAAAAAAAAAACTTATCAGTAAAAGTTTCCGCCTACAAAATTAACTTCAGTAAATGGATTGAAGAAACTACCTCCTTTGCTGAAATTGCTAGGATCCGCTCATCAGCCTCCATGGTTTCCTCAACTTGAAGATGAGCGCCAGTATCCTCCTCCAGCTGGCGTACGTGGCTCCCACGTTTCCCAATTATCCCTCCGATCCTCCAAGTAGGGCACAACAATCTTAAAAGAAACTCCTCGTACTTGTCAGAGCGACCTTTGCTATAACCCCCTGAATTATACCCATAACCAGATGTGTCACTCCTGTAGGGGTCATATCCCCATGCTGGTGGTGGAGGTCCAGGTGGACCACGAGGCGGGCCCCACATTGGATTCTCGAAAGGTGGCGGTGGCGACTGGAAACCTCCGTATGTACTCGCATGTATAATTTCTTTAAGGGGTGGGTTCTCCTTGCGTGGGTTTACATGCAGATAGGTTGAGATCTGATACAGAGCCTTTTTAACCAGAGAAGGGATCCCAGAAATCTGAACAAAAACAGAATTAGGGACATAAGTTGATAATGTGTGACTTTAAAAGTGTTGATTCTTTCATTAATTAAAATAACAAAAATAAATAGTCACCCTTATGGAAAAACTATTTCTTTTCTTTTCTTTTCTTTTCTTTTCTTTTCTTTTCTTTTATTGGAAAACGCAATATCAAACATATCTTTTAAACAAACAACTTCAGCAATGCAAACTCAAAATTACCTAAAATCAATTTTCCTCTACAATAAGAGACACAGGAAGTACTACATAAGATATTTTATTGTTTGTTAGGCTAAATCTGTCATTTACTCCGATTTGAGGCATGCTAGGTACAAACCGAATTTCCCAGAAACCATAATTTACCTGGACCAGCTCGTCAGAGCGCATAGCGCATGGAGGGAGAGTATCGGGAGGCAGAACACGGATCCCAGCTCCAGTCTCTGCTCTCAGCTGTTGAATAATCATGCCTCCCTTGCCAATCACACAACCTGCCTGGTTGCGTGGTATCAGAATGCGGGCCGCTACCTCCAGCTCTTCACCACCACCATGCAATATTTCATCCGCCGCAATTCTGTCGTTCACTTTCAATAGGGCGTCTTGGGCCGGGCAGAGGGGTTTCAAACCGTCCCCATTTTCCCCAGGGTTTTGGTCTTGTTCGGCATCCTCAGACCGGTCGCTCACATGGCTGCAGACAACTATGACCCTGTTGAGGGAAAGGGGCAGAAACGCATGATTATTAAAGAAGCAAAAATGACAAAACAGACATCAATTTTGAGAAATCAACCAAAGTACCTGTCATCAGACCCAGGCACAGCATCAGCCACCAGGATCTTTGCATTAGTCTCAGCTCGGAGAGACTTTATGATGTCACCCCCACGACCCAAAACGCTACCAATTTTTCTTATTGGACATAAGATCCTGAAGAGGGTTTCAATAGGCGCTTCGTCACCTTCCTCTTCATTCGGCTTTTTTCTCTTTGCTGAACTGAAATTGGGGCTGCTGTCGAAACTAGGGTTCCACCGCTTCCTCGGTGGCCCACCCTTGTACTTAGCTTTACCTCCTGACATGTCTCCTGACCACCGAGCAATAAGCCCAACGTGCAGTGGATTGAGGGTCGAGACTCGAGAGGAAGAAGAACCCTTAGCTAGGGCTTTTCGAGATTAGGTTTTCTCTTGAGAGAACTATGGGTGACTAAAATTTTGAGTTCAGATCCGGACCGTCGATTGACCCTTAATAAATGAGATTTTATCTATTTCATATAAATGAGAAATATATGAGCATCCTAATTCCTACCGACATTCATAAATGAGATTTTATCTATTTCGTATGATATTTTTTAATACGGAGATTACTCTGATCCTACAAAGGCATTTTCTCATAAATTAAGGTCCTATCATACCTCAAATTTTTGTGCCCGGGTTAAATATATAGCATGATGTATTTCAAGCAAATATATGAATATGAACCTAGAAATATATATATGTTAAAATATTTATTTTCATTATAGCAAACGTTTGCTACTGACAAGTAATATTCTTTTTAGTCCATAACTTATTTGTTTCGAAAAAATATTACCAATATTGAATGTTTATTGTATAATCAACTTCTCAATTTAATTGTTATAATTTAATTATTATTTAAAATATTATTAGTTTATTTTATAATATTTTTCATTATTAAGCGATTCATAGATATATCCGAAACAATATAATAATAGACATGATATTCATACGTAAGGAGTTCATTCATAAACAATTAAATTTGTTCATTAGTGGAAACACACATATAGATGTTAACACGGTGGATATATGTATATAGAATGTTAGCATCTAAATTATATTTGGTCAAATAAATAAATCAATCAATCAAGCAAATATAATCACAAATTGGATAATATTTAACCTCGAATGTTCTTAGCTAGAGGATATTAAAAGATAATCAATAAGGACAGGTGATGTTAAAATTGCTCAACTTTTCCTCTTTTTATTTAAATTTCTCATGAATAACTGTAAACCTTTACAGTGGTTATTTCCAGTGATATATTCCTCTTTGATTAGGTTTTCACTTGATGACAGGAGAATAAAACTGTGCTGAGAACTTCGATGAAAACTATGTTATATAAAATCAAATCCTGTTTAGATTGAATTAATATTACCTAAGGTAAATCAAATTTTAAGTTTAGATCGGACCATCAAATTTGTTTTGACACAAATGTTGAAGGGGCCATATATTCTATCTCGAATCGGATTGATCTGAAATTTGATCGGACGGTTCAGATGTAACCTCAAAATTTGAATTACCTAAAAGGATGTTGATTCATTTAGATTAGTCACGGTAATAAATGGTGTAGTGCTTATTTTATATTCGTTTCAAGTTTTGTGTAGTTCTATATAATGCGGATGTAAACGTGTTGTAATTTCAACTCGGCATATTCTTCATGTAAGATCCGCGTACAGACAATTCATAGATCAACACACAAAGGGCCACATGGACTGCTGGTTCACGGTTCACTTCACCTTCCCGGTATTACCCTTCGTTGTACTATTTTTTTCTTTTCAGATTGCTTAGAATATTTGCAAACTAGACCTCAGTTTAGATAGTGTAGCATAGAAAAAAGACATAACATGATTAATATGTTAATTCTATCTCACATATACTAAAACAAATATATACTTGGAGAAGTGGAGGAACTTCTTTTATATTTAAAAAAAATGTCTATGTACATTTTCATGAGAACATATTTAACGGTTTGAATCGATTATATAAATTTAAAAAATAAAATTATGAATCCATAGTACAGATTAGTCCAGGCTACCAATTCTATGATATTCCTTTTTTAATCAAAAACACCCCCGTTATTCACCAATTTGAGAATTACTACATCTGAAAAAGGTACTGGCGCTTGCACAAAAAATATTTAAGCGAACTAGTTTTGCAATGTATATCTTAAAAGAATTCTGCAGTCTTTGTACCTTGAAAGAATTATGTGCGAAGTATATCGAAAGAGAGACAATTTTGTTTAGTGACTCATTATCTTGAGTTTGACACCTCTGACCTTGTGTGTATAATAATTATGGTAAACCTCTTGGATCATGGTAAACACACATATTGACAGTAGTAACATTCTTTATATGAAAATGTACTTGTAGACTAAATTTTATAGTTTTAGATTTTGTTTTTAACTATTTTTAGATAGAAATCACTTGATCTTAAAATTCTAGATAATGCAAAAATAATAATTTTTTATCTATCTAAAAAAATAGTAAAATTAATTCTAAAAAATATAAAATTTAATCTGCAAGTACATTTTCATATGAAGATCATATTGGACGAGTTAGGTTGACCATTATAACTTTAAAAATAAAAATATTGATTCATAGTACCATCCAATCTGCGCTATGCATAGTACCATAGCCTCACTCAAACTTTAAATAGTACGAAACTTCTCAGAACTAGGAGAATCCAAATCAAAGCTTATTAAATGCAACTTTTATCAATTCAATCCTATTCCTCTGCATCAGCAAAAATGAAAAAAAAGCAAGGTTACCAGATACGGAAAGAAAAAACAGTAACTGCTCCTTAGTCTTGTATGCATTATAAATAGAATTTAGAGATGTATTGTAAAATCATGAACATTAATCAATGAAATCTTTCTTTCAATTTCATCACAATTTATAACAAATAGTATTCCAAAAGTTGCTAGAAAGTGGGGTTAATGACATGATCAGGTAGAACGTTAATACATGAAAAGAAGTCATCAAAATGACAATAACAAAAAATTTAAATTCTATTTTGAGAAACAAGAAAAAAATGTGCTTATAAAACTCTTCCTCTTCCTTCCATGCCTGAGATGTAAAAACAAGATATTAAAAAATTTGATAACAAGTGAATGAAACGGATGAATTTTATGAATAAAAAGGAGTGAGAAAGCAACCGATCAGTGACCTGCTTTCGAATCTGTTTTTAGCAAATTCAACTAATGAACTTATGTTGCATTTTAGCAAAAAAAATTCCCTTTTTGCAATTTTTTTTAATCAGAGAAGACCCTAAATTAAGGTTTTATTCAAACTTTTAAGTACCCAAAGTTGTTGTAAAATATCAATAAGAATTTCCTTTCCTTTTGTTTTGTTTTGTTTGTGGGGAACTTGTTAAACCTTTTTTGTGTGCGTTGATGCAAGTAGACATCTAATTATATCGACTTATTGCATGAGAGGTTATATAGGATACATGACATCTTCAAACTCGGTCGGGAGATTATTCAAATCTAGAGAAGGTTCCCATTCCGCTTCACTTGTCACCTTCAATATCTCTGCTGCCACTATGTCACTTGCCACTGCTGAGAAGTGTATTCCATCTCTACAGCAATAAATTTTTAAATATTATCAACATGCAAACAATCCAAACTATTTCCTTTTTTTTTTTACACCTATTGCGAATGTATGTGAACTCACGTAAAGCATGTATCAGCCCAGTCCTGGCACTTTTGTATTGCACTATACAAGTCAATAACTTTGAAGCTTGGGTCTGTATGACTCACTTCATTGCACATTTCTATACAAGTGTTAGAGTATACTCTACGGGCTTCATTGGCACTGATTCAGGGCGAAAAAAATTGATTAAATAGCTTCAAAACATATGTGAGTATATAAGAAATAAATTGAAAAGGTGATCTTATAATTAATTAGTTTGATAAATCACCTTGATGATTCAACAAGAATTTTTTGACCGACGGGAGGGCAACTAAGGAAAATTACACGTGTCGTCTTAGATAAACCCTGCATGTAAAGGAACTAGCTGTATTAGTACAATCCACATAAGGCATGCAAATCGAGGTAAAAGGAAAAATAGTGTTTGTTCTATGGAATTGCTTATGTATAAGAAAAGAAACACACTCAACAAGCATTAGTTTAATCCCAAATAAGGTTTATCAGTTTCAATTTGCAATTAACCTGGAATTTATTCAAATTTTACATTAGGCAATTCTTAATTTTTGAACATTCGGTCAAGTAATTCTCAATTTGGACTAAAATCGAGATACTGCAAATTGATGTAAAAGATTGTGTTTGTTCTATGGAGTTGTTTATGTCTCAGAAAAGAAAAGAACTAGTTTAATCACAGATAATGTTTGTCAGTTTCAATTTTTGCAATTGACCTGGAATTTATTCAAATTTTACATTAGGCAATTCTTAATTTTGGACATTCGGTGAAGTGATTCTCAATTTGGGCTAAAATTATGCAAACAACAAACTGTTATTAAAATAATAACCAGCACAGTTGTATTCCAAGTTTCCAACTAATACCGATACCAGCCCTTGTCTGGTACAATAACCAAAATACTGCAACACATGACAGGTAACATATACATAGTTGATAGTTCAAAAACAGCACTACGATCTCTACTTATTGTAACTATACAAAAACATTACTTGAAAAGAAAATGAAAATTGAGAATAGATAGACCAAATGAGAAGTACCCTGATGTAAATCCCAATTTGTCGCATGTTCTCCTTGTATTCTAACAGAGGCACATGTGGACTCAGGCCGTAGGGATGTGGTTTACACGAATCATTTCCACCAAAATAAACTATCACTAGAGAAGGTTGTACCAGTGAATCCTGATTTTAGTAGAAAATCACATACCATAAGACTTAGATTGAAGCACTAAAACAAAAATAAGGCAATGCATGAAAAATTATACAGAAAAAGAATCAATTAAATCCTAGAAGCACATTTCTTTTCTTTTTTTACCTTGGGAAAGACAGTGGAAAGAACCTGAAGCGCTTGCCTTGAATTCCATCCAGCATAGCCTCGCAACACCACATCAGCCTTCATTCATTCAATCTCTTTAACAAAATCAGATAAAATCAAACAAGAGAAAACCAAAAGAAACAATAAAGAAGAAGAAGACGAAGACCTGGCGAGAATAGAGATCGGCGAGAGTGGCGCCCCAGCCGCCATTGCCGAAGCTGTACTGGACGATTGAAGAACCAAACAGCACTATCACTGGTCTCCTTGGTCCCACCATTCCTTGGCTAATCTCTAATCAAAAAATGAAGCAAGTTAATGACATCACAGTGCCTAAGTAGGTACTTAGTGAATGCTAGATTATATTTATTTAAGGATAAAATTGTCAACGGTTGGATTGACTATTGAGACTTGAGACTTGAGAGTCATTGTTGTTGTGTGTTGAACTATTCAGCAATGCAAATTTTGCTTGCTTACCCCACAAGTTCCGTAAATTAAATACCTTTCTCATTCGCTCTCAACTTGTTACTCGGGACTCCCATTTTTTTTTTTTAGTAATTAATAAGATGCCTTAGCTGCTCTCTAATTTTTGTGAATTAAATTTGAACACTGTTAAAATTAAGGAAAAAAGATAGAGAGTAGGTTTTGACTTTTGACTCGTTGCTGTTAACAATTAAGCAAAGAGAATTTTGCGTGCTTACCCCTAAAAGTTCCATAAATAGAAAGTGACGCTGATGGGTGGGACCCAAAAGAATTATGTGATGGTTCTTAATTTATCTTGCATTATCCAAACCAAAGGTGTCTGAAAAAAAATGAAATGTTTTTAGTGAAGGAAACTAGGAAAGTAAAGCCAATTTTATTGGCAGTTTTTTTATTGGAGAAAACAACCGGATTCGATATATACCGTTTGTGTTAAAAATTTGTTACTTGAGCAAGGTCAGAAACCAAAAATAAGAAATATACAATAAAGCGAGTTAAAGACAGTGGATTTTAATTAAGGACGGTTTATCTCCTCTATTTATTGGAAAATATCGAAAGGAATTGAATCATAGACTTTTTTTGAGGCACCTGTTCGTTTAAATTCAACCAATTTTATCTAAGAGAAAGAAGGTGAAACGATTAAAATCAAGGACAATATGCCATTGTTTTAAAAATTATGTCTTATTTTTTACATAGTAACAATCTAGATATATATATTTAAGTGTCACAAGTAGAGAAATTACAGAGTAAAGCTAATATACACTTAAGTGTACTGTACACTTAACTTTATGACCATCAGATTTTTTTAAAAGTCATGATAGCACGACTTTTAAAGAAACCTGATGGCTCTAAAGTTAAGTGTTGTACACTTAAGTGTATATTAGCTTTACTCAAAATTACATATTTTTTTAAAACATTTTATAATTTTTTTTTCTTTTGTTAATAAATGATAAAATGAATATTTCATAAATTTAACACATTTTAGTAGAATATTCATTAAAATGGATAGATTTGAGAGTTTTTGAAATTTAGAAAAGTAAATATAATATTATGAATTTTTAAGAAATATGCAATTTTAATAATATTAAGACGTATACGTGAAATTCTACATGCTGTGCATATTATTTCATACTGTGATGAAACTGATTCACGTGTTGTATTTGTGTTATGCTAATTTGTATAGAATAATTATAACATATGAATGAGTACAGTATGTGACACGTGAATCATGATGAACATGTTGTATAGTGCTATGACAGCTCAGTATTGTACGATGACATATTTAATCAAAGCGAGTCGTTTATTACATTTCTATATTAAATTATTAAATAATAAAAATACCATAAAACAAAGTAATAACATTTTAAATAATAAATTATTAATAATAGTTAAATTGAGAAGTTGATTATACAATAGTCTTCAATATTGGACTATCGGTAATATTTGTGTCGAACTAAATTATACAAAATATATTAGATAAAATCTCATCCATGAGGTACGAGTTGAGGAAGAGGATATTATTAAAAAAAATAGATAAAATCTCATCTACAATGAGACTCACGAGACTGACCCCATTGTCAGAGAGAGCAGGCGCAGGGTTCAGCGTGGGTAATGGTTGGTGGCAACTCCTCTGCGTCAGTACTTCCGCGAGACGATTCAGCTGAGGCGCTACTGGAGACGGCTGTGTGGGAATGGGCCCCGCCTAGCAGCAGACAAACCACTCCTGTTGTATAGTGGAATGACACTGGACTGGAGAAGGAAGTTATACTTTTTTTGAATAAGATCCGCCTGAGCATACCCAGGATGCGTGGGAAATAAATCTGCTGTGTTATTCCAAATCCATCCATTTATTTGTCTAAAGATTCGTGCATAAAAAGTAAATGTTGTTAAGATTTGTGCATTTCAAAAAATGAAAGGTTAGAATTGGAATAACAGGGTCCTGCGATGCCCGAAGAATCACAGCAGATTTATTTCCGGATGCGTGAGGGAGGATATAGTGATGAGTCCGTATCCTCTGAGATATGTCAACTTTTGCGTGACCTACGTGTCCGGTCCCTATTCGGGTGATGTAGGGGGTCAGTATTTTATGTGCTTTGAGATTTGTGTAGAACGTCCTCAAACGGTTGGGATTTTCCATAAAATCACGCAAAGTTTGAGATATCTCAGAGGATATGAATTCATATAGTGATGCCCTTTCGGGAGATGCTACACGAAAGCAGTGAACCGTTGCATCGCTGACGCAAATGCGACGAGCGTATCTGAATTCTGAGCCCGCTATGACAATTTCGTAACCCTCCTAATGAGCTAGGCCCAAAAATCGCCTTGGTTTCGCTCTTAATTTCGCTCTATTACACTGCTTTTTATACGTGTATTATGCTTCAATTATATTCGGCCTATAAAAAAACGTCACAATCTATTGGGCAAAAGAGAACATCAGTTTACATTATTTTTTAATATAAAAAAATGCATACATAGAAGATTATATGAAACTGTCATTCAATTGTCTTCTACATTAAACAACCATTAATTTTGGCAGATGGTTGTTTTTCTTTGTTTATATGTGATTATATTTCTTTCTTTGTTAGACAAGAAAAGTAATATCTTATATGATTTAAAAATATTCTGTGAGATATACATTGATTTTAGAAACAAGATCTTAACCTATAAATGGACCACAGTAATAATTGTTTTTCTTACTGAAGAGTTCATATTTCTTCTTTAATTAGTTTTATAGTGACTAGTTTTTTTTTTTTTAATATTCCGTCCGCTACTATTAACAAATTAAAAAGCACAATGAAAACTTTTTTTAACTTACAAAAAGAATAAAACATTTTATTATATAAAAAATAACAATGAAAACTTTTTTAAATAAATCCTGGTTTAACTGGATCAAGTTTTTAATTCAATTAATCATTTTACTACGTACAACTTTTTCAAAGGAAGCAAGTTTTATAATTGAAGAAGAGATTTTGAATCAAGCCAATCTTAATTAAATTAAAAATTAAGAAAATACATTAAGCATAAATTGAGAAAGGTTGTCTTAATTTCATTCAAGTTAAGACAAAAAAGAAAATGACTTGGCAGAGGTCGGTGCAAAATTTTCAACAGTCAATTAATAGCATGTACAATTTTCATCAATATATAGAAAGAAAGCTTGGTCCAAATACAAAAAATAACGGTTACCTACATTATTAAACTGGTTTTTATTTTCAAAATTAACAGATTATTTTTAGTGCATAATGTTGATTGGAATGCTGGTTCGAAGATAAAAATACAAATTGTGGGTTTGTGAGCTAAGCATGCACTTGAGCCAGAAAATTACATGTTCATCGAATTAAGCCCAATCAAGGTAACATGCTACCATTTAATTAAATATAAAAAATTTCATAATTTGTGAACCTGGTAAAATATGAAAATACTCACAAAAACTTACTGAAGTGTTTATTTTATTTATTTCAAAGATGATATAAAAAAAATCGGCTCTCTAAGTTCTCTATATAATAAAACAGCTTCTTTTCAAAATGACAGTGGATCTCAGATTTTTTTTTTTTTTATCAAAACAGCAGAACCAAAAATTGACTGGTCCCTAAAATCAATTATCTTGACAACCAGAAATTGATCTGAACCTGATTTCAAACGGATCGAAAAATCTTGCTCGGGATGATCGACATTTTTATTTGTAGAGAGTATGTATGTTGTTGGTTGTCTTTGATTGCTCTAGAGAAACTGCTCTTTATGCATTGTCATCAGTGATAGACTAATAGATAATTTTGGGGGTGTGCAATAATTCAATCTTTTTTTTATTTAGTCATTTAATTGGAATTTGCCATGATATGAAATAATTAATAAATGCCACTAAATTTCCTCGTAAAGATGTGAAATAATTAATAACAGTCGATATTTTTAAATTTTCAAAATAATTAATTATGGTAGGATTACAAATATGTGAAATTCATGATGACTAAATTATAACGATTAAGAAGAGGAATCACTTGACAATTGTTATTTTGAATTAAATTTCATGTGTGTTATTTTTTTATTACAAAAATAATAGCTTTATCACTAATTTGTCAATCCATATTAAAAAAAGAAAGTAAATATGAAAATTAGAGACAAATTTTACTTATTTAAAAAGAGATGACATAATATTCATAATCATAGTACACCCCCAGCAAGAGAAACAAGTAATCATCAAACATGCACGAATCTCAAAGACAAAACATACTAGCCAGTATAGATCAACAACGGAAACAACCGGATGAACCACAGATCACATCTCATATCATCGATCGATCGAAACAATTAACCAGAGATTTCGATGGCTTTGGCCTCAGGCTTCTTCACCTCCTCCTTTGGCACAGTCACAGTGAGCACGCCGTTCTCCATGGCCGCCTTGACCTGATCAACTTTTGCATTCTCCGGCAATCTGAACGTTCTCATGAACTTACCGCTGCTGCGCTCCACACGGTGCCACGTGTCTTTCTTTTCTTCCTTCTCCTTATTACGCTCTCCGCTTATTTTGAGCACATTACCTTCTTCCACTTCCACCTTCACCTCCTCTTTCTTGACTCCTGGAATGTCGGCCTTGATAATATGCGCTTCCGGAGTCTCCTTCCAGTCAATGCGAGCATTGGCAAAGGCAGAGGTCTCGTTATCAAAAGTGGTGAGAGAGCGGTTGCTGTTGAAAGGGAAACCCTGGAACGGATCCCAAACGTCGAGAGAGAAGGGATCGAAAATGTTGCTCCTGATGATCGACATTTTAGTATAAGAAGAGTCTCAAGTAGGCTTGGATTGGATTGGAAGTTCGTGTGATTTGCTTCGCTTTGCTTTGTTATGAATAGATGGTGATGTTCTTTGATTTGGTGCCTATTTATACGAATATGATGGCTTGGGTTAATCATGGCTCCGGAGTGTTCCAGAATAGTGTGGGAATTGCTAGAGAACTCCTGACGCTGTCTCCCCCGGACAAATTACTTGGAGTCTGGAAGCTGCTCAAAACGTCTCTTTCTTTTTCAATTTAATTTTATTATTCTTTTTGAATTTTCAAAGTTCGAATAAAATGATTCTGAGCCCACTAGGCCCTTTAATTCAGTAAAAAAATTGTAGTTTTATTAGGGCTTTAAAATTGTAGCCACACAAAATCAAGCCTTAAATGATATATTTCTAAACCCAGTGTTTTTATTGGAGTCTAGGCAGGACAGCACAACAAGAAGTGTTGTATAGATGAAGTCAAATTAGGAGATAATCTCTTTTCTCAAATTTTCAGCTAAATTGATAATACTTGACAATTACGGAATTACCCTCTGTCGTTCGGATGCTGAAGGCACCCTTTTAAGTTTTAACATTCCAAGGCTGCTTATATTAATATGCCACATACATAAACTAAATGCTAGATTTGGGTGCTGAGCCGTCAAGTTTCTCTCGATTACGAATAGGCTAGTCCTATTGAATGCAGTTCTAACAGCCATACCAATATTTTACATGTTGGTGATTAAACTTCCGGATTTGGAGTGCTCAATCTCAAAGTCTTCAATCAAGCGTTACTTCAAAAATGAGCATGGTATTGGTCAAAACCAGAAAATATATTGTGGAAACCGATATTCAGCATAACATCTGCTACATTTACCCATAGCCGAATTCTCCTTTGTTCAAACAAATTAAAAAAAAAATTCCTTTTAAACTCGATTCTACATATACTGGGTAATGGGTCTACCATTACTTTTTGGGAGCAAGACTAGGGACATGGAATGGCAATAACACTCAAATGGGCAAAAGAGACGGAATTACACCTGGCCATATTCATGCAACCTATGACACTAACAACCCAAGAAAAACTACAAGTACAACGCTTGCTGTCAACTACGACACTATTGACAAATCAAAAGGATGAGGCCGACTGGAAATGGGACAGCAAAGAAATCTTCATGGTGAAATCAGCATATGTGGAGATGAAAAGAGGTTCAAGAACCAATGCAACAGTACATGAAGTGTGGAAGCTCCAGGTGGCACCTCGGATCAAGGTCTTCAGTTGGATGATACATCTCAACAAAATTCTGACGGTCGACAACTTAATGAGAAGAGGATGATGTACGGTGCATCATGTGCAAAGCAAACTCAGAGTCATCAAAACACCTCTTCAATGAATGCTCATTCTCCAGAGGGGTCTACAGTCAGGCGGCACATACCACTAGTACAGCAATTCACACAATGCTGGTACCAACCGAAGAAATTATATTGCGCAACCATACAAGATACACCAGGAGTGTAATGCTGATAGCTCAATTCATCATTTGGCGAGAAAGATGCAGGCGAATCTTCAATAAATCAGAATCAGAAAAACTAAACATATCAAAACTGATATCGGTCAACTGTTTTGAGCCGGTACAACAAATAAGATTTACTAACATATCAAAACTGATATCGGTCAACAAAGGGACCCGGTACCAGTATAACACCCTTATTTTTTTACTTTATTGTTTACTTTACTGGTGTAGTTATACATCAATTTTTATTTCTCTTTTTACTTTAATTTGACTCAACTATTTTGAGCCTTTGTGTTTTATTTATTTATTTTATTTTAAGTTAGTTATCAATCTTATAACTGACTTCATTTTAATGGAATGTGGACTAGACTCATATTTCACTCAAAAAAAATTATAATATTATTTATTAAACTTTGTAATTTTCAAGTGCATTAATATTTTTCAGCTATCATTATAAAAAGAAAACTATTATATACTATATAATCAAGTTTTGATTTCGCCCCTATCAAGAGATGGCTGCTAAGGCCTCCTTAGCAAGACAGCAAACAACTCATGAGAATTGCAAACAGCCATAGGTGAAGCTAGCATCAAACATAATCGCATGGAAAAAAAAAATAATAGAAACCCAGTAGAAAGAGGGGTCTCTGCCTACCTCTGAATTTAGATTTGTCTACTCCTGACCAGCTCAATTCAAAAACACGAAAGAGATCGTGGAAGAGAAATGATGCGCGCAAAAGCGTATGCACAAAGTTTCAGTACAATAAGATGTACATTTTAAACCTTTAACACGCGTTTGAGTTAAATTGCAAGTGCAGAATTCTATCAAAGTAGTATTTTAGGTATCGATCCACAGGGAGTATGATAAAAACTTAGTTCAAACTTTAGTAATAAATTTCAGAAAATAAAATAAAGTAAAGTGCAATAAAAGTAAATTGGGGGGGTTGTTCTAACAATTCCTAAGGTTGGGTTCAATACCCAAAAGAAAGGAGTTTGAAACAATAATTGTAAATAAAAGTAAAAGAAGGGAATTGGTTTGCTTTCAAGATTTAGAGATCTAGGGGTCTTTGGTCTACAATTCTTTGCTAACTCTATTAATTCGGTATTTGTTTGAATTCATGTATGATTTGATGAGGTTTCTAACCTAATATGTTATTAAGGGTTACTTTCGTAAATTAATAACGTGCCTAGGTAACTCGAACTTCTCAATGAAGTTCCCCACCCTAGCTACCTAGGCCTAAAAGCTCTTGTTAGTCTCTCCTCTCGTCAAATATTGGTACTTCGCAATTAAGTCCATCATACCAATACCCGATTTGAATTGAGATGTCCTAATTAGGGTTTGACTTCACGATTAGGTTCTTCACCAAATTCCTAACCTTAATTTCTATAGTTCCGGCTTAGATTAAATTGGTTACAATCTTAACCTAAACCTAAGGTATTTGCATTCATAGTTTGGTACTATCCTATTGATCACAGTCAATTTTGGTTCTTTCGAATCCAAAACGGGATACTACAATTCAAGTGCTAACTATGTAATTAATACAAATGATTAAATCACAGAAATTAACAATCAAATCCCATAAAACAATCATAATAAAAACAAATAACCGAAAAAATAGAATTAAACAAGTTCATGCATTGACCCCTAGAGAGAGAACTACTCCCTCATGGAGAGATCCATTACAAAAATTGGCAAAAGTAAGAAGAAATGAAATAAAGAAATGATTACACCCTTTATTTAATCAAAGTCCTCAATCTTGCCGACTTCTTGCTCAGGAAACCCTTCTTCTCCTTGCTTGAAAGCTTTCCTTACTTCAGAATTTATCGCTATGTGTATAGAGAGAATGAAAGAATGAATGGGAAGAGATAGAGAGATGAGATGGGAAGAGATGATGATCTTTGCAAAGAGATGATGATGCATCCATGTGAAGAGATCAATCCCCTCTTTTATAGCCAAGGACCGTGCCCAATTAAGAGCCTAGGAAGTGAAGTTAGTGGGTGTTATATTTGGACTGTTTCCCAGGATGCCTTGTCCACGTTTGACTGTAAAAACGTGTCCTTGGTGCGCCAAAAATAGAAACCGTGTTGAAAAATATGTATTTCTGACTGTCTGCGAGTTTAGTGCATTCCACTATCTCCAAATTTCTTTTTTTAGTTTCTCATGTTATAGATCTTCTTCCTAGCTTTCCAAAAAGTGGTCGCAAGCCTTAATCGGAGTTACGAGTCAAAAGTTATGGCTATTTTAAGTTCAGGCTGCAGTTATGCGTTCTGCTACAGTGCGGCCAGGTAACCCGCACTGCTACAGTACAATCCGCACCGCTACAGTACCATCCACGCTGGGATCCGCACTGCGTCCTCACAATCCGCACTGGGATCCGCACTAGGCTCGGACTTTTCCTGTGCGATCAGAGTGCGGCTGCATCGAGAGCCGTGCATCCGCACGGATTTTGATGTATAGCTTATTATACATTTTTAAAATTGGCGCGCGTCCAGAAATCCATCTAAGTACTTATTTTGGCCATATTCCAAACCATGTGTTCGCAGTGAGCATTTTTCTTCAGTTTTTCTTCATTTTTCTTCATTTCCTGTAAATTAAAACCAAGCAAACGCAGTAACTTGATCCTAAGTGTAATCTATTTACTTTATATTCAAAATACAAGATATTTGGTGTTATTTTGTGATTAAAATCAGATCGAATATATATATATTTTAGACATATCAAGAAACTCTCCTCTTCCCTTTTGTGATGTCGACTGTTGTACTTAGCGAAAGAAAAATATGATGTGATATAACTAACACACTGTGACTTAGTCATGACACATGTTAAAAAATTATTTTTTTATGATATGATGTAACGTGACTAAAATGATGAAGCACAATCATATCAAATGTGGTCACACCGTAACAACACGTGACGTGACTAATTGTGTTTGATTATCGTTTTCAAGTTTAAGTTAGTTCAAAGAAAATAATAACAAAATTTACAAAAAAAAGAGAGTTAAAAAATAAATTATAATTATATGTAATTTTCAAAAAAATTAGTCGCGTAACGTGTCACGTGACATAACTAAGATGATGAAGGGCAGTCATGTCACGTGATCGATACACGTAACGTGACTTATAATGGCATGACTAATTTCTTTCCCTAGCTGTCTCTGCTCATTGATACCGCCTTCAAACTTAATCCTAATTTTTTTAATGTGATTTATAATTTAAAAATTGTAACAATTTTTCTAAAATGTTGCTTAGTTGATATACCAATTTGTCAACTAGAATTGGTACAAGATTTTTATTTTTATTAAATTGATGCTTGTATTAAATTTTTTATCTGCTCTCTGTTACTTAGTTAATGTATATTTTTTTTTAAATTGCAATTTAAAAGGAAAATCTAAAATAAGGTAGTAGGCAGGTTAGAAATTGGCGTGAATTTGTATATATACAGATTTGTCAATTAAATTTTGAAATTGATCCATCTATATGAAAACTTCTAAACAATAATATGTACCGAAAAAAATTACAATTATATATGTTCTCTTTTTTAGTTGGTATCATATGGAGAAATTCTAGCTTCGCCTCTGCAAACAGCCCAGAGCCATTGATCTGATCAGCATTCTCCATCTTTCGAGATGTTCCGATTTGTGAACACAACGCTTCTCTGCTTTGCTGCCGCATTGAATTGATTTGCAAATATCTATGTTGTTCGAGATGTTCCGATTTGTGAACACAACGCTTCTCTGCTTTGCTGCCGCATCGAATTGATTTGCAAATATATATCTATATTGTACGGATACGAGTACTAATATCATATTAAATACGAAATGAATATGGTAATATAGTAATTTTTAAAAATTATAAATACGATATGTCTATTAAATATATATTATTTTAATTATATTATTAACTCAATACTTGTATTATATCAATTAAATATAAAAAATTATATTATTATAACAATAAATGTGATTATTTATACATTAAATAACAAAATTATATATTTAATATCACTGTTACTCATTTATATCATTTGTGAGTTGTAGTGGTAAAGGGATAGTTTGTTTCAACTATGTTCCCCAGTTAGATTCACGCTAAGTGCAAAAAATTTGAATCTTACTCTTTGGTTCACATGCGGTGCATAGATCTGAGATTTGTCGCTAGTGCATGCGCGGTGCACAGACGCATCAGACGTTTCAGGTGCGTACTCGGTTCAGACAGAGCTGTATCCTATCGTTTCAACCCGTATCGACGACTGTATCAGAAATTAAAGATATGCCACCTCATTCTGCTGACGTATCTGATATGTATCGGCACTTTATTCCATGGCATTTAGAAGAGTGGGATGTGTATTCGTACTTTATTCCATGGCATTTAGAAGAGTGGGATGTGTATTCGTTCTAAGCTGACGTATCTGATATATATCGGTATCCGAATACGCACCGCACCCGATACGGTATGGCCGTATGGAACATAGTTTGCAATGGTTGTGAGGTAGACAAGACAAATAGGTCTTGGAAACGGACACCTAAGCATCTCGTACCTTCGTTTCCATTGCAAATGGAATCAAAGGAGGTGAAAAGACATCCATAAATATATTCATTAGGAATTTCGAAACTAAAACTTTAATTTGTCAATCGATATCATATAAAATCAGTGTTCTAAATAGCGCGCTATAGTATTTTTGGACTCAAAATGCTAAGTTATACAATTAAAATACGCTATTTGAGCTACAGACGCTATAGCGGTAATAGCGGCCGCTATAGCGCATAGCGTGTAGCGCAAATAGCGCCCGCTATGCAACATGTTTTTTTTTTTTTTCAATTTATATGGGCTTTAAATAAAGGCTCAGATTGGATTTTAACCATGATTTTTTTTACAATTGACATACTAAGTTTTATATTAAATTATTAATTATTATTTTGATAAAAAATTATTAATTATTAAATGAGATCAAATAAGGAAGCTACGGCGCGCTATGCAACATGAGTTTTTTTTTTTCTTTTTTTAATTTATATGAGCTTTAAATAAATGCTCAAATTAAATATATTAAGATATTTCTTGAAGTAACAAAATGATACTTACTATATGGTAGTTTGAATATTTTGAATAGATTAAGATAATTAATTATGCCATGATATCTAGGTTATTTTGAAATTTAAATAGAAAAAAAATAGATTATGTCATGATGCTGAATATATTTTGAATAGAAAAAGATCGATAGTTTATGATATTAGTAATATTATGGATATTTTGAGTCGCAATTTGGTCTTTGTATTGGTTCAATATGAATATTATAATTTTTTAATCAATTTGATGTTATTTATTATTTTATGAGACTTAGATAATGTTGATATTTAGTACTAATATATGATATAATTTTTATAAAAATAAAAAAAATGCTATGTGGCATAGCTTTCGCTATAGCGACGCTATTCGCTATAGCTTTTTTTTTCGGCCTCTCGCTATGACGCGATAAACGCTATTTAGAACCTTGTATAAAATAAAATTACTTTAGTATAATTTATGCTATGAATTTGGACATTTATTATTTAAAGTGCAACTTTTTTTTTCTGTTCTAGAATGATTTTAGTTCAGTGTATTTTCACATATTTTTTTTCAATAGAAAAATCTTTGACATATACATCACAGCTCAAACCGAGTTTTTTTAAAAATAATCAAATTTATAAATATTTTATTATAAATAATCACATTTTTGTCAAAATTTTATTTTTGTCCAAACCGTACAGATTATTTACGGTTTCAATTAAAAATTCAAACTGTAAATATTCCTTACAGTTTGAATTTTTTTTTTTTAGCCCAACTTTGCACCTCTGGTTAACAAATCAAAACATCTTCAAAAATTATGAAAATTTACCGACATGCATTCTTGACTTCATAGAATAAGACTATGAAGTTTCATATAAAATCTCAAAACAGATTGAGAGATATCGGTTTTCAAAAATTACCCGAACTGCTGAAGAGTGCTTCTGAGCCCAAATTTTCACTTCTGATTAACATATCAAAACACCTTTAAAAATCATTAAAATTTACCAACATGCATTATTGACTTCATAAAACAAGACTATGAAGTTTTATATAATATCTCAAAACAGATCGTGAGATATCGGGTCTCAAAAATTGCCCGAACTGCTAAAGGAGTACTTTTGAGCTCAAATTTGCATCTCTGATTAATATATCAAAACACCTTCAAAAATCATGAAAATTTACCAACATATATTTTTGACTTCATAGAACAAGCATGCGAAGTTTCATACAATATCTTGAAACAGATCGTGAGATATCGACTCTCAAAAATTGCCCGAACTGCTGAAGGAGTGCTTCTGAGCCCAACTTTGCATCTCCGATTAACATAACAAAACACCTTCAAAAATCATAAAAATTTACCTACATTCATTTTTAAATTCATATAACAAGTCTGTGAATTTTTATACAATATCTCATAACAGATCGTGAGATATTGACTCTCAAAAATTACCCGAATTGCTGAAGAAGTGCTTATGAGCCCAAATTTGCACCTCTGATTAACATATCAAAACACCTTTAAAAATCATGAAAATTTACCAACATGCATTATTGACTTAATATAACAAGACTGTGAAATTTTATACAATATCTTGGAACAGATCGTGAGATATCGGATCTCAAAAATTGCCCGAACTGCTAAAGGAGTACTTCTGAGCCCAAATTTGCATCTCTGATTAATATATCAAAACACCTTCAAAAATCATCAAAATTTACCAACATATATTTTTGACTTCATAGAACAATAATGCGAAGTTTCATACAATATCTCAAAATAGATCATGAGATATCGGCTCTCAAAAATTGCCCGAACTGCTTAAAGAGTGTTTCTGAGCCCAACTTTGCATCTCTGATTAACATAACAAAACACCTTCAAAAATCGTAAAAATTTACCTACATGCATTCTTAACTTCATAGAACAAGATTATAAAGTTTCATACAATATCTCATAATAGATCGTGAGATATCGGCTCTCAAAAATTACCCAAATTGCTGAAGAAGTGTTGCTCATCTGATTAACATATCAAAATACCTTCAAAAATCATGAAATTTACCTACATGCATTCTTGACTTCATAGAACAAGACTGTGAAGTTTTATACAATATCTCAAAACAGATCGTGAGACATCGGCTCTCAAAAATTGCCCGAACTGCTAAAGGAGTGCTTCTGAGCCCAACTTTGCACCTCTGGTTAACATATCAAAACACCTTCAAAAATCATGAAATGCAAGGTAGGCGACATGGCCACTGTCCTCTCCATTCTATTATTAACAAGTAAAGTCGAGGTATGTAACATTTAACCCTGATTATATTTCATTCCAATATTAAACAAGTTGTATTGTTGTTCCTAATTTTCTTGTTTTAGTGTAGTGTTTTTTTGTTGTATAAATACTTCCCAATAACGATTACAATATATAACATAGCTCGACTCAAAGTATAATAAAATATAACGAAACTAATTGGTATCCTTACAGGGTCTTGTCTACATGCCTCCACTCTACTTGTCAAGCACCTAACTGATATAGCTCTTCGAATTATCATTGATAGAGAGTTTTATTTTTATATAGTTTTAGTTCAGTTTAGCTATGTTATATTTTATTATATTTGAGTTTTAGTTCAGTTTAGCTATATTATGTTTTATTATATTTGAGTTTTCAGTTTTGTTATGTTTTAGTATTTTACGATCTGTTTTGAGATATTGTATGAAACTTTACAATCTTATTCTATGAAGTCAAAAATGCATGTCGATAAATTTATAAGATTTTTGAAGGTGTTTTGATATGTTAATCAGAGGTGCAAATTTGGGCTCAGAAAAACTCCTTCAGCAGTTCGAGCAATTTTTGAGAACCAATATCTCATGATCTATTTTGAGATTTTGTATGAAACTTCAGAGTCTTATTCTATAAAACTAAGAATGCATGTTGGTAAATTTTTATAATTTTTGAAGGTGTTTTAATATATGTTATTCAAAGGTGCAAAATTGAACTAAAAAAAATTCAAATTAAAAAAAAATTCAAATTATAAATGTCTGATTTTATAAAATTAAGAATACATGTCGGTAAATTTTTATAATTTTTGAAGGTATTTTGATATATTAATGAAAGATACAAATTTGAGCTAAAAAAAAATTCAAGTAAGAAATATTTACGGCTTAAATTTTTAATTAAAATCGTAAATAATCTGTACGATTTGAACAAAGTAAAATTTTGACAAAAATATAGTTATTTACAATAAAATATTTATAAATTTTAATATTTTAAAAAAAGTCCGACCCAATCTTCGAATTTTAAATTTTAATTTTTCACTTAAAACTATGAACTTATGCCGTGCTCCATTTACTTTAATGTTTCATATTGCTTTATGTCTGTCACTTTTTTTTTGTTACAGAAATAATAGACATGTGACTAATTTGTGAATCCAAATTCCAAACAGAAAAACATATCTGAAAATAATATTATGAAAATTAGAGAGAAACAAGTTTTTTATTACTTTTCTAAAATGAGATCACATAATATTCATAACCAGTACACTTCAACAAATAAACAACAAACTTTACGAATATCGACACACAAAACAAATTGGCCAAGTAAAGCATGAACAATCAACAACCTAAAGTGCACAACCGGACGAACCACAGATCGCATTTCATATTCTCATGAGATCATTGATTGATCGAGCAAATTAACCAGAGATTTCGATGGCTTTGGCCTCAGGCTTCTTCACCTCCTCCTTTGGCACAGTCACAGTGAGCACGCCGTTCTCCATGGCCGCCTTGACCTGATCAACCTTTGCATTCTCCGGCAACCTGAACGTTCTCATGAACTTACCGCTGCTGCGCTCCACACGGTGCCACGTGTCATTCTTTTCTTCCTTCTCCTTATTACGCTCTCCGCTTATTTTGAGCACATTACCTTCTTCCACTTCCACCTTCACCTCCTCTTTCTTGACCCCCGGAATGTCAGCCTTGATAATATGCGCTTCCGGTGTCTCCTTCCAGTCAATGCGAGCATTGGCGAAGGCAGAGGTTTCATTGTCGAAAGTGGTGAGAGAGCGATTGTTGTTAAAAGGGAAGCCCTGGAATGGATCCCAAACGTTGAGAGAGAAGGGATCGAAAATGTTGCTCCTGATGATCGACATTATTTAGTATAAGAAGAGATTATCAAGTAGGCTTGGATTTGAATTAGAAGTTTTTGGCTTCGCTTTGTTTACTTTGCCTTGTTATGAAGAGATGGTGATGTTTTTCGATTGTTGCATATTTATAGGAAACGAATAGATTGCTTTAATCACTTGTCTGGAATGCTCCAGATTGTCTGGAATGCTCCAGAAAAGAAATTATTATTGATAGAATAGTGTGGGAATTGCTAGAGAACTCTAGGTGCTGTCTGCCTTTCTCCCCTAACTAATTACTCTGGAAGCTGCTCAAAGGGTCTCCTTGTTTTCTATTTCATTTTTTTTATTTCATTTTGTTATCCTTTTGGATTTTTCGAAGTGGGAATTTGTTGATTGATTTTAAGCGGTGTGCACTTTCCATGTTTTAATATGAGCCCAATAGGCCCTCTAATTCAATAAAAAAAATAGGCCTACGGGCCATGTAAGAACCGAAAAAATAATTCAATAAAAATGGGTAGCTCTATTAGGACCTCAATACAAATTCCAATTTCCCTCTGTCGTTCAGATGCTGAAGCCACATTAATTAGTAGTTGAACACATGTTTATTAAAGATAACAATTTTGAGAATTGGGATTCACAAGAATGAAGATTAACCATCTAGCCATCACATACCAATTTTGAAAAATCTAACAGAAAAAAAAGCTGCTTTCAAAAACAATGTAAATTATATTACTCCGAATGGCACCGAGCACTGGCTGCCAAGGCTGCCTCAGCAAACAAGCCTGAGATTACCAAACTGAAACTGATGATGCAGCCAGGCCAAAGGCACTGCTATCAGTGGTCCCCATCCTTCGACATTGTCCCGATTTGTGAACCCGACGCTTCTATGCTGCTGCAGTGAAGAGATTGCAGTGGAGACAATACAAATAGGTCTTGGAGTGATCGAGGGCACCTAAGAAGTTCATTCCTCTCCATTGCAGTGGCCTCTATAGACCAGTTTCTTAAACATAAACATAAAAGCTTGCATACTGGTAAAAGAAAAATGCTGCTTTTGGTCGTGGGTTGTGATGGATTTATCTGTGCTGGGGTTACATGTCAAGTAGCTACTAAATGAAGGAATGAACGAATTTTAGCCACCACTGATAATCAGACAAGGTGGCCCCGCAAGCAAACATGTCGAGCTGCTACTAAATGAGGGAAAGAGCGAGTTGATGTATGGACAAGAGCTAAAATTCGGCTCGTTTTCAAATTAGACTTCATAAACAGGCTGAGTCGGAACAAATTGTTTAGCGGTCCGCTGAGAAGGTCATTTCTACTCTCAAGTTGTATACCATAAGCTTCCTCTACCAGTAACTCCTCGTGGACAGTTTGTACCGGGACGACCTGATTAATATTAGATAACAGTACAGAGTAGGTCAGTAACGATGCCGGATACATTCAGATTCCTTTTTATACAGAAGGAAACATTGTGAAAGCATCAACTGTTAAAGAGTAATAAAATCACCTTCCCTTTCTAACAAAACCATTGCTCGAAAAAGAATAAATAGGAAATACAATAAAGATAAAACACAACTGCAAGAAACAACTTGATACATTACAAAAATTTCACAACGAATACAGGGCTTGCAGTAGCAAGTAATAACAAAAGATGTCATTTTTAGCGAAAACAGTTGAGAAAATTAAAGCTTGTTTATCAGTTCAACCTTTAAACCAATATATAAAAAGGTAATTTGAAGTGCTACAGCAAGATGTCAAGCTTTAAGTCCTCATTTTTGTTAAACTGAATGATAACAATTTTTGAAGTCCATGGCAGTTTACTTTTTCTTTTACTGAACTAAAGAAAATTTATGGAGCCAGCCCAAAAAAAAAAGAGGAAGCAGGAAGAAAATTTTACAATTCAATCATAACCCAAAATTAACAGCTGGAAATCTCCTTTTCCTTGGCCTTGCACATGTCATCAGCTGACTTCGTATATTTCTTTGTTATCTCATCAACCTGGTGAATGGCACCATCATTTAACGCTTCCAATTTTCTAAAACCAATTAAAGGTAGCCAGAAGAACCTAAACCTTCTCAATGGCAATTTTAGTGCAATATACCTAAAAGAATCTAAACCTTCTCAATTGTGGTGCTGGGCAATTTAACAGGCACAATGTAACTTGGAATTCTACCAATAAGGCATCCATGTAGTAGGTACAAACCAAGCTCAACCAGTCTGTACCAATTCTGATACTATCTGACAGGCACTGTGAGAGAAGGCCAGTATGGTAATCTTCTACCCCAACAACTAACTGGTACATTATTTTTTAACATGGTATTATTGAAAAGGAATAGTGAGGTACACACTTCCTTTTCTAGCCTCTTCACATCATCTTTTGACATGCTTGAGGCAGACTTCTTGATTGTATCCAATGCCTGAAGAAGGAGAATATTAATTACATAAAGAGGCTATCTTTAGATGTACCGTCAGTCTGTTAGACAACTAGGACAAACTTACATAATTTCCAAAAATAATAACTATAATATTTTCCCAAAATTTATCTCCCTGGTCTGCTGTCATAATATATGACAGAGGAATAACAGGAATTTCATTCCAATAATTGAAAAAATAACCGGAATCAGTCCTATTACTACAACTTAACGTGTCAAGCATTTAACCCTTCCAGAATGTAATTTTAAGCTTTTCTCTGTTTTGGATAATCGTTAAACTCAGATCATCTATGGTACTAATTTAACTCAATTCTGGTACTGTGAATCAAAATTCTGACAGTGGTCATGAGCGCTGATGCTATACACAAAAGTGACAGCACATTTCGGAGTAGCAATTTGGAAAAAAATTAACATCAAGACCACTTCCTAAATTTGCTGCGCTCACTAAAATTAAAATCAGGAAGAGCTTTCCCCATTGTTTCTAACAGAATAAAAATTAAAGATCGGGGCAAATCTACTGCATTGGAAAGGGGTGCTTAGCCATCCCTGTGATTTTAATTTTTATTAATTATGTATAATAAATTAATTGAATTATTTTTTTTTTAAGTTTTTATACGCTTCAGCCCCCCCTTTCATAAAATGCTAAATGTGTGTTTGTAGCCTAGTGGATAGAATTCCTCATTGTGGTTGTGAAGTGGAAACTGAGTTCAAATCCCACTGCCACACATTTTGCATCATGCTTACGTTTCACCACCCCCCCCCAAAACCACCAATCAAACTTTTCTAGTTCCGCCCCTGATTAAAAAACCACAAAAGTGCTTAGATTTCTACCTCTCTTAAGGGGTTGAATTACTATAATTTTACTTAACCAAAGAGAATAACTGAGAATTATTAGGACTGCTGCTTGTGTAATTCACTATTCTTAGCAGAGGTAGTAAGTACCTTTTGGCGGGCTCTCCTTATACTTTGTTTCATATCTTCAGCTGATTTAGCAACCAACTTGCATAATGCCTAGATTAATGTTTCAAACTAAAATAACTAATGAAAAATCGAGCCGAAAGGATGAAATATTTCTCAAAAAGAACCACACCTGTACACTCTCCTTTGTCAGTCTGAAAATCAATAAAGAACAAAGTGAGGTAGACATGTTAGAGTAGTTTAACAGTATTTATTTGTTAAAAACAATTATTGAATTGGGGCTCAGGAAAACATTAATTTATGTGGTACAATACACCAGTAGCAGATGAAAATCTAAAATTGAAAATCAAGGTTCAATTTCATATACCCTACAAAACAAGAAAAACATGCATATGCATACTAAATAGAGTACATATCAAGTAAACACTTAAAAGAACATGACAGATTCCTCCACCCCTCCAAAAAAAAACAATTTATCTAAACTAAGGTAGAACAAAGTAAGTCTAAACTTCCATCAAAACTCAAAGACAAAGGGTATGGGCAATAATTTATGCACTTTAGGGGTATACATGATATATTTCTTGTTTTGTATGGGTATTTAGGACATTAAACAATTTGAGGGGTACAAATAAAATAATTACTGAACTTAAGAATATACTCACCGAGGAATAGGAACAATAACCCGTTGCCCATCAACTCTAGGATTTATACCCAATGGAGATGATATGATTGCATGCTCCACTGACTTCATTGACTGAACATAATAAATGGAAATAATTAAACCATATATTTTTCTCACAAAGTTATGATCTCTTTCTTTAAAATTTTATAATTAGGTGCTTACACTAGGATCATATGGCGTAACAGATAAAGTCTGGGGATCAATGACAGAAACAACAGCAACTCTGTTTAATGCCATCTTGACACCTCCACTATCTACAATTATATGATCGAGCATACCTATGTAGTAGAAAAGTTATTGAACAAACCAACTCAGCCAAGAGAAAATCCACAGATAGAAATTATAGATATATTATGGTGAGGATTACCTGCTTGGGCTCGTCCAGTTCGAAGCTTACTGAGCTCCCGAGCTAAAGCAACAACTGCTGCCTCCATCTGTGACGTGGCAGCCGATTTGACAGCCGGCCCGATGGTAGCAAGGGCTTGAACTGTATCCCCTTCATCTTGTTCTTCTGTAAAAACATTAAAAAATATATATCATCAATACTCAAACTAATGAAACAACAAAGAGCATGGCAAATAGATAACGGACACTTGCTTTGCTTCCTTCCTTTGGCAAAACCTCTACGATCCGAGAAGTTGAAACCACCCAGGCCGCTATTGAACCCTGGATTGGGGCGTGATGTTTCGTCTGAGAATGAATTGGAAATGAGGCTGGTTTGAGAAGAGAGTCCGCTAAAGTGACGAGCACCGTAGAGGGAGAGCAGGCCTCTCGACGCAAGCACTCGCCCGAGACAGATTGCCATTGCCAGGGTTTAAGGTTTTGCTGAGGTTGGCTGCTTACTGGTGTAACAGAACCGGACACATGGAAGACTTTTTGCACGGTCAGATTTCGGCCCTGAATATTAACAGCCCAGAAACGAGAGAGCGTTGGCACCTGGCAGAGATACAGGTGAGAAATTGAAAAACGTCAAAATGTTCCAATTTTTCTTCTCAGATTATGTTTCACATTGTTATATGTTTAAAGTTCAAACAATTAATCTAAATGGTTCAATATGAATTTCATATTTTTTAGAAAATATTTTATTATCTTTTTTAGATAAGTACAAAATCACTGCTTTTCAAAAAGTTCTAAATAATCCAAAAATAATATTTTTTTATCAATCTAAAAAATACTAAATAACTTAAAAAATATATAAAATTTTGTCTCTAAAAACATTTTAATATAAAATTATGTTGAGATATTCAAATTAGTTATTTAAACTTTAAAAATAAAATAATGATGTGAGGCTTCACTGGGACAGAATACAATAAGACATTTTAATCTTACTACCAACATGGTTCATATCTCCATCAATCCATAATTTGAACAGTCAAAATTAAAGTATGGATTGTGTCTTCTAAAAATCAAGTACTCTTCATATTTCAATTATGACAGTCCAGATCATGGACGGATGGCCAAATGAATTGTGTTTTCCTGCCCACATGTGGGCGAATCTGCATCACCTCAGGTACAATTACTAAGTCCCATTGTCCCTTTCTAAAAATACAGATTGCATCAATTTCCTGTCTCATGTGTATTAATTTATTAATTAACATATTAATTAACCTACATCGTGTCTCCTATCTCTTAATTTTTCAGCTTCAAAATCCATCAATTGTTACCAGTTTATGAGTTGCATGATAGGAATCAGGAGACATAATTAGTGTACGATTTTTAACAGTATAAATAGAGAAGATGCTATCGTGAGAGAATAGAGAGAACGCTCAGGGGTTTGGGAGGGTTTACGCAAGCACGCAACTGGAGGGGCCCAATTTGGACGAAAATTTTCGGATCTGATCTTCTGATCTGTGCGGATTTAAAAAAAAATCAAATGGCTTAAAACTTGATTGCTCCATAAGTGACTTAAAATTGCCATCTTCAATACAAGCCCTCTTTGCTTTTACACTTGGAGATCTGAGCAGCTGTGCCTTTCTCTGACAAGAGTAAGAAATGCTTTGCGGAGGTCACAAACCATCATCTTGTTGAATTTAAGGTTTTCTTTCACCTTATAAACTCTCCCAAAGCATGTTTTTCTAAATTTGTTCTATTGGAATACTGGACCCACCATCTCTTATAAACTGTTGATTGTGTATTTGTGCATTACTTTCTATAACTGTGCATTTGTTGCTTAGGAAATGCTGGGCCCTGGTTTCTCAATTAGTCCCAGCAAAAGCATAATTAAATGAAACTTGAGGCTTAAAAGGACAAGTGAGCATAATCGGCCAAGTCACAACAATTCAGGTTGGTTTTCTAGCTTTGTTATTTTTATGTTTTTTTTTTTTTAAGTTTGTTCAACTGATTGCTGATACCATGTTACCAATATTTATCTGCAGCAACTGATATTTTAAGTCTGTTCAACTGATACCATGTTTCTAGCTATTCCCATGTTACTAATATTTTAAGTCCATTGAACTTATAAAGGGAGAAATACATATAGGATCATGTTTTTTTTTTTACTATTGTTGTATTCTGATATGTTAAGACAATATAGGATCAAGCCTCTTTTTTTTTTTCTTTTTTTCTTTTTTTGTTGTTGTTAAGACAGTAGCTGTTAAGACAATAGTTCTCTTAGTCTAATTTAATTGGTTCTATTATTCAACTTAGTCTAACAATAGTTCTCTTAGTCTAATTTAATTAGTTCTATTGTTGTTAAGACAGAGCTGTAAGACAACTATTTTTTTTTACTATTGTTCAACTTAGTCTAATTTAATTAGTTCTCTTATTGTTAGTCTAATTTTATTATTGTTACTTAGTCTAATTTAATTACACATAATATAATATGATTAAATACTCTTCTTTTGGTAGGTAAAATGACAACCCCACAAGAATAAGAGGCACCAGATATTGTAATGGCAACCATGCAAGAACCCACTGATCAAGAGGACGCAAACACTTCCCCTATAGAGGGCTCTGCTGCAACACCGGTAGCAAGTGTCGGGGCAAATGCGACACCGACAACAAGTTAGACACCGACCTCAAGTGCCCCTAATCAGCCTACTGTTGTGGATACATCTAGGCTGAAATCTGATGTGTGGGGGCATATGACAAAGAAGTGTATTGATGGAAAATACAAGGCAATATGCAATTATTGTGGTGACAAGCTTGCAGCAAACTCAAACAGTGGCACACAACACCTCAAATTCCACATAGAATCTTGTTTAAGAAAAAAACAGCAAACATTCCCGGTAGCTTTCCAAAAAATGTTAGTTACTAAAAAACTAGAGGGGAAAACTACCATAGCAAATTACACTTTTCATCAAGAAGCATGTAGAAGAACACTTGTGGAGATGGTAGTATTGCACGAACACCCTCTCTCAATTGTTGACCAAGTGGGATTCAAGGCTTTTGTCAACACCTTGTAACCATTATTCAATTGTCCAACCCGTAATACTATGAGAAGCGATGTTTTAAAACTATACAAGGAGCGAATAAAGAAGACTATGGCCCTATTGGAGAGCAATCAAGGGAGAGTGGCTATTACAACCGACATGTGGACGACAGACAATCAAAAGAAGTCATATATGGCGGTGACGGCACATTTTGTAGATGATTCATGGAATCTACAACAATGACTATTAAGGTACTGAAATTAAGTGTTTTTAAATTTGTTGAAATCATTGCTAAATTGTTAGGTGCTGAACTGTAAGATGCTGAAGTTAGACAGTAAATTTTATGGTATATTAGCTGCTGAATCATATAGTGAATGGACCCTTGCTGAAATCTGAAGTTAGGTGCTGAATTTATGTGCTGAAATTTAATTGTAGGTTCCAACACTTTCCTTCTCCCCACACCATAGATGTACTTGCGGAACAATTGATGAATGTTTTTTTAGATTGGAATATAGATAGTAAATTGTCTACAATAACTGTAGATAATTTTAGTACTAATGATGGAGTTATTGAAAGTTTAGTCCATAAACTAGACGTTGAACAACTCTTGCTAGGTGGATCAGTTTTGCACATGCGTTGTTGTGCTCATATCTTGAACTTAATCATAAAGGATGGGTTAGATGTAATTGCTCCAAGATTAGAAAAAATCCGTGCTAGTTGTGTATATTGGTCCTCTACTCCTAAAAAAATTGAAAATTTTGAAGAGGCGACTCGGCAATTGTGTATTACCAATACCAAAAAATTGTGTTATGATGTGAAAACACGATGGAATTCAACATATAATATGTTACAAATAGCTTTAACATATAAGGATGTTTTCTCTCGTGTGAAAATACGTGATACGCAATACAAAACTGTGCCTTCTGAGGCTGATTAGGAGAATGCCAAGAATATAAGTGAAAAATTAAAGATTTTCTACACTACAACAGAATTATTTTTGGGGACAAAATACACAACAGCCAACCATTATTTTCCAAACATTTGTGAAATAAGATTAGCTTTGCGAACTTGGTTGCAAGATACTAACCCAACTATTGCGAAAATGGCATCAATAATGATTGAAAAATTTGATAAATATTGGAGTAACATACACGTTATCATGGGTGTTGCCGCACTTTTGGATCCAAGGTGTAAGATGGCTGTCATAATCTATTACTATAAGTTAATTTATGATAATAATTTTGAGAGTGAAGTTGGAAAAGTTGTTGAATTGAGCCGTCAATTGTTTTGCGAGTATCAAATAAGAGTTGAGAAACCCCAAGATGAGGAACCACAAATGGAAAGGAAACAAGGTGGCGACCTCCCAATTGGTTTTCAGAGAGTTTGCCCACACTATGAAGAAAATGAAATTTGATAATACCATGGAGTTGGAACTTTACTTGAAAGAAGCATTGCTTCCAAGTGGGCCAGGATCCTTTGACGTGCTAGCTTGGTAGAAGTCTAATGGAAACAAATTTCCAACTTTGGGAACAATTGCTAAAGACATATACGCGATACTTGTTTCAACTGTTGCCTCTGAATTAGCTTTTAGTATGGGTGGACGAATAGTTAGTCCACAAAGAAATAGACTTCATCCTTCACTTGTTGAAGCTCTAGCATGTGCACAAAATTGGTTAAGAACTAAATTTGAAGGTATAAATATTGTAATTTCATTTTGTAGTATTTTAATTATATATGCTCGTATTTTAACTCTTAGTTGTTTTTTCAGATCTGAGTAATGGTAATCCGTTTAAGACATATTGTTATGATTTAGATGAAGGTGAAAATGAATGTGAAAATGCAATCGAAAGTGAGAGCTCGGCTACTGATAATAATGTTGAGATATATACTTTTCTCTATTTTTTTGTATAGTATGATTTTGTAATTTTGTAATGGATTATCAATTGATCAATTGCAGTTAGAGGCTATCAGCTCTTGAAGTGAAGGTATTTGTTTTTGCTGCTGAATTGGCTGTTATATTGGCTGCTATATTTGCTATATTTGTTATATTTGCTATATTTTGTAATTTGAATGTTATATTTGCTGAATTGGCTGTTATTGGCTGTTATATTTGCTATATTTGTTGAATTGGTTGTTATAATCGATTGTTAAATTGTTGTTGTGAATATTTGAATGTTAAATTGTTGTTGGGGATATTAAATGAGACCAGGCATGGTCGGGCCAGGTCGGATAAGGAAGCCCATGGGCTGTGGCAGAGACCAGGCATGGTCGGGCCAGGCCGGGTAGGGCAGCCCATGGGCTGCGGCAAGCAAGCACAGGCAGGTGCAGGTTTGAAGAAAATGCCCACAGGCAGGCCGAGTATCAATTTCTAGGCCTGTTATAATGGGCCAGGCAGGTCAGGTATAGATTTTTATCAGGCAGGCCGGGTATAGGATTGGTAAAATACCTGTGGGCTCGGCCCATTGCCATCCCTACATAAGTCAGCATCTCTCTCTATAGAGCTTGGTTAGTATAATATTATTGTCATTTCAACCTATATAACACTAACTCTAAAACCTATCAAATCGACTTCAAATGGTGAATCCAAACCGATCTACTTCATTAGTTGTGCGTTTACATGCAAAATTTATAACTTTTCAAATTTTTTTAGTATTAAGTCAAGCAACCAAATGTGTGAGTTTTTAAATTAATTTTAATACATTAATTTTTCAATATTTTTTTCGCTTGATTTGATACTAAAATAACTCGAAAATATAAAAAAATTGTATGTAAATGCATCACTCATAATGTAAATCGGTTTGAACGGTTTGGATTAGTCGTTCGAAGTTGATTTAATAGATTTTAGAGTTGATGTTATATAGGCTGAAATGACACTGATGTTATATTAGCCAAACTCCTCTATATATTTAACTATCATAGAATTTGTGTTTATTAGCTTTTTTTTTTTAATAAAAGTTATTAAAATAATGAATGAGTGCTCGGTAAGTTGGATATGATTAAATTTAAGCTCTGCTAAGGAATCCTCCTCGGTACTATAATAGGGAATTTTTTACAATTAGTGGATTTGAACCTTTCTTTTTAACTTGGCACAAATCTCAAAGCCCAATAATATTGCCTCCTATGCTAGCCCGAATCTCAAAGCAGATGGAAGTCAATCTAAAATCGTAAAGTGAGGAGAATTTTTTGCGGTACCTGAGAGGATACATTTTCTAAGGAAGATGTGTTCAGCAACAAAAAGTTAAGAAAGTGCAAATTTAGCTTTCTTAACAAGCCTCTCAAGTCCTTAATGTTAGATATGCTCTAGGCTAGCATATACATTTCAAAAAATTACTAGCGATCTAGCTAAAGCCGATCTTATTGTTATAGGTAATTATATAAAATTTAATAATATAATAATATTTTGAGCAATAATTAGTGAGTATTTTTTTTATTAAGTGTATTATCTTTGTTATAAAAAAATATATCAAACATATTACTTTTATTTGCATGTCTCGTTTCTTAATTAAATAATTAAATTTGTTGGAAGATATATTTTTATTTTTAAATTCTCTTGTTTTATAAAAATAAAACAATTTAGTTAAAATTGATTGCACATTTTTTTTATTAGTAATGTCATTGTATATGTGCAAAATAAATGAATTTTGATGTTATATTTGTGAAATATAATAAAATTAATTATTATATTAGTATTATTCGTTATTCATCCGCTACTATTTTGTTACTTGATAATTTTAACGGATAAATGTAAAATAAGATAAGATCAATTTTTAATGGATAAAAATAAAATATATATAAGACATTCTCAGTAGATATAAATACGAAAATGCTTCTATTCTATCTATGTTGTACCATTGACGCCCCCATGTCACAAAAAGACAGTCCTGGGCTCCTAGCGCCAGCGTCCGGATCTAGACAATAGTTTGACCCACAATTGATGTGTTAATTATTGCCAAATTAATCA
The DNA here is from genome assembly GCA_033356055.1 of Carex pumila. NCBI lineage: Eukaryota > Viridiplantae > Streptophyta > Magnoliopsida > Poales > Cyperaceae > Carex > Carex pumila. The sequence continues at coordinate 124,045 of JARJHM010000227.1, forward strand.
TATCTAGAAAATTGAGGAGAGAATCTATCATGAGTTTTTGCCGTATGCACTTCATTTTTGCATGTACAAATGCATTGGTTGAGTAATTGAGTGCAAGATTCACTACACTACAAAATTAAAATTTGCAGATAAAATTGCTTTTACTTTCCTCCATTTTTAACAATTAAATCGAGAAATTGATTATACAATAAAGCCTTCAATATTGGTAATAACTTATTTTTGTAACAATTAAATTATGGACTAAAAATAATGGAGATAACTACATTAATTTTGGATATATATATATATATATATATATATATATATATAGGAACATGCTAGCGTGCTATGCATAGCATAGAACCCCTCTATGCAACGGCTTGGATTTTGAGTTTTCAAAATCCTAATGGTCGATCCGAACCGTTCATCTTGTTCTCCATATTAATATGTGTTTGGAGACCAAATTTTACATTTTTTTGAATTTTTTTACTATTTCTTTAGATTTATTGAAAATCGCTGTTTTTTTATGGTACAGATTTGCTGAAAACAGCAATTTTCAATAAATCTAAAGAAATAGTAAAAAAATTCCAAAAAATATAAAATTTGGTCTCCAAACACATATTAATATGGAGAACAAGATGAACGGTTCGGATCGACCATTAGGATTTTAAAAACTCGAAATCCAAGCCGTTGCATGGAGGGGTTCTATGCTATGCATAGCATGCTAGCATATTTCTATATATATATATATATATATATATATATATATATATATATATATATTCCCAAATCAATATATATAAATATATATGGATTCCCTTGAATGGTAAGAAGCAAGGTTTGGAAGAATGTACACGTCGACAACGTTTTCTGTTATTCTTGCAACCTTTGCCTACGGGCTTCCAACCAAAAAAAAAGAAAAATTGCTCCCTTCTGATAAAAATATAAATCTTAATTAGCAAATTATTATGATGAATAATACAAGATTAACACTCTTTTATATTACTCCTATTAGTATTCTTTTCACAATTTGCATACATTAACTCAAACAACATTATTTTTATTTTATTTTATGAAGAGTAGAGGAAGGGAGAAAATTCTCATTATAATTTTTTATTTGGTGGATATTCAATAGAGAGGTGAGGTTAATAGAAATTACTTTTTTTTTTTTTTTTTACCTTTTTAAACTTTATAGAACTTATATTTTACTAATCTTAAAATTAAAGTACAATATAGATAAATAAGATGACAGAATAGAAGTTATAAAAAATATTGTAACATTCCTTCCTATTTCGTTCCCCCTCTCGTGGGAACCATGGTGCAAAATATTCTGAAGCCTTGTAAGTTTTAACAAAGGATAACATACAAGCTGAAGTTATCATCAAATAGGAAGCAGGTGTTATATTAAAATATTACAAGGTTACAAAAGAAACTTTTCACCTTATTATAATATTATCTATAAAATAATGTGGGACCAGAGCGAATGATTCTATGAGGTGTTATATTAAAATATTACAAGGTTACAAAAGAAACTTTTCACCTTGAATCTGGACCGTTCATCAGAATCCAAGCCAATCAAATCCGAGGTGGATTTCTCTGCTTCTTCAATATTCGTGTCTAAGAGTATTGAACGGTTGAGATATAAACTTAAAATTTGAGTTACCTTTAGCCTTTAGATAAGAATTCAGACGGTCAGACTAGTGAGAACTGAGAACCTGTTTGATTGAGTTCATCCCGTTTATTCTCTCTCCTAGGGTTTTCTCACTGATCCGAGCTTCGTTTCAGGTAAATTTCCAATTTCTCAGCTTATTTTATTCGCTTCGTTTTATTACTCGCGACAGGGCTTTTCCTGTTGCTGAATAGCCGCGCCGGGAGCACATTTTCTTCGCATTTCCTATAACATTTCACTGTAATTTTTTCTAAGCTGAGTCGGGTAATAGTTCGTTTTTGTCTAGATAAAGAAACATGCCTTGCCTCTGCGGTTATAATTTTTTAGTTCATTCCAAATAAAAAAAGATCTCTTAAATAATTGGGATTTTTTGTGTGTTAATACCGTATTCAGCTGCTATTTGCGTAGTAATGAAAATGTTATTACGTTTTGAGTTTTTTATTTTACCCTCAATCAGGAGTTGAGTGGCAGTATTGATTGTTAGTCAATTTGTTTTTAATTTTGTTTAATTTTATAGCAGATATTGTTCTGATGCTCATTAACCTGTTTAAACATACACTAAAAGATAAGTTGGGATTTTTGTAAACATCTTATTGTAATTAAACGTGCATTAATTCTTGTAGTGAAAAAAGGTCATCTAGGTTTTGAATTTTAAACTTCAATTACCTATATATAGGGTCCAGTTGTTTGTGTGATAAAAGGAAAGTGTGATATTGTTCATAGGTTTGTTATTGATATCAATTTTGTATTATTGGGTTTTGTAATTGTTCCCTTCATGTTGTACATTAAGCTTGAAGGACTGTTTACAGTATTCTTGTAAGTTGGTACTTGTTTAGCTTTATCCTCAGCACAATTCTAATTAATCTATGTCTGTGAACTTAACATCTGAAAACTGTAGTTTAAAACTCTGGGTTTGACTATGAACATGACTTCAGTTTCTGGTACTAGTTCATTACACAAGAAATTATCAGAAGAAAAATGTTGCATAGTTTATGCATGTTTTCCTTCTCTTTTTTTGCACAAAAAACACAATATAGTTAGCTTGTTCAATATTGGTATTATATTTGGGCCTTGACTAAAGTTCTTCTGCCTTTACAGACCTTATCTCTAGTAGAGAAATAACCAATTAAATTGTTAATACTTGATAGTGTTGTATTAGTATCATCAATAGTAAATTTTGACTTTTTCTATACACTGTTCCCTTTATAAACAGCAAAACTATATCTCTTTGATAAATATTGGAGTTATATCTGTTTATATATATGCTGTTTTTTATTTGACTACTTTCTGTATGTAATTTCTTCTGCCTCATTAAGCAGCTTGATTCTCATAAGTTGATTCTCATAAGTTGTTTATTCTATATGCTCGTCTCTCTCTGGAAACTGGATCATGCATGATTCTGATATCAGTAGTAAAAAGTGCAGCCAGCATCTTTCATATTTTTCTCATGTAAAGAGTTTGTTTTTTAGAATTGTTTTTCTTGTCTTTGACAGTGCAGCAAGCTGCTCAGTTCCTGATGGCAGATTCGAAGAAGCGAGTGGCCTTTACACAACTCACTAGAGATGACCCTGATCCAGATGACAATGAACCTGAACCTGAAATGGGATCCTTTAAGAAGGCTAGTGAAGAGGTTATGGCAACCCGAAGAATCGTTAAAGTAAAACGTGCCCCTCAACAAGCAGCCCCATCAGTGAATCCTTTTTCAGGTATTCGCTTGGCCCCACCTACTGCAGATTCCACTTCCCAAGAAACCGAAATAATTGATACTAAAAATGTTGGTGAAAGTAAAGAGACTGAGAAGATAGGTCAAAATGAGAATGAGACGATCAAAACTTCACAAAATGGGGATGTGGAAAATGGAGAGGGGAAGGAAATTGTAAAGGAAAATAAAAATGAAGACAAGTCCAGTATTGAGACAGGTGAAGAAGGTAAGGCGGCGGAGGCTGAGAATACTTCCAAGATTGGTAAAGAGGAGGTGAAAGAGAATGATGGTTCTTCTTCTAAGGAAGATGTAGAGAGTAAAACCGAAAGCCAAAAGGAAACTGGAAATGAACATGAGAGCAAAGCGGGTGAGAAAGAGACAGTACCAGATCAAGCTGGCTCGATGAGTTCATTTGGGCAGTTGTCCAGTGGTCAAAATGCATTCAAGGGGCTTGCTGGTACAGGTTTCTCAACTTCCTCTTTCTCTTTTGGCTCAGTTTCAACTGAGGGTTCCGCACCCATTTCAGCCTTCTCTAATGCTGGATCTGTTTTCGGTTCCAAACCTGATTCCTCCTTGAAGGAGGTACCAATCGAGACAGGAGAGGAGAATGAGAAGACGTTGTTCACAGCTGATGCAGTGTTATTCGAGTACCTTCAAGGAGGCTGGAAGGAAAGAGGAAAGGGGGAAGTGAAATTAAATCTACCAGTTTCTGACAAAGATAAAAAACCTAGGTTGGTTATGCGTACAAAGGGCAATTATAGGCTTGTTTTAAATGCAAGTCTATATCCTGACATGGCACTGAAGGATATGGATAAGAAAGGGGTTACTTTTGCATGTTTAAATAGTGCGGGTGAAGGGGAAGCGGGGTCAGGGTTTTCAACTTTTGCCCTAAAATTTAGGGAAGGTGATATCAGGGATGACTTCAGCGGAGTTGTATCTGCACACAAGGGTGAGAAGAAGAAAGAGGAAGCAGATGCTGTGTTGAAGAATACTGAGAATTCTCCAAAAGAAATCTAATGAGTAGATATATTTTCAAAGTTGCTTTTCAGAACCAACCACCTTTTAGATAAATTTGTACCTGGGTCTTATTAATCATATGGTTTGGAATATATATTTGTTGAACATGGTCAGAGTATGTTCCTGAGGTCCTTTTTATGAAATATATCTTGAAAAGAAAAAAGGTGAGATGGATTTTGAGTTGTTTTATTTCTCAGAGGAAACCCAAACTTTTTTGTATTTATTTCTCTAATAGATATTTTGAACTAATTAGTTAGTGTAATCCTCAAATGTTTGTCCTATTTGTGTGATATAAGTACATATATCCTCACATTCGAACGTCACTTAAATTTCATTACCTTGGCAAAAAATCTCAAAAGTTTTCCAAATTTCAGCATTATTAATCAGCAAATGTGAAAATAATTAGAAAAGAACTTTCAGAAAAGAACTTTTGTACTAGTTCTTCCATTAGTATGTCAAAATATTAAAAATACCAAAATTCAGCATTATTAACCAGCAAATGTGAAAATATTAAAATATCAAACGTTTTTGTACTAGTTCTTCCGTTAGTTACTGAAATATTAAAAAAAATAACTTTTAAAAAAAAGTAATTATACAACTGTGAAAATGTAATTTTTGAATTGAGCTTGACCCTTGGTGGTTTTTGCAATCCCAAGGAGCAGAATTCATATCCAGAATATCCAATAGATCACTTGACAGGAACACTGCACCAGCCTGCTTGGACTGTACCATGCGCTTCTGCCAGCATAGCCCCAGATGACAAAATGGCTCTGGGGGAGTGGCGCATGTCATACAAAATCTTTCTTCTTTTCCTCCAAGTCCTTCAACTTCCATGCTTCTGGAAGCTTCCATCTCGGTCGAATCTGAAAGTGCTGTTGATGTTTCTGATTGAACAGTAACCTCCTCTTTTTTTTAGTGCCCTTTCAAGTTCATCTTTAAGGTGTTTATCGGATGCGTCCAATTCCTAGAGAAAAAAAAATCCCATCTTATCACTTGGTTATGATTCTCTCTTCGTTGTTTTCAAGCCTATAAACTTCCAGGTTACAATTCTGGTACAGAATACACAACCTGATATGGTTATAGTGCATGCTTGACCACAATAGTAATTAAGGCCTTTTGCATATCAAAGTGCTGATTAAGGCTACTCTGAGTTGATTGCATTAACCGGGGCTACTTTTGTCTCAATTGTGGCTTAATTACATGACTGAACGCAAGTTGCGGGTCTCATGCATGTCTTAGCATCACAATCAAGGATAGTTCTAGCTAAGTTCATGCAAAACTGAAAAATGGAGGAACTAAAATAAGATTCAGGGCCAACTGTACAAGATAGGAACAATTCTGACTTAAAAAGGATAAACTGTATGATTAAGAGTAAACTAAGACCTTAAGGCAAAATAGTAATTATCAGACCTCAAGTTTTGTTCAAAGCATGTCAGCCTCCTGTACTTTCTCATAAAATTTTTGTCGACAGCTTGATATAGTCTTTTCATAAGCAAAATTCTTCTCTTGCGGAGCAATTTCTCTTTGTTGAGCCTAGAAATTTTAAAAATCAAGCCAGTTGAATAAAATTCCCAAGGTTTCGGAACATTTCAGTCGGACAGGTCAGTACAGGTGTGAGCAGGTTAGTACTGGATGGCATGGTACATGTATCAATTAGACTGGTTTCAGCCCTTGTTTCCTCTATGCTTTTCTTATTGTCTCTGACATTTTTCAGTGCTGGATTCCATCGGAGTAGGATTAAAAAATGATCATGACTCAATTTAAACAAATTTGCACATTGAAGGATAACTCAATTGAAGCATAAGGGTTATGGTAAAACTGTCAACTGAAGAACCATTCATCGAGCAAGTTGGAATTGAGGTAAATTGGTAGAACTGCCTCAAATTAAGTGTAATTGTACAATTAACAATTGGTGTGGGCAAGAAGGTTAAAATTAGCCTGAATGAACGCTGCAGCAGGTGTGATCCATCATCCATGACAAGAATGAACAAATCATCTAATTACAATGAACAGATAAAATGAATAGATACTAAAACAATTGAGGAAAAAATGAGAGAAAGAGAGACTCTAGGCTGTTAAAGTTGTTTGATGTGTGGAAAGGAGGGATTTCAGGAAATATGTTGGAGAAAGATTAAAGTTAAGTGGTTATGATTTTAAAAATGATTAAACCTATTAATATCTGATATTCTCATGGTTTAAGACTACAAGTTGCCAGTTTCTATGTGCTTTCCGTTTCAATTCTGTCTTGCATTCTGGGCAGCTTTGCAAAGGCGACAAAGATATTAGAAGATATAGCGAGGCAACAAGTGAACAACAACCTTCTAAAGTACAGTTCAAAGGGAACAACACACTTCTCAATGCAGGTATCTGCCAACTGTGCCGTGGCGATCCGGTAGCTGTCTCAAATGCCTTGAAGCGTTATCAGGTCTCTCTTTATTCTTTATTGTTCTGCATGTTTTTCATTTTTATTACTATGGTTTATTCTTAATTGTTTCTAAGATTTTTGTGCATCAGCTAGTATGGTTCTTGTGACTGTTGGACATGATTGCGTCAGCTAGTCCCGTGCCCGTATGCATCAGCTCTTTGTTTATTTGGATGTTTTGTCACCTGTCGGTGCGAGAACTGGTTAAATTGAAGGTTAGGCCATGTAAAATTGTGCAACTGAGGGTCAATTGAAGCAAAATTGGTCAGATCAAGTCTAACAGAACAATTTGATCTGTACTTAATTGGGATAAATATTACCTTGGTTGGTGTTCACTTGGAAGTTCTTCAGTTTTGTGTAATTACAAAATTTAGTATATTGGAAATGCTTGGGTTAAATTTAGGTGTGATTATCTACTTTTTTGGTTTTTTAATGTATCTATAAGTAGTAGTCGGTTGGTATGTTATTACTCTAACAATTCTGATTTTGTTGTTTATTTATTTTCAGGATCTGGACCCAACCTTTTCAGGAACTCGTGAATACAGACTGCTGACTGTAAGCGTTTTTATTTACTGTCGTTTTGCCCTATATTTACTTCTACACAGTTCTTTATGCTTCATCTGGATGCCTTCAATTCCATTGTGCAAAACATGAGGTTATTCAAATCCCAACACTACAATTTCTAGTTCTCTGTATTATCAAACTGTTGTTATGAAAAATATGTACTTATATCACACAAATAGGACAAACATTTGAGGACTGCACTGACTAGTTAGTTCAAAACGTCTATTACAGAAATAAATGCAAAAAAGGTTTCCCTCTGAGAAATAAAACAACTCCAAATCCATCTCACCTTTTTCTTTTCAAGATATATCATAAAAAGGACCTCAGGAACATACTCTGACCATGTTCAACGAATATATATATTCCAAACTATATGATTAATATGGCCCAGGTACAAATTTATCTGAAAGGTGGTAGGTTCCGAAAAGCAACTTTGAAAATATATCTACTCGTTAGATTCTTTTGGAGAATTCTCAGGATTCTTCAACACAGCATCTGCTTCCTTCTTCTTCTCACCCTTGTGTGCAGATACAACTCCGCAGAAGTCATCCCTGATGTCACCTTCCCTAAATTTTAGGGCAAAAGTCGAAAACCCTGATCCCGCCTCCCCTTCACCCGCACTATTTAAACATGCAAAAGTAACCCCTTTCTTATCCATATCCTTCAGTGCCATGTCAGGATATAGACTTGCATTTAAAACAAGCCTATAATTGCCTTTTGTACGCATAACCAACCTAGGTTTTTTACCTTTGTCAGAAACTGGTAGATTTAATTTCACTTCCCCCTTTCCTCTTTCCTTCCAGCCTCCTTGAAGGTACTCGAATAACACTGCATCAGCTGTGAACAACGTCTTCTCATTCTCCTCTCCTGTCTCGATTGGTACCTCCTTCAAGGAGGAATCAGGTTTGGAACCGAAAACAGATCCAGCATTAGAGAAGGCTGAAATGGGTGCGGAACCCTCAGTTGAAACTGAGCCAAAAGAGAAAGAGGAAGTTGAGAAACCTGTACCAGCAAGCCCCTTGAATGCATTTTGACCACTGGACAACTGCCCAAATGAACTCATCGAGCCAGCTTGATCTGGTACTGTCTCTTTCTCACCCGCTTTGCTCTCATGTTCATTTCCAGTTTCCTTTTGGCTTTCGGTTTTACTCTCTACATCTTCCTTAGAAGCAGAACCATCATTCTCTTTCACCTCCTCCGTACCAATCTTGGAGGTATTCTCAGCCTCCGCCGCCTTACCTTCTTCACCTGTCTCAATACTGGACTTGTCTTCATTTTTGTTTTCCTTTACAATTTCCTTCCCCTCTCCATTTTCCACATCCCCATTTAGTGAAGTTTTGATTGCCTCATTCTCATTTTGACCTATCTTCTCAGTCTCTTTACTTTCACCAACATTTTTGGTATCAATTATTTCGGTTTCTTGGGAAGTGGAATCTGCAGTAGGTGGGACCAAGCGAATACCTGAAAAAGGATTCACTGATGGGGCTGCTTGTTGAGGGGCACGTTTTACCTTAACGATTCTTCGGGTTGCCATAACCTCTTCACTAGCCTTCTTAAAGGATCCCATTTCGGGTTCAGATTCATTGTCATCTGGATCAGGGTCATCTCTAGTGAGTTGTGTAAAGGCCACTCTCTTCTTGGACTCTGCCATCAGGAACTGAGCAGCTTGCTGCATTGTCAAAGATAAGAAAACAATTCTAAAAAACTCTTTACATGAGAAAAATATGAAACATGCTGCACTTTTTACTATTGATATGAGAATCATGATCCAAAGTAGTCAAATCAAGAACAGCATATATATAAACAGATATACCTCCAATATGTATCAAAGAGATAATACTTTTGCAGTTTATAAAGGGAACCATGTATGCAAAGTCAAAATTTACTACTGATGATACTACACTATCAAGTATTAACAATTTACATTGGTTATTTCTCTACTAGAGATAAGGTCTGTAAGAGCAGAAGTACTTTAGTCAAGGCCCAAATACAGTACCAATATTGAACAAGCTAACTATATTATGTTTTTTGTGCAAAAAAAGATAGAAGTAAAATATGCATAAACTATGAAACATTTTTCTTCTGATAATTTCTTGTGTAATGAACTAGTACCAAAAACTGAAGTCATGTCCATAGTCACCACGCAGAGTTTTAAACTACAGTTCAGATGTTAAGTTCACAGACATAGATTAATTAGAATTGTGCTGACTGCTGAGGAAAGCTAAACAAGTACCAACTTACAAGAATACTGTAAACAGTCTTTCAAGCTTAATGTACAACATGAAGGAACAATTACAAAACCTAATAATACAAAATTGATATCAATAACAAAACTATGAACAATATCACACTTTCCTTTTATCACACAAACAAGTGGACCCTATATATAGGAAATTGAAGTTTAAAACTCAAAACCTAGATGACCTTTATTCACTACAAGAATGCACGTCTAATTAGAATAGGATGTTTACACAAAAGTCCCAACTTATCTTTTAGTGTACGTTTAAACAGGTTGATGAGAATCAGAACAATATCTATCTGCTATAAAACTAAACAAAATTAAAAACAAATTGACTAACAATTAATACTGCCACTCAACTCCTGATTGAGGGTAAAATAAAAAAAAATAAAAAACTCAAAACGGAATAACATTTTCATTACTACGCAAATAGCAGCTGAATACGGTATTAACACGCAAAAAATCCCAATTATTTAACAGATCGTTTTTTGTTTGGAACGAACTAAAAAATTATAACCGCAAACAAAAATGAACTATTATTATAGGAAATGCGAAGAAGTGAACGAAACCTGGAGGCGCTCTTAAGGAGTGAAAGCGGAGCGGAGGCGTCGAGGCTAGGTCAGATCAAGACCGATAGAAAGAGAGAGAAGGAGAGAGGTCTGGGAGGCCCTCCGACTGTCATACGGGCTGCTAATTGGACAAATCTGTCCGTGGACAACCGGGCCGAACAAATATTGGGCAAAGTTTGGACGGGCTGTGATATGAACGGACTCAACAACCAGTTCAGATTCAATTGAAATGAAGGTGTACGGACCGGTCACGGACCGAACTTTGTTGGGTTCATGAATTATACGGTGCGTCATGGACTCATGGTGATCTGCTATTAATCCCAGCCGCACGTTGCAGATCGTCAAATCGGGTCATTGGATTGTTACAGATCCCCATTTTTTTATTAATAGAAAAACAAATAAATAAATATCAAAGGTAGGATGTCATCAAATCTTGAAGTATAAAAAAAAAAAAACGTGATGGCTGGACGTGATAAACTATCATGTCCAGCTAATCTAGGGGTGTAAACAGATCGGATAATATCCAATTTTGTCTCTATTCGAATTCAGAAATTTGCATAAATTATCCGATTCATATCCGTATTCGAGACTATCTGTATCCATATCAAAAAATTATAATGGATAAGGATACGGTAAGACTTTTAACTATCCGTATTCTATCATTTACATTTTTAAACAACAACAAATATGCTATATATTCTTAAATTAATTTATTAAATTGCATATAAATATATATTTTGATGAACAATATAACAATATGACATAATTAATGACTAATATTTTAATAATACAACAGATGTTTTGTAACCAACAAGCTAATTATGAAATATATCTGTATTTGTCCGATGTCCGATCTATATCCATAACGTTTAATATCCTATCCGTATCCAAGACTATCCGCATTTGTATCTGAAAAATTATAACGAATACGGATATGGTAAGACCACTATATGGTCCATATTTGACCGTTTACACCCCTAAGCTAATCTAAACCATAAACACCGCACTTGTTAATTAACTAAAAAAAAATTACTGAACATGATAGAGTATCACGTCCAGACACTATGCATGAAAATTCAAATTGAAGGGAAACCAATGCATTTGTTGGGACTTGATTAACAATCACGTCCACTAACTTTTTTTTTTTTTTTTACTTTTTTAGTTAATTACTAAGTGCAAGTGCGGAAAGTTACGGTTAATCCTGGACGTGATAATTTATAACGTCCAGCAAATGTGATAAACTATCACGTTGTTTCTACATTTCAAAATTTCACGAAATCTCACTCCTATTTCGATATTAATTAATTTACTTTTATATAAATAAAAAAATCGGCGCGTGATGTTGATAGAAAAATCAAAAATCGCCATGATATCTGTAGTATAGTGTAAAAATTTTCCTTCGTGAAAGCAAAACATGGATGATGGATCCGATAGAGAATAGCATATAGTTGACGTCACATAAAATTGATATCCTTCTGCAACTTGCTTGAGCATATTACTGGCTGCACCTGGAACATGGCAGAGTACAATGTCTTGGATTTAATTTCAAAATCTGCAGTTTATCGAACTTCTATTAACATTTTCCAAAAAAAAAAAAAGTATCAAGCTAAAAAGATGAAAATGAATGAAATTTCTTCACCTTGATTCTTTCCAATCTGCAAGGTTATCACTTCGGTCCTCTAAACATTTCTCATTTCTATGTGGAAAATATCAAAAGTTTCGCAAGTTTATACTTGAGTCCAGCTAGTATGACATCGGTGTTATAAGACGCTAATTTCAAAGCTTATTGAATATATTTCAAATAACTAATTCAAACCATTTAAACCGATTTATTTTAAAATGATACATTTACATGTAAAAAAATATTTTGTTCAAGCTATTTTAATATCAAGTCAAACAGTTAAAAATGTTGAAAAATAAATACATTAAAAATTATTTAAAATCTTCTATATTTGACCGTTTGAATTGATACTAAATAAATTAAAAAAATATATAAATTTTGCATATAAACGCACAACTGATAAACAGATCGATTTGAACAGTTTGAATTCATCATTTGAAGTCAATTTGATAGATTTTGAAGTTAGTGTTATATAGGATGAAATGACACTCATGTCGTACTAACTAGACTCTTTATATTTACTGTTGAGATATAAGGAATTAGACCTCAGAAGATCATCATGAACCGGTATAGAAAATACATCAGCTAGCACGCAAATTATAGCTGTTAGAGCTAAATTAGATACCTAGCTAATTAATCCTTGTAATTAGGCAAATATACAAAATCCAATATATTAGGAAACTGCATAACGATTATTTTCACCAATAGCCTATAAATACATATGTACAACCAATGTAATTGAGAAGAAGAACAAGTTAATACAAAATTCATTTCTCCTAAAATATTTCATGGTATCAGAGCATAGAAACCGGTATCAGTAATTGGTACATAACCACAACCAATAACGCAACTCAAAAAAACCCAAAAATAATAGAAGTAACCAGAAGCAACAATGACAGAAAACAGATCAGCCTCAATAAAAGACAATACCATAGCAAAGTTAACAATATTATTCTCAATGGCAAAAATTACCTCCCATAGGCCAGAGCAACAATGATAGCTCTCAAAGGCAAAGGTAAATATGGATATGTCACAGGTGATGGAAAGAAATCAAAAGAAAATTCAAGGCATCAGAGAAATGTGACAGTCAAATCATGACCACAATTTTAAATTCCATAGAACTCAATCTTAGTAAGCAATTTCTATACTTAGATATCTAAGTACAAATGTGGCAAAAAATCAAATAGAAGTTTGATAAACAAAATAACTTTGCACGCATATTTCAAATCAAACAAGACATGATCCAAAACAAAGAAAACCAAAAACCAATCACTAAGTTCTTTGGGGAAATAACAAAAACAGTGGGATGAATTAGATATCCACCAACCAGAGGTAATAGAGGCTAATAAAATCCGATAAAGAGAAGAACATGACCGCATTTTTCAATTTCTTGCAAACTTGCGGGTCATCGGTTTCTATTGTACATGAAATTAGTATAATATTAATCAATATTTTTGTGTGAATTTTCATCAAAATAACAATATGATTATTTTATATGTAGTTCATATCTAATAAATATCTACTAAATAAAAAATATTATTTAAACATTTAATGGTTGAAACGGTTGATTTACCGATCCGATCAGTAAACCGCTGATCCAATACTTCACCAAGTTGATGTTCGATCCAATTCTGATAACATTGGACTGTGCTAAATCTTCTTTATATCATATTACTTTTATCAAATATATCTAAATAGATAACATAACATAACATTATATATAAAACGTGTTCAAATATTTCCGAACATCTGATTCCGCTGGTTTGGAGAACTATTTTCGGTCTAATGTTAAACAATAATATTCTCCATAAAAGATCCCAAGTTTAAAATCTCTTCTTAAAATAACAAAAATTCCATCGGTCAAAACCTCAAAGAAGATCATAAAACATTCCCATACATGAAGACTATATTACATAATTTTCATGAAATTATTTAGTTATTGTTTATTGCCTATTGTAATGAATATTCTGAAACTTCTTTTTTTTAATTAACATTGAATGAGCAATATATGTTTTCTGTGTGAGAGGAATTTGATGAGAGGTGTCACAGAAACGGTGAAAATAGGTTCAGATCAATTTCTGGTTGTCAGATAATTGATTTTAGGGACCGGTCAATTTTTGGTTCAGCTGTTTTGATAAAAAATCTGGGATCCACTGTCAGTTTGAAAAATAATCTATTTTATTATATAGAGAACTTTAGTCAGTTTTTTCTGAGAATTTTCATATTTATCAGGTTTGCAAATTCTGAGAATTTTCATATTTAAATGGTAGCATGTTACCTTGATTGGGCTTAATTGGATGAACATGTAATTTCTGGCTCAAGTGTTTTGCTCATACCAGAAACATTGCTTGGCTCAAGTGCTTAGCTCAGAAATAATCTGTTAATGTTGAAAATAAAAACCAGTTTAATAATGTAGGTAACCATCATTTTTTGCATTTGGACCAAGCTTCCTTAATTTATATATATATGATGAAAATTGTATATATTATTAATTGACTATTGAAATTTTTGCACCGCCTCTGCCAAGTCATTTTCTTTTTAGCCCAACTTGAATAAAATTAAGACAACATTTCTCAAATTAAGTCATTAAGACCTCTCATTGCTGTGGCAGATAATATGTTTAATTTTTGTTGATTCTTTTGTAGTTGAGATTGTTTATGAGATATTCTTGCTTGCAAATTCTTTCCATTGTTACTGGGAATAAATTATTCACAATTTACTGTACCTGTACTGGTATATTATATATCCTTTAGGATATTGGTTCACAATTTTAATGTACCAGGTACAATTTACTTGTAAAAATTAGGAAATATAACTCATTTAGGATACTGGTATACACTCTTTATGGTACATTTGTTAGGTACAGTTTAATGTATCAATTCTTCTTAATCGAAACTTTCAATATCACCATAATTTCTACCCATGTATTCTATTTCTGTTTCATCCAGAAATGGAAAGAAATATACAAGTAAAATATCACTAGAGGGCATTTCGATGGTCAAGTATGGGTATCCAATAGTCTTCCTTGTGTATAGATTATGCAATTTTTGGAGCATAATAATTGAAGAGTAAGGCTTGGGTGCTATGGATAGCATAGAGGGCTACGGTGCTACGGCTCAATATTCGAGTTTTTAAAATTCTAACGGTCGATCCGAACAGTTCATCTTGTTTTCCATATTAATATATGTTTGGAGACCAAATTTTACATTTTTTGAAAAAATTTTACTAATTTTTAGCTAGATAGAAAATCATTTGATCTAAAAAATTCTGCACCATTCAGATATTTGATTTTCTACTTATCTAAAAAAATAGTAAAAAAACTTCAAAAAATGTAAAATTTGGTCTCCAAACATATATTAATATGGAGAACAAGATGAACTGTTCGGATTGACCGTTAGAATTTTGAAAACTCAAATATTGAGCCGTAGCACTGTAGCCCTCTATGCTATCCATAGCACCCGAGCCTTACTCATAATTGAATATGAATCTCAGTGTCAATTGATGCGCCTCTGTCTGTCAGAGAAATATGTGCTGATTTTGATAAATTCATATGGGAAAACTTTATAGTGTTCCATACAAACTATACAAAACAAATGCAAATTTTCCTAAAACAAAAAAAGAAGTTTCCAATTCTGACAAAATCTTACCTATCTTCTAGTTTGACACCTTGAAAAACATAAATTTACATTTTGCACGAAACAGACAAATTAAGCAAGATTCGTTTGTACCAGCACCATCATCTCACATCTAGAAACATTATTTTTCATCAAATTCGAGCAAAAGCAGAGTCAAGTGATAATTGTGAAATGTACCAGTTTCAGTTTTGAAATGGGCATCATACCTTATTTCAAGAAAAAAAAGAGATTACATTGACTATGGTGAAATTATCATAATTTTGAACCGTCAAGATGAAAGTACCTTGAACCATCGACTATTGCATCTTTTCTCTTTCTCACTGAATTCAATTTCTTACGGGTTGTTCCATTTTTGTTGTGTAAGAAATTATCATAATACTTTTTATTTGTGCCGTTTAATTAAAACAAAAAAGGTGAATTGTTGAGTTGGTCATGTAATTAGTCCTTGGTGTCTATACATCTCTAGAAAGTATTTATTTTTTAGGGCTTGAGTGTTAATTTTTTAAGTCGTTTGTTATTGATGCTTAATACCTAGCCAATTTAATTGTCAAGTCTTTCTAATCAGATATTAGTTTTTGTATATGAAAAATGGTTTCACAAACTTTGATTTAGCATTCTTGTAATCTGGAATAAAAAAATGAAGGCATTTTACTTTCTATTGATAATTCTGAGCTCTTTCTTTTGTTTCTTTTGTAGATGGAAATGGTTTCTAAATCTGATTTGGAGACCACAAAAAATTCTCAGCAATTCATTCAGCCTCATTAATTAGTCTTGACCAAAGAATTTCACCACTGGTGTGTTTGCCTCCTTACCAGTTCCTTTTGGAGACTAGGTTTCAGTCATACACACATGTAATACTTATACTTGTTCTAGCTAGTATTAAGTTATTTTGAAAGTTCACAGTTTATTTATGACTTTGAAGAGTGCAACTGGATCCCTACACCAGCAGCAAAAGTAGTTTGTATGTATAATTGTTGTTTGATTTATGAATCCAGGTGTTGACAGGGCATAAATGAACTTTTAGCATAGACAAGGTTAAATAGAAATTTTGCTTGATCAAGCAAATTTGGGTGAATTTTCATAATTCAAGTTGCATTCCTTAGGATTCAACATGCCTTCTTGAATTCACCCAAATTTGCTTGATCTAAATTACGGGTTTAAAATTCTGTAATACTACCCGGTAAGGTCGTGCACTTGCAATTAATTATATTTAGAACCAACTATCAAGACATATTTGTTAAGCAACCCTTCCGTACGTCAATACATATAAAATTATTAAAATTCCAACATTAAAACATTTAATTATTTAATGAAAGACTAAATATTTTTTAAATCAGTCTAAACTCGATACAAACACTATTTAAAAATAATTTTATTTTCAAAATTATAAAATTATAAAATTATTAGATGTACATTAAATATTTTTTAAATGAGTCTAAAGTTATTAGCTAGTTGTTTAGCTGTTGCTATTTTTTTTTAATTTATTGTAGGAGAAGAATTTGGCTTGTAACAATCCTCCAAAAGACCTGAAGTTGATAGCTAGATATGAGTATCCATCCCAGCTATCGCCTCCGTCCACCTGTTTTCTCCACCAAATCCAACGGCTCCCTTGTTAGTTTGGCCGTCTTCTTCACATACAACTATTTTGTCACCTCTCCATTTGTTCATAGAACGAATAAAACTAGCTACGGTATCCACGGTTACGATACAAGGATGGAAACATTTTTATACTCAATGAAAAATTCATTGAGTTAACAGAAGAAAAAAAATCTTTATCCATTTTCATATTCGAGAAGTTAACGGAAAAAATTATCTATATTTATTTTGTCGAAAATGATACGGATTAAATAACGGATAAAAGAGTGTAATTGACACTCATCTTTGTGATTCCAATAAATTACTATTCAAAACAAAAGAAAGGGAGAAAAAAATTTAAAGTTATCTCATTTATATTTAAATCATGAATAAAATCATATCATATCACGTCTCATTACCACATAAATATAAATATAAATATAGATTCATATAATTTTTTTTTATAATTACTCTATAGAGTAATGGATACAAAATAGATTTGATATATACCGAGACATACTGATATAAAAAACTTACTCATACTCATACATGTTTTATTAAATATAATACATATCAAGTAAACATATGAAATGATGTCATAAACAATTAAACAAGTATTAGACGGTGGAGCCTACTACTTTACGGTTTCATATGAACTCAAAAACATTGCATATTTGAGATCAGTATTATTTATGCTTTGAGATTGTGCTAAGTTAAAAGAACAGTTCGGATCATCTAATTTTAGATAAAACTCTTCATTTTCTTCTCTGTGGAGCGTTAGACAGGAATGGACACGTCCGTTTCAAATAAAATGGAGAGGATGTTGCCGTTATAAAAATTGAGTAGTTGATTAATTCTTTTTTAGATGGCCTCTTTTAGTTCTAGACTTTTAGTTGATCTGTTCTTGTAATAATGTGATTTAAATATTGTTTTTGTAACCTATGAAAAAGACAAAAATGTCAATGACTCGCTCAACTGCATGTATTATACGATCAAGATCAAGAAAAAGAAAGAAAAGCCGCACATGTAATACAAAAAAAAAAAGCATGCTTTCCAAAAGATTATGCAGGGACCAATAGTAACCGAAAGCAATACCTATCAATCATCATCTCCATTTACCATTTATCAAAACAAAACAAAAATGAATTTCGGCCATAAGCAAAAGAAAAGTGAAAAGTAAGTGGGATAAAAAATTTGGATGAATCATAATTTTATCAATGTATTTGAATATTATGTATTTTTTTCATTTTTTTAGGGAAAAAAATAAAAATGACAGTATAATTTGGAAAAAAAAAACATAAAATAGAAACATTTAAAAAAATAAAGAGTCACACTTAGACTCCGACCCTGTTCTTTGTCTGAATCTCCTAATAATCTAAATTTTGAGTTTGGATTTGGATCGTCTGATTATAATTTGGACTAGTCCGATTTGAGATGAAATGCACGTGACTCTTTAAATATTTGTGACAGAGTAGATCGGACGATTTGGATTCAAACTCAAAATTTGAGTTACTTTAGGGATTCGAACTAAATTTTATAATTTCTCTGGAATTTATTTTTCTTCTACAAGTAATTAAATTTTCAATTTTTTAGATCAAATCACTTCCACACATTTTGTAACAAAATTTATTCCATACCATTAATGCTGTGTCCATATCATCAAAAGGCACAATTGATAAAATGTCAAATTCAGAGAAATATTATGTCAATGTTAGCAAAGAATTTTGTCAGGAGATATCTGTCTACGTCGATCATTGATACGTACAGTTTTTTTTTTTTATTTCGATTAAATGATCTGATCAATTATTATGTCTTTTTTATTTCGATTAAATGATTTAATCAAAACATATGAATTTCAAAGACTTATCGCTTGAACAAATTACACAACGGCTCTATGATTAGCATGAGAAATTTTTTGGGGATATTTCAAATTTTATTTAATGTTCATAAATATATTTTCATTCGGATTTCAAAACTCACGATTTATGAAAGACATTTTCTTCCGAAATTTTTATTAATAGCATAAAAAAGTAAAAATAAACCAAAACATTCTAAAATAGAGAAACTCCACATTTACCCAGGCTGCTAAGCCATTATGCAGCTTATTTATGGAGGGCCACAGATTAGTTTGGCGGCCCCTCAAAAGTCCAAAAAATACATTATAATATTTAATATATTTAAGTTTTGAGAGACCTCTGCTCTAATTTGCACCCTCATAAATGAGTTGCAGATTGGCTTAGTGGCATGGGTAATTGTGGAATTCCCCCATTTTGGAGGGTTTTTTATTTTTAAAAAAGTATAAATAAAAATTTCGGCTTCTCCTTCATCTTCTTCACACAAAGTTAATTAGCATAGAAATAAACATTTTTATTTACTTCAATAACTATAATAGTGGAAAAAATATATTGTTGTTCATATTCTCCTTTTTAAATATTTTTTTTGAAATCATAGATTGAGGATTATGCTACTCAATACACTTTCAAACTTATAATTTTTTTTTAAAATGTATGATACTGATAAGGTAAACAAATAAAAAAAAAATTGTTGACACTTCTGACATTAATTGGGAAGAGATGTGTTGGAAATGATTGTTGAACAGACATTAAAAGTGCACAATATTTTTCGACAAGATTTCTAACCTATGACTTTACATATGAAGAACATAAGTGCCATTGTGAATATAAAGAGGTAAAATAATGTTGACCACTATTTCAAGAATATGTTAAATTTTTAAGAGACTCAAGAAATTTCCTGTATGAATGGGAATTTAAATTTGATTTAAATTTAATTTCTACAAAAACAAATAATTTTTTTTACTCCATCTACTTTTGCAATTTCAGACGTACCTTTTAGTTTAAAGGCATGTAATGATTTAGGAAAAATACTCGTTTGCTATGTATATATTATAATTACCCAAATTTATTTGCATCCAAAGTCAAATGTATTGTATATAATGATGTGGATTTATTCATCACGCCCTTAGTTTTTCAAACGATTCTTTTGTTGATAGACTTATTCATGGCTACAACCATATTCTTAACCAAATCTAACTGTTCTGCAGAATATGCAAATTTATGAGTGAGTCTATGGTAGTATGCATATTACTATTTGACATCGTGTTACAGCTATATATTTGAGTTTTTAAATCCTAACGGTCAATCCGAACCGTTCATCTTATTCTCCATATTAATATGTATTTGGAGACCAAATTTTACATTTTTGGAAATTTTTTTACTATTTTTAGATTTATTGAAAATCACTATTTTTGGATGGTCCAGAATTTTCAGATCAAGTGATTTTCTAAATATCTAAAAAAATAGTAAAACAATTTCAAAAAATATAAAATTTGGTCTCCAAACACATATTAATATGGAGAACAAGATGAACGGTTCGGATTGACCGTTAGGATTTGAAAACTCGAATATAGAGCCGTAACACGGTAACAACCCGTGATATGCATAGTACCATAGACTCATTCCAAATTTATATTGATTTAACGTAGCTAAGTAGAGTTGGGGATGGGCATTTGTCTACTCTTTGCTTATTATTTTTTTTTTCAAGAAACTTCTATTTTTATAGATTTAAAAAATATATAAAAATATATTTAAGCTTCCAAAAAATTATAAAATTGTACTTACAGTTAATTTTTTTTGTCCAAAATATGTTTTTATTTTCAATATTTTTCTCAGAAATAAATATAAATATATACTTAATATTCAAAACAATTATAAATTTAGGTTTCATCCAAAATTTTTGCCTCACCCTACAAATTGTCCATGAACTATCAATCTAAACCGTCACATTGGATGTAGCGAGAATAGCAGGAACAACGAGAACAGTGCTATTCCGATCCATCCAAACATACTCAGGAACAACAAGAACAGCACTGTTCTCACTATTCATACAAAAACATGGAATAACAAACTACTCTCTCAAATGTTCAATTGTTATTCTCGCTATTCTAAATGTTTAATCTAAACAACTTCCGAATAGCTTTGAGTTAGCGCTATTCTTAAATAGTAACTATTCTAGCTATTCTTAATCTACTATTTTCAACAGTAGCTATTCTAGCTATTCTCTAGTGCATCCAAGAATATCAGGTATTAATGTATTAGATGAGGAAATGAACAACACCCAAGAAGAAAAAGAAAATCCCTCCGAGCAAGATTAAAAAATGCAAAAAAATAAATAGATGAAGGTGAAAGAGGGAGAGAACACATGCACACGTCTTTGTTCTGTTCAAAGTTCAAACAAAGATATTTCCAAGGATAAGATTGGAAAATGTACTATTAGCACAGAGCCGGCCATTATAAATAATTATCCAAGTAGATTGAATTTGTCAAATTAATTAAGAAATAAACTAATTGATTCCTAACACAATAATTGGGAGAGAAAAATGATTCAACTTTATAGGTAGAAAATTAATTATATAAAAAGTGTTAAGACTCAACACTCAATTATTGAAAAACAAAAATTGATGTTTTTCATCAGCTCGCATGCCTAGTCGTAATATTATCAGTGCCAACAAGATAAAATTTGCATGAACAGTTTAAATTTATTAATTTGTAAATCATTCACACAAGTTTTAAGCAAATCAGACAGTTTAAATTTGACTTTGAATAAAATTTGTTCAAAGTTTATTGACAAAATACAATTCATTTCTTAGTTCTCACAAATATGCTAAGTCGTAATATTATCAGTACCAACAAGATAAAACTCGCGCGAACGATTTAAATTTACGAGACTGTTTAAATTTATTAAATTTCAAAAGTAAATTGAACATATTAGTTCCGAAATTAAATAAAATTTCTTCAAAATTCATTGGCAAAATCCAATTCCTTTCCTAGTTTTCACAATATGCTAGCTTTTGCTGAAAGTAAACTTTGTACACAAATGGTAATGCTTATAATAGGCGTGTAGTTTTGGCAAAATAACCAAAAAAATAGGTAAACAATTAAAGACACTGCCAGAGAGCTACCCCACCCACTGCCGTTACAAGGCAAAATTCACTTATTTTCAAATTTTCATACTCCGTTCTTTATTTCTTTTAAATTCAAAAATAGTTACTCCCCCGTAACTGTTAAAACAGAACAGTAAATCCGGCGTAAAGCGGAGTCGGTCTTTTTTTTCTTCCTATTTTGCCCTCTGGTCCGGTTTTATTAAAAAAGACGATTAAAATACTGAGAAATATAGTGCCTAACTCTCTAAGTCCGAGTCCATATCGGGTAATGATTTTGCAGAGTAGTTTTGACTTCATGCAGCGCACAAACCATATACAGTGCTCTTTAAATCTGTAATTCATGCGCTGTATGAAGCTAAAACTTCTCTGTTAAAATATTTACCCGTCCATATCCTCTGAGGTAACAGAATATTATTGTTTAAACTCGGACCGTTCGATCATAATCCAGGACAATCTGAACCGAGATAGAATACAGATAATTCTTCAATATTCGCGTGGATTCTGATCGAATGGTTTGGATCTAAACAGAAATATTCTGTTACCTTAGGCGATATGAATTCTCTAGTCCTCCCTTCGGCCTGAATTTTTTCTTTCCTTTTTTGCCCTCAGGTATGGTTTTATTAAAAAAGAATTAAAATACTGAGAAATACAGCGCCTCTAATCTGAGTCTAGATTCTCTGAGGTAACAAATTTTTTATATTTATATCCGAACCGTTCGATCAGAATCCAGGCCAATCCTATCCGAGATGGAATGCAATAATTTTTTAATAGTCGTGTAGATTCTGATCGGACATCCCATATATTAAGGTAAATATTTTGTTACTTCAGAGTAGGGCTGCACAAAAAATTCGTAGTTCGTGATTCGATTCGAGTTTGATTCAAAAAAGTTTGTAAAAAATTCGATTCGAAATAGTTCGAAATTAATTCAAACCAAATTCAAACTGGACCTGATTAGTTTGAAATAGGTTCGGGAACTATCTTAGTTCGAAATTCAAAGTAACGTGAACCGTTAATTTCCGCTGATGACTTAAAAGTTAAAACATTTTTTTTTGTGAAAAAATGAAATTCCACTTGTTTCATTACGAAACAATATAAGTCATACCAAAATTCAATTATTCTAAACTAGTGAAACATCAATCAACTAATATCAGCAACTATAAAACAAAGTACTATACCAGAAAATGTAATCAAACTAACATCACTAAAAACATCAAAATCCCTAGTATCAATCACTGAGAGCAACCACATTAGTGGAAGAAGAGCTAGTATCAACTAAAAACCAATCAGGAGACAATAAACCAGTTGCCTCATCAATGGCATCAGAGATGTTCCTATCATCCGACTCTCTTAAAAGTTAAAAAATAAGAACTCTCAGGCCTCAGCTATAAGTTATAACTCGTAAGTCATAACTATCGACGACTACGATCACTCTTTCTTTGTAAAAAAATTCATAAAAGATTCGAAATTGAGTTCGTAAAAAAATCAATTCGAAATTAATTTAAATTAAATTTAGTTCGAAATTATTTCAAATCAAACTAGGATAAGTTTTGCGATTCGTAAGTAGAGGATATCAATTCCTCAGTTCTCCCTCTGGCCTGGATTTTTTCTTTCCCTTTTTGCCCTCAGGTCTGGTTTTATTAAAGAATAAATTAAAATACTGAGTATTTCCTCGCTCCCTCTCTTTCCGAGTATCCCTCAGTTTTCGTTTTCATTTTTATTTCCAATTACTTCCTCCCTCTCTCTCTCTCTCTCGCGCGCGCTCCTAAACGAACCACAATTTTAATGAGAACAAAGGCACCTGATTCAATTCGTGCGTTTGGGCTGCTCTTCGATCTACTAAAGGCGGGACATTGCATCACCTGTGGATAGTTTCTAGATGACCACCAAGCGAGCGTATAAGCTTCGTATCCTCTTATTACTATTTCTTTCTTTCCAGTTTAGTCGATTTTATATATTTGTTTTGGTTAGATTTGATTCACAAGTTTCTTGCCGTGTTTTGATTCGAATTTCAGGTAATTTGGTCAGTTAGATTGTGTGATTCAGTTGATATAGATTTCAAATTGTCAAGAAATAAAAAAAAGTTATTCCCTTTTTCAGTAAAGATGCTTCTTTATGTCCTCATTGTAAAATTCTAGTGGCTTATCAAATTAGTATACTAATCTAATCAGAGTTAATATTGAAAATTGTACCACTTAACTATTATTAGAGGAGTTTGTGGCACACACATCAAATGTGAATTGCCTAAAAATCGGGAGAAAAACCTCGAGAATTCTTCTAACTGGTGGAGAGGATCAGAAGGTCAACCTTTGGGCCATTGGAAAGCCTAATGCTATATTGGTACGTCAATCGCCCCCAAAATTATATGATTTCATTGTAGCAAAAGATTACATTTTTTATGTGTATACAATCTTACCAAGTCCACCTGTCATTTATGACCCAAATAAACTACTTCTGATATACTCAATGGCAATTGGCTAAATTTTTTGTGCAAATTGACCAAAAGGAAGTGTTTGAAATGAAAATTGGTTCAATGTTGCGAAATTTTCGAGGTCAGATCGTCAGCTAAATTCTTCTTTTGTAATGCACAGAGCTTGTCAGGCCATAGTAGCCCGGTAGAGTCGATAAATTTTGATCCCTCAGAAGTAATAGTAGCCGGTGGTGCAGCGAGTGGTACTATAAAACTATGGGATTTGGAGGAGGCAAAAGGTATCAATTGGTTATTGTACTGTTTCCATCCCTAAGGCTGTGCTCCACAAAATTCACACGGAGAGGAATGGGAAGGAAGAGGAAGGAAGGAGGTAGCCACGGTTCCTCTCGCTACAATGATTTCTACATCTTGATTTGGGAGGTACAAATTTGGAAGATTTGTATAGAGCATTACCCTCGTTAAAGTAGCATCTTCCCTCCTTTCCCTCTCCGATTTTGTTCTTCTGGAGCGGGTGAACGGCGTGGACAGCCCGCCTTCCTCTCCTCTTCTCCTTCATTCCCCTTCCTTAAAGGGGTTTCAACCCCTCTCTGGAGCACAGCCTAAGAGGATGTTTTATGGGTTTAATTTCAGTCTTATATGTAATATTAGTTTCAATTAAGCTTCAGCTTTTCTATACTGATATCAAGTATCAACTATCCTAAACACTATTGGTACATTGAACACACTAGCCTTGTTGATTTGATGAATTTTGATAACTTAAAATAGCTAGCTGTTCGCAAATGTTAACATAAATCTATGGGATTTTGAGGAGGTAAAATCTACC
Organism: Carex pumila; assembly: GCA_033356055.1. Lineage (NCBI taxonomy): Eukaryota > Viridiplantae > Streptophyta > Magnoliopsida > Poales > Cyperaceae > Carex > Carex pumila. Next base: position 149,248 of record JARJHM010000227.1, read on the forward strand.
AAACAATTGTTAACCCTAGGATTTTACCATTTCTACCTTAACTGGATGCAGCCGTACACTTTTTATGGTTTAATTCAGTCTCATATTTAATGTCGAAGTCTCAATTAAGCTTAGGATGTTTGTTAGAGATCAGTAGTACCGGTGATATGAGATTGCTTCCTTGGGTTATATTTGGCCAGAATTTAAAAGGGGATATAACTGTAAAGCCTCTACACTCATTATATAAATTATATTTTTTTTTGCAGTGATGAGGAGTTTGACAGGGCACAGGTCAAACTGTATGACGATTGATTTTCATCCTTTTGGTGAATTCTTTGCCTCAGGCTCGTTAGACACAAATATAAAAATATGGGATATCAGAAGAAAGAGTTGTATTCACACTTACAAGGGGCACACCAGAGGGGTTAATGTTCTAAGATTTACCCCTGATGGCAAATGGGTCGTTTCAGGAGGAGAAGACAACTCAGTGAAGGTACTACTTGCTTTCCATCAGTAATTACTGTGCTGATTTCTATGTATCAGTTAAGTGCAAATGTCTCCAGAACTCTGATTTTCTATGATGTCTCAACTTAGGAATACTGGTTCACAGAGTATAAAAAAACATCATTAACAGTGATAAGTTAGGGTTTTTCTATGTCTATAAAATATATCATATATGTAGCATCACCACTAGAAAAAGAGATAATTCTAGATGCAAAAGAATCTTTTCTGACTGTTACTCATTCATTTAAGAATGGATCTCTCTTCCAACTACCAAAAGTCATTGGTGTAGTTTATTTTTTGAAAATAATTCAATAGTAGTTTAAATTTTGCATGCAAATAATCCCAAGTTTTTTCTCCTTTTGTATGCACATAATCTTTTCTTCTCCTTCTTCTCCTCTTTTTAAAAAAATAATAATCCTGTGTTCTAGATTTGGGATTTGACGGCCGGGAAACTCTTGAATGATTTCAAACTTCACGAGGGTCAGATTCAGTGTCTGGATTTCCACCCAAATGAGTTTCTATTGGCAACAGGCATGTGCCCTTTGTTGTTTTTTTTTTCTTTTTCATTTTTTAGAAAATATAATCTACTGAAATCTGACCTATTGTTTCTTTTTCCTAAAATAGGTTCAGCTGATAAAACCGTTAAGTTTTGGGACCTTGAAACTTTTGAGATGATTGGCTCGGCAGGACCTGAGGTAAAAAAAATACATTTGATTTATTTCACAATTTCAATCTCTATATCCAATGAAATGTTGGACATGTTTTATTATTTTCAGACTGCACAAAGCCCAAACAACTCTCCGCAAGTGCCACTTTCACAGCAGATGCTGAGATATGTATGTACTCATGCATTATAAATGAAAAATTATTTGAGACTGTTAAATAGTATGTTGTTAATTCAGGCACTGAAATATAGATTTTTATGTTTTTTTTTTCTAACTAACGTGCAAAGAACCATACTTTGTTCACAGACGGGTGGTGTACGTGCAATGACTTTTAACAGTGATGGAAAATCTATGTTTTGTGGATTGCATGAGAGCATGAAGGTAACACTCTTTTGGTAGAAAATCCATTTTCCCTGGACACCACTTTAGAAAGAAATGATTCTTCCCAATGAACAATTGTCATCAAAGATGCATTTGTTGATGTTATTGAATTTTCTTCATCCAATATTATATCATTATATTTTTTATCCAATGTAAATTCTTTGACTTTGGTGATCTTGCAGTAAGCATTCAAGGGGTTTTTCTGAAGAGAAGCAAAAAATATAATCTTTTAATTTTCTTTTGGAAATTTTATATTAATTTCCATCAATAGCATTTCCACTCCTCAGTTGCCCGTGTTTATCTTCTTATTGGTCATGTTTGGTTGTGGACTAAAGTTAATGAGGCCTAACTTGGTTATTCCAACTTAGGTCGATCTAAATTATTCATTTTTGGTTGATATCTAAAGTTATACTTTGACTTAAATTATTCCTTATTTGATAAGAATTTGATGGCTTAAGGCATGATTTGATATTACAAATTATTTTGTTCTACAAAATTTGTAATAACAATAATAAAACTATTCTTTGTATTTTTTTCTTTTCGTTTTGATTGAAAGAAATTGTACAAGAAAATGAGTTATGTATAAATTAATTCTATATCTTAGAGAAGCATATTGTATTTAATGAATCTTAAAGTTATACATGTACTAATTTATTTGTCAAAAATGTGTTAGGTTGATGAACAAAAAATTTATTATTTTGTAGTATAATTTAAAAAATATTTTATTTAATTATTTTCTAGATTGCATATTTTGTTGATTTAGAAAGTTATGCCATTTTAAAAAATATTGATTCTATAATTGATGAAGTTATAAGTTTCCTTATACGTAAATGAAAACAAAATTAGCTTATTTTATATTTCTTAAAAAGTGATTAAAATAATAAAAATAATAAAAATAATGAAAAGTTAGACCTCGTACTCAATTAAAATTAAACCATCTAGAGAGGTGGTTTAGTTTAAGCCAATTTAGTCCGGTCTAAAGATCGGCTTATTCCGGCTTAGTCTGGCTCAATTAAACCACGTTTGATGGAATAAGTGAGACATAAAGCCCTTCTTATTTCACTGTTTAGTCCACAACCAAACATGACCATTGTTTATATGCTTATATTTTTTTTGAAATCATTGACAGTGACTGATAATGTGTTTATATGCTTATATGTTGTTTATTAATTACTTTGTAGGTTCTGTCATGGGAGCCTATAAGATGTCATGATATAGTGGATGTGGGTTGGTCGAAATTATGTGACCTTCATGTGCATGACGGGAAGCTTCTCGGTTGCTCTTACAACCAAACATGTGTCGGCATTTGGGTCGTTGACCTTTCGGTAATTTACCGTCCCTCTTCTTTCCTTTAGTTACCATGTCTACTTTAGTTACAGTTTTTATGTGCTGAGCTTAGTTCAACTTGAATCACAGAAAGTCGAGACATATGCAGCCAGAAATGCAGAGGAAAAGTCAAATATCAGCAATGACCCGCCACTGCAAACTGAGAGCAATTTGAAATCTAATTTCACAAGATTGTCTATTTCAAAAGGTACCTGTTAACAAATAAATGTGTAGCATGATAAAGCATAAAATAAAAAGAGACGAACACATTTTTCTTTGGAGCTAAAATTTCTTTTCTTGTTTTATTCTTTGTAGAACATTTCATTGGCTAAACACAAATTTCAAACTCTTTTTCATGCTCTTGGAAAGAAGGATGTAATTATATATTTTTTATATTTACAGACAGTGCACCTAGTAGCCCAAAGAAATCAATTCTAAGTACTAATCTTCCAACCATAGCTCCCTCGGTACCAACAAGGAAAATACCATCAAAACCTTTGCCAGCACAAAGTATAGGTTCCAATAAGTCTGATGATGCTGATGTGGCACCTCCCCCTCCATCTAGATTTAGCTCAAGAGAAGTCAACAAAAATAACCCGCCACATATTTCCTTCTCTCGATCTCGGTCAAAAGATGCAACTTGTGTTGCACCTGTAGTTGTACCCCGGACAGAACCCAGAGAAACCAATATTTATCACTCTAGAACTCGATCGAAAGAAACAACATTGGTTGCACCTGTTGTTTTACCGGCCAGTAACCCAAGAGTGGATTCTGAGACCAACATGGCCATTAAGGAGAATAAGGACCTCGTACCACCGGTACCAAAGGCTACTGTGAGTATTGGTACACGGAGAAAGCACACTGAGGATGATTCTGACAGAGAAGAAGGGGCCCATTCTGGGAATAGAGAGAATACTGAGTCAAATGCAATGAGTGCAATTCCAGTCAGACACAGGCGTGTTTATTCCTCATCCGGGGTGTTTCAGAAACCATTGTCTAGTAATGACGGGGACTTGGACCCCATTACTTCAAATAGGACCAGTATGGTTGGTACAGCCCCAGTTAAAAGTTACAACATCAGATACAGTAAGAATCCTTGCCATTTCTCCAAAAATATTTATCATTTATCTGGTATAAAACTGGTTCCTGTATTGTAATGCTTGAAATGTTATTATTTTCTTAATCACAAAAGAAGAAAAAAGGAATTAAGATGTTTATTAATTTTACAGGACCAACAAGGCCTCCGGTAGTAATTTGGGATAGGAGCAAGCATGCTCCCATGCATGAAGGCCTTGTAAGTTGCTATAATTATTGTTATTTGTAGATCATTTTTGTTAGAGTAGGGTTCAAATGCCTCGTGTCTTTCATGCCTCATTTGTGCCTCACATCCTTATTTTCATTTTCAAAGTCCAAACAGTCGATCTCAATAGCTCAACAAGATCTCCATATTAAAATGTGCTTGGAGACCAAATGTTATAATTTTTTGGAATTATTTTACTATTCTTTTTAGATACGTACAAAATCACTGTTTTTAAGAAGATTGGAGATCATGTTGAGCAGTTCGGATTGATTGTTTGAACTTTGAAAATGAAAATAAGGATGTGAGGATGAAGGGCATGAGGCATTTTAACCCTGCTCTTTTTGTTATAGCCTTATAGGTCTGTTTGAAATTCCAACAAGAGGAGGCGGTACCTTATTAGCAATTTTATTTTGTGTGACAGAGGTCCTTGGTTGCTGGGAAGGAGATGGAATCAGCTAGTGACGAAGATGCAATTGCTGATCTTATGGAAAATCACCAAGATTTTGTAACCACTGGTCAAACCCGATTGACTAAACTACAGGTGATGCAACTTTGCATATGTACCCGCAAAATTTTGGACTGTTTCAGTGTAGTTAGTAAAAAACATTTTGGTAAATGTTGTAGGTGGTGCACAGACTTTGGACCAAGAATGATTTCAAAGGTGTAATCAATGCACTGCAAAAGATGTCTGATCATGCTGTACGAACTAAACTGATAATTTTGCCTTTATCAATTATCCTTTTTTTTATACAAAGATTTCATTTTAACATAAAAATATATGTATAAAGGTTTCAGCTGACTTCGTCAGTAGTACATTGATGGAGAAAAGTGATATCATCACACTAGATTTTTGCACTTCGCTCCTTCCACTCATTACAACCCTTTTAGAGAGTAGATTTGACAGGTAATTTTTAGTATAGGTTCACTTGGAAAAAAAAAACTGTGGATTATCAAGATTCTTGTTAATTAAGTTGTTTATTTTGGGTTTTATTTAGACATATAAATATAGCCTTGGAGATGTTGCTTAAACTTCTAAAAACATTTGGCCCCATGATATACTCGACAGTGACAGCCTCTTCATCAGTTGGTGTTGATCTTCATGCTGAAGAAAGGTCTCTCTCTCTATTGAAAACTTGCCAGCGGCTGGCCAGTTATCTCTCTCTGTCATTCTCACACACACAAGTCCCTTAACCTAAACCTCATCTTTCTTTTGTGATTCCAGGTTGGAGCGATGTAATATGTGCTTTGTTGAACTGGAAAAACTAAAAACCCTCCTTCCACCTATTACTAGGTAACTTCTTCCCTGCAGAATATTAATTATATATTTCAGATTAGATGACATTGCACAATGTCATCTAACCTTAAAAAAGAAAAAGAAAAAAAAAAAAAAAAACAAGAACTAAACAAAACCATACAACGACCCAACAGAGCAAACTTGGGAATTAGCTACATACCATAAGCTAACTTGAGTTTATCCCAAGTGGGATTGGGCAGCTTGATACATTTTGAGCTTGTCAACTCAGTTTGATTTTGGTTAGAATAACAAAAGAGCAAGCTATTGTCAAGTCAAATTCCTAGTTAAAACACAAGCAAGTCATGAATCATGATCTACACTTGCAGTTCTATTCAGATCAAAGATTGCCAGCTCTACTTCCTACTAATGTTTAATTGTCTTTCAAGCGTGTTCTTATTTGTTTTCCATCTGGAACAGGCGCGGTGGCACAATTGGTAAATCCGCCCAGGACTTGAACCTTTTCCTACAGGACATTAACAAACTGAGATGACTGTTTACCACGGCAAAAACAGTCCCATTGAAGGCTAACTGAAGTCATGAATTCTTTCGAGTAATTGAACCAAGAGATAAAATATAGAGTTTGACGTGTTTTTATTTTTATTTTTTAGATTGTTTCCCTTTTTAGTGTGTATAGTCAAGGTTTAGTACTTGACAGCCTCTGTCAAGTTTTCAAAAAAAAAAAAAAATAGTCAAGGTTTAGTACAAGATTTCTGTGTTTTCTTTAGTGTGGTATTTCACATGAGTGGCTTTTCATGATCCCCATTTTTACTGGGTAATGCCCTTATAGAATTTTTTTCCATTTAACCTTTTCTAATTTTTTTTTTTTTATTTAGTGGTGTTAATGCGCTGCTATTGTACATAGTTGGCCTGACGCCAAACCTACATTGATTCTGTGTTGTGTGGACTGGTTATGAAATCTCATAATAATTGTCTTCTTTTATTTGAGTTTGAGAGAATATGGTAAAATTGGAGGCACAGCCCCGTGGGTTTTAGAATTTTGTTCAAGAAATCTTGTTAAGTTTGACGATTTTTATGATATCATGAAGAATAGCTTTATCCTTCGAAGCTTGATGCAACATTAAAATCAGCTAATTCCGATCTTAGTTGAAGTTCCACCTGCTTTTTAAAGTATGACCTTCAAACACATTTTCTCAAAATTTTATATAGTTTGCAATTTTTAGAGTTTTCTTGTCCAAAAACTCTTCATGCCTAATTTATTTTAACTCAAGTTCCTCACATACGATGAAGATATGGAAGCTCTTCTATATGTTTTTTTTTTGTCTTCTAAGAACAGTTAGGTTAGGAGTTGATTAGGTGTGGGATTGAGACTATATATAATATTCCAAAAAATATCTACTGCACTTGTTAATAGTGAACGCAGTTCATCAACATGTCATTGTTACCACTCTTAGATTTGCCACAAATTTTAAAAAATGTAATCTTATATCACTCCTACTGGTATTTACCAAAAAAAAAAAAAATCAACAAATTGGATATAAGTTTATAACGAGAGAAATAGTTATATAGTACACAACAATAACGCCACAAATCACGTACCACAAAACAATAAGGTAATAATCCTACCAAGAACAGAAACCCCACATGATTAAGTCTAAATCCTTAATCAAATATGCAATCACCGGTTAAAATGTTGCTGCATTGAAGCTGGCGGCATCTGAGGTGGTTGAATTGACATTGGCATCTGTAACTGCATTTGCAGATTTGCCAGAAAATTCTTATTATCCCCACTGTTATCTCCATGCATCCCTTGCAAGAATGCGAGTCCACCATGAGACGGGTCAACACCCTCCATACCACCCTGACCCATTTGCATTTGTTGTTGTACCGGCATTCCCATTAGACCCATAACCCATGGTGAAGGTGGTATACCCAAAAGGGATCCTGGATCTGGACCCCCATCAGGCATTTGTATCTGGTAGGGATTCGGGAAAAACTGCTGGTTTCCAAAGGGCTGGGGCGGTACCATTGGTTGATTCATGTTCATTCCCATACCAAAATTTGGTTGATGAGGCGGCAGAGGTGGATAGATAAATGGCGAATCCATCTTTTCTGGTGTAATACCCTGGTCAGATTGGAATGATTTCTGCTTAGAAAGTGTATTATTTTCCCTTTGGAAATGGGCTCGGTTGCGTGAGTCGGGGTCGTTTATTTGGGAGCTGGAGGTGGGAGACATGGGCAGTTGCCGTGCAGGACCACGTGCAGTAGAGGATTCAGGTTTCAGTATGGCGTCTTTTGGTGCGTCTGATTCTGCGGCACCTTCCTTGACATGGTGAGATTCGAGGAGATTGGCGTGGGCACGATGGATGTGGATCTCAAAATCGGATTTCTTTAGGAAGGATTTGAGGCAGTGTGGGGCCGCACAAATGAAGATTCCTTCCATCATCTTTACACTCTGGATTTTCTGAATTCTATCATCACAGCTGTCAAAAGGAGAAAAGGGAATATACAATTAGTATAATTATAAAAAAATTGTATTGAGTGAAATTGATAAAAGGAAATATCATGAAAACAATTGTGAAATATTTCTGTTAAAAACCACTAAACTACTCACATCTGTCCTACTAGCATCATTTATTTGCCCATACGAAGTTTTTGACTTTTTCAGTAAAGTAATATCCTAATATTGCTCCATTGTTTTAAAACGATCAATAATAAGTGCAATTGTTGCTATTCCAAAAAAGATAGTAAACTTCTTCCTTGCTTATAGAGAAAAAGTCTGCTCTATAATACTCAAGTAAATCACCAAGGCACAAGAAAAAATGCAAGAAGCTAAAGGGCTTGACAGCAGACTAGAGATATATTGGTAATATTTTATAAGGAAGAATCTTTATTTTAGGTTTAGCAGCTGTAAAAATAATAGAATTATACACTTTAAGAGGATGTACTAAGATTGGGCAGGCGGATAACTAAGAAACATTACGAAGTTCCTGATATACCCTACCATCTAATCATTTGGTCAAAACTCTTCAATACATCAGACTGTGACCTAACCACCATTTGATCTCACCAATTATTTATTGTGTTATGTACTATATTAGAGAGCATTTAGGATGAACAGTCTACCCAAATTAAGAGATTTTATCGAACTTCCATAATGCCCCTAAAATTTACAGTGTGAATTGATACACTTGGATAATGAGAGTTATCCCTTTGGTAACCTCCATCCTTGTTCTCATTCTATGCTTGTATCCATTGGATCCAATTAACATCTCTTCTCTTTCTCTCTCTAACAGCCCCTTTCTCTCCTCTCTCCCCATACAAACTGCTCATGATACCTATCTGGCCATCCCGTCTCTCCACAAGCTCTCTGGGGTGCACCACCCACACTCAATTCTCATTAAATACACTACAGGGGCAAGGGCCAACCATGTGAAACTCTATCAATAAGTGCATATGATTTTTTTTTTCTCTCTATTTGGAGACTCTTCCTGGCCCCCTCTCCAGCTCTCTAGTATAGATCCTAACCCGGTGTGATGTCATGCTCACTCCTTTTTTCTTCCCTACCGGAGTTTTGATAGTAAAATTGAGACAAGGGAAACAGAGAAGAAAAAGAAAAAAACAGGCAGCAAAGGGTCAAAGAAGAAATGAATTGTAGGAGATCAAAGGAGATCAGAGAAATTAAAAGGAGTTCCCATGATTTAATGGAGTTGACCACGTTCTTCAAATCAGAAAGTCTCTTACTCACAAAATCTGCTTCTATCCATTTCTCTTGTCCTCCTTTTTCATGACTATTATGTGAAACTATGTCATTTGCTTGAAAACGTGTTTCGAGATCATATGCCAATTGCCATTATCATAAAAGAACAGCAGTTTCTCAGATCATAGTAATTTCGAAAATTAATGAGCATGCAAATCAGGCAGGGTTTGACTAGAGAATCATATTTTGACAAAGGTACTAATAAATCAAGTTCTGAAAGAGAAACTTACAGATAGCAGCTTGAATCGCTCCGTGCACATGTCAGACAGAAGGCATGCTCACAGGGGGTCTGAACAAAAAATTACAAACTCTTTACAGTTCAGAATGTAAAATATTGTTTAACTGTTAGACTAAACATTTAGATCAGTTGAAAAGAAAATAAAATAAGGCAAATTTGAATGAAAATAATTTTTTTCTTTCTAAAACTCTGATGGCTTCTAATTTATATCAATACCCAAATAAAATCATCCTAGTACTAGCACTTGGTATCTTTCTACTACAACAACTCTTTATTTCATAATTTAATCCCAAAATGGGTAAGAAAGAACCAATATATTTTGGACCACAGAAGTACAATGATCCCAACAACTAAAAAACCAAAAGAAGAGTAAATTCAAGAACTAGCCACTCAACTTTGCTGTCCCATTTTCAAATTTGGTTTCTGATATAGTAACACCTTTTGGGTGTTTCACAATGAAGGCTAATTTGGAAATCCTAGAAGCATTACAAACAGAGCTTTCAATATAAAACCCTAATCTAGAGTTGCATTAAACAAAGTAGAGTTTGGTTCTTGCTGATGTAATTTCATCCTAATTTAATTCCAAAATAGAAGGGACACACACCAAAGATCCGAACAACTAAAATACCAATAGAAGAATAAATTCAAAAATTAGCCACTCAACTTTGCTGTCACATCAAATTTGGTTTCTGATATAGTAACACCTTTCGGGTGTCTCACAGTGAAGGCTGATTTGGAAATCCTAGAAGCATTACCAAAAGAGCTTTCAATCCAAAACCCTAATCTAGAGTTGCATTAAACAAAGTAGAATTCGGTTCTTGCTAATATAATTTCGTCCTAATTTAATTCCAAAATAGAAGGAACACACACCAAGGATCCCCTATTCTAAAATCTCAGGTGACCAAACAAGTCAAAAGCTATACTTTCCAATTTCATTCATACAGGAATGGTACTTACAAGGCGACCGTAGATTGCAATCGGGAAATCACACCTAGAACAAATATGCACGCGCTCTCCCAAGGGCCTCCTCGACCTTCGTCCGATCGTACGGGCGGCGGAGATGGCGGAGGCTGTGACGGCGCCGATGCTCTTCGCCACGGGCAGGTCGGCGATTACTAAGTGGTCAGGGCACGCCACCATCACTCCCTCCGCCGCGCCGGGCCCTACCGCCGCCGCTTTCATGAATGAAGCTCCTAATCCGCTGGCAGCTCCGCCTCCACCACCGCCTACAGCCGCTGCAGCGGTGTCTGCTGATGATCCTCCCTTGCTTAGCCGGATTTGTAGCATGGTTTAAGTGATTTTGAAGTCGATCAATGGTTTAGGGATTCCTCTCTTCTTTTCTTCTTCTTGTTTTGTACAACGTTCGTTTCAATTTGTTTTGAGGTTTTGGATTTAGTTTCTCTTTTACTGTCGTAGTCAATCTGAAACCATATTTTCTGAGGTAACAGAATATTTCTGTTTGGATCACGGTCGTCCGATCAAAATCCGGACCAATCCAGTCCGAGATGGAATGAAATACACGGAGCCGATTTAATAGTCGTGCGGATTCTGATTGGACGGTCCAGATACAAACAGAAATATTCTGTTACCTTAGGTGATACGAATTCAGTCAGTAGACCGCCTTTATTTGTCCTCTCTTTACCAAGTTTCACGGGTAAAAAGCACTGCACAGCATATGACTTGTGTTCTGTATGAAGCCGAAATTGTTCTGTTAAAATATTTATTCAGCGAATGTACGATGTATGAAGCCGAAATTACTCTGTTAAAATATTTACCCAGTTTCACAGGATCCACGCCCGAAATTTCTAAATTTGGAGCAAGGGCGAAAATAGATCGGTTCACTGAACTCTCTTTTCACAGATTGGGCCTAATATAGGCCCAAATAACCTTCAGAGCATGTCTACGGTGAATTCATATACTTCTTCTTCACCATCCATATCTTTTTGCAAAAAAAGGAAAGGAGGAGGGTTCAAATGCCTCCATCATATCTTCATTTTTAAAAATTTAAACGTTAAAATAAAACTATTAGATGTGATCTATATTATTTTTTCTGTGTCCATAAAAAATTATTACATTTTGATTTTGCTTTTATATGAATCAAGAAAGTAAAAAATCAACGTCTAGAAAGTATTCACATTAGTATACACTTTTACAAGTTCAAGATGACAATCAAAACGAAGTTGAAATGCCATAATTTTTTACACGTGCATAGATAAAATGATGTAGTTCATATCCAACGGTTTTATTTTGAATTTTAAGATTTAAATTTTGAGTTATTAAAATTTTTAAAAATGGAGGCATGATGGAGGCACACAAAATGGAGGCATTTGAACCCTCCTCTACCTCAAGTAACTCATATTTAAAGTTTAGATCTGTACCGTTGGATTTATTTTGGCACAAATTTTGAAAGAGTCCGGGCATCTTACTTTGAATCAGATTGGCCTGGATTATGATCGAATGGTTCGGATCTAAACTTAAAATTTGAGTTACTGCAGAGGATTTGGACTCGTCTCCAGTGCAATGTTATTAAATGTAGTTTCTATGCAGTATGCAGAAGATCACCGCATATGCAAAAATTTATGCAGTCTTATATATACGGATTTTAAAATGAAAATGTATATACATATAAACAAATATGCGGTAATATGCAACAATATACGAAAATATGCAGTAATATGCAGTATAATATAAATAAGTATGCAGTAATAATATACTGCCGAATATGCGAAACTGCATATAGTAACAACATACAAATTTCTATACAAATTATAACCGAATACACATAATATGCGACTGCATAGACCACATTTTATTACAATATGCAGCCTACCGCATTTTATTACACTACTCCGGTGTATGTGTTGCCAAACAGAGCGAAGTGTATCCTCTAATAGATGCTATTGATTATGTATATTATGTATCTTAGATCTGCACTGTTTAATTAAAAGGTTGCTTTAAGATTAGCGCAGACTGCAAAGAGCGACCGAAACCTAGATTTCTGCTCTTGAGTTTTGACAAGTGCTCTCTGTTCCTCAAAATTGACTGGAAACAAGTTTAATCTAGGAATTTTAAACATGATTAAGTTAATTTTATTTAAGAACTGACACATATAAACCAAAGACTGATTATCTTAAACCTAAATTACTAAAAACATAGACATAACCAAACAAACTGTAAATGCATTCTAGTAATATTTGTGCATAATATTTGTTTATATGTTTGATTTTGCATGAATAAATTTCGCATAATATTTGTACATAACCAAACAAACTGTAAATGCATTCTAAGAGAATTATACGTGTGATATTTTTTGTATCTATTTGATATAGAAACAACAAACTTATTCACGCGAGTTATAGATTATATTTCAATCTTGTTGAATTTAAGATGAGGAAATAATCTAAATTGATTTAGAATATCAACATATACATCTAAATGTGCTACAAATGCATTATAATTTGTAGCAGAAAAGAAACAACCAAACGCCGAAATGCCCTGCAAATTTATTTACAACATAATTTGATGAAATATTTGTTATATCTATTTGATTTACTACGGACAAATTTATACAAATATAATAGACATTAGTTATAGCCTATGTTCCATCCAAATATATCCAGACATATATCGGATACACTGTCATAAAAGTGACTATCTGCGAAGATATACTGTTATAAAAGTGTTTTTTCTACTAGTGACGGTAGTATTTGTGACGGTATATCGATAGTATCGGTCACGAATACTTCTCCCGTTCTTGTTGTCGATAGATCCGTATCTTGTGGTTTAAGGATACGCCACACAATTCCTGGGTTCGATACGCCAGCTGCTGTATGCGTATGTCTGATGTAGTATTTTTTTTTTAATTTTTTTTATGATAACACATAAGGTCTAAATAGATTTAAAAACCTGAACAAACACACTAAAACATACTTCAATTACATTCTAGCATAATTTTATGCATAATATTTGTTATATATGTTTGATTTAATACAGATAAAATTATACTCATATTTGACGATTTTGGTGAATTTAAAATCTTGAATATGATTCAAATTGTCTAAAATCATGAACAGATATATAAAATACATTGTCAATATATATACACTCTAGCAAATCATTTAACAAAAAATAAATTTATACAATTATAAAAGACAAAAATTGAATGCACATATTTGATTTATCTTAAGTTTTTTTTAATAATAAGTCAAAAACTGTTATTTTTATTATTTTTTTTTTTGTCACATGAGCGAATTCATAGAAATTGTAGGAATGAAAACACTTTAAAATGAAGTAAATAAATTACAAAAGATGTGGCAAAAAAAATTCAAATTTTAATTTGAAGGAATAAAGATGATGTAAAAGAGAGAAATTAATCGTGTAATAAGTTGAACTCATAATTAAACAGAATTACAATAATCATAGTTCACACTATTAAATTTTCATAGAAAAGCTATTACTTAATTTAAGCAACAAACAACCCCCCCCCCCCCCCCCCCCCCCCCCCCCACAAAAAAAAAAAAACTCTTCAAGAACTTTAGGTTAAGTAAAACAAAGTATTGATCTTAGTCTCATATTTTTCATGTGATATATGTTTAAAAAAAGAAATCAAAATAAAACAGAAAAAGGCAAAGGAAATTTCACCAAGCCAATTTATACAAAAGTGGCACATAACCAAATATGTGAAGCTTTAAGATCATATATATATCACCTATCATTTATTTCATTGATTGGTGGATGCTCAACAACATAAGCTCTCAGCGAAGGTGTTCTCCCGATATCTGACGACCCGTTTCGTATTCTCTCCTTGCTTTGCAACCTTCTTCTTGCAATGAAACCTCTAACCCATGGAGTCACATCCTCACTTATCTTGATCATAATGAAAAATATCAAGCGGTATATTATGATCATGGCAAATAGCACTGACAAGTCTACCCACTTTGATCGGTTGATATCGATTTGGAACACTTTTTCGAGTACGTATTCCCCTGGTATCTTTGGAAGATCAGGTGTTTGGTTGTCAAATACAAGCCCCTTTAGGTCATTTTGATATTGTCCCTGCAATTTTGAATTAAATAATTAGGAGAGTATCAAATGTATACGTCATATTTGATTCATCTGACATAGATCCAACCAAACTCAGTATAAGTGGCTTTTCAGGAGAAAGGTCTGTATTACATATTTGTCAAAATGCCATACTTTAGGGACCAAATTAAAACTAAACTAGACTATATTTCTATACTAGCTAGTTCTTTCATTGGCTTGATAGGGTGCCTAATGTTGATCATTAATTAGAGAATATATTAATTTAGCCTAGGATTGATACAAACTGTTAAATTTAGATTGTGGCTTTTGCTGGCATATTGTTAGTGCCACAATTCAGAACTAGTTAATTACCTGAAGAGCCCAAAAATGGAAACTGATGTATGACATGGGGTATCTCCAGAAAATCTTTGGGATGTCATTTGGGAGACGAAAATAACCCGATACAAGCATGAAAATACCCTGTTAAAGTTGAATTATTAGAAGTGAGCGAAGATATGTTTAATTTAAAAGGAAAAAAAAAACCTTAAAATCAGTACCTGAATTCCAGCTCCTACGATAATTCCCATAAGGAAATTTGGTATGATACTCGCAATCGCCATCATGAGACTCTCAACAACGGTAACACTAGCATATAAACAAAGAACAAAGAAGACATAATGCATAATTCCCGGGTGGAGCCGCACCATGAAATAGCATATAGTCCCTGAGGAAAATGTTATCAGTATCAGAAATGGTAATGCCGAAATTGTATTGCTAATCACAAAGGCTAACACTCCATAATGCCCGTTGAGCCTCTCCCTTTGAAAAACCTGTATCAATGAATATAAGAACCAGTTAATTTTTATATTTGAAGGGTATTCATGATTAATTACATGATTGATGATTTAAAAAATGTCCATTTACAAAAGTACCGGTGCACCATCTATGACAGTTATTGAAGTACTGGTAGATAATGCATGATTGGTTGCACTAATTAAATCAATGATTTAACATTGTTTAGGGATTACAGCACTGGTAGATTATGTAGTAAAGCCCAACCAAACTTCAATTTTTGTTTCTTTTTACCAAGTAGAGAACACTAAGAAGTTATACAACCATAAAATAATTATGTTTTTTGAGGGATTTATTTTTTTATACCCATGACCTCAATTGAGTCATCCAAATCCCTAATTGACCAATGTCAAGCCAAAGTCAATTAGCTTCAAACCCAATATTGTATTAACCACCACTCGTTTACGACTGTTTATTATATCAAGATTTAAAGTCGAAATTTAATAAACCGTTATGTTGATTGATAATTTTAGCCAGCGACCACACCAAAATTAGCATCAAATTCCTAAAATGAAATTGATAATTAAAATAAGACCTTCATATCTTCCACAAAGGAAGGAAAACCTCCAATTGACATGAAAGTCACAAAACCGAACACAAATGAAGCACATGCCCCTCTAGCCTGCACCATTAAAAGAAATGATCATTACATCTTCCTACTTATTAAAGGATTATATTAAATTATCTTAATCAACTTTCCTTATTAAACAAAATATTTCAAAAAGTAATAATCTTGAAGTACACTCCAATGTATACTAGTATGCTAGTGCATGATTTAAAAAGCATATAAAAATGGTAAATTAATTAACTCACCAGAATTGAGCTATAACCTGTGCCCACATTCAAGTAGATAGTTCCGATACACACTGTAACAACAAGGTAGATAACAAGCCTCAACCAGTAATAACCAAAATCCCTTGACATATTCACAAATGATCTCTTTGTGAGTGTATAACATTGCATGGCGAAACTAGCCTGGCTACCACCTGCATCCAGCACGGTCCCTTTCTACAGTGAGATAAAAAAATGAATACAGTATTAACTCTGGTGAAATTTGGGGTTCGTAATAGCAATCGCACATTAGGAGATAAGTTCAAATGAAATGCATACAACTCGGGAAATTTCGTCGACTTTCTGTCTTGCTGCATAGTAGTACTGAGAATGCTTGTAGTATTCAATAAGTCTTCTGATTGCTTCAGTTGTTGAGATCTTCTCCAGTGGATCATCTGACCTTTCAAACTACCATAAAATAAACAAATAATGACTTTTTTTTTTTATAAGTAAAGAAAAATTCAATGTATTTGTTGAAATCAGAGTTGCTTTTAATGAGTGTACCCTGCTTTTAATGGAGCCTTTGAGAGTTGCTTTGACCTTGTCGAAATCAGAGTTGACGCACCGAAGGAAATGGTCAGATGGGTTTCTCAGAGATGGACATGGGAACCCAGCTTGTGCAAAGAACTACAATCATTGAAGAGTCACATAATTTGACTTATTTAGCTAATACAGATTTAAATACATTAAATACTAAAAATTTACATGGTAATTATAGGTGTTGATGAAGAAAGAAAAAGGTCTCTTGGTCCCCTGGATAGGGGTGTCAATGTGTACAAAACCAGTTGGGTGGAAGCATCTTCATACCCTTACCCATTAACAAAAAAAGATTACTCTTACCCGTACCCGATAAGCTATTGAAAAAAAATCTTACCCATATCTGTTTTATTGAATAAGGTACAGGTTGAATAAATGAATAAAAGGGTGCCATTGAATAGATATATATGGGCCATGAATAAAACTGTATCATATCATCATCATCCCCTTATAAATATATATCTATGTGTAATTTTATAATTACTGTATACGTTAACAGATACGAAATAGTCTTTTCTTGTACCTGTACCCGATAAGCTAATGAAAAATAACTTTACTTGTACGGCCGTACTTGTTTTATTGAATACGATACGGGTCAGGTAAACAAATAAAAGGGTACCATTGAAATCCCTACCCCTGGATTGTAAAGTATTAGCTGGTACAGCTGTGAACAGGATGCACAGTATAGGATCTTTTATTTTTTTTATAAACAACAGTACAGGATCTCAATGGTAACAGTTCTGGCTCCTAACCTACCACTACCAGCCTTTAATTCAGGGACCAACTTGTACCAGTACAAAAACCCAACGTGTAATATAGTTCACAACCTCATATGAATCAGAAGCTTGTCCGAAATAGACAGTTTTGCCATTGGATAGGAGACAGAGGTGGTCAAACAATTCAAAGACTTCACTGCTCGGTTGATGAATAGAAGCAATTACAGTACGGCCATCTCTCGCTAGAGCTCTCAATGTTTGAGTAACAAAAAATGCTGAGGCACTACAAATAAAAAATGCACATAGATCTATATAAAAAATAAAGCTGATAAAATGTACATTTTTTCTATTTCAGTTTTATATTACTAAGAACTGATTTTCAGGAAAAGTAAGTTTATGTACAACTCCATTTGAATTTCTAGATTCAATATATTCTGTTTATATTCTTTAATTTACATTTATGCTAAACTATGATCAAATTCTGTTAGAAATGTGGTATCTGTTAAGTACCAAGTTGAAATTTAGACCCTCAATTCAACACCCATTTGAATATGTGTAGCAAAATTAGGTTTTGCATATATACCTATCAAGGCCACTAGTGGGCTCGTCAAGGAAGAGAAGCCGAGGCCGCATGAGAATCTCAAGTGCAATGCTAACTCTCCTCTTTTCACCTCCACTTACTCCTCTCATATGCCAATTCCCTATGAAAGTATCAGCACAGTCTTGAAGTCCCATTTCTACAATGGTTCCCTCGACCAATGCGCGTTTTTCTTCTGTTGGCATCTTGTCTGGAAGCCTCAGCTTTGCCGAGTACATGATTGTTTCTCTTACTGTTAGTGTACCGATGAGGTTGTCATCTTGTGTCACATAAGCCTAAAGGAAAGAAAAGGAAAAAAAGTGAAATAATATTACTTTTGAGTTCTGATACAATTTTGCTGGGTGCTAAGATGTTACTTATGTTGAAATTTCTGTTAAGTTGATTATAAATAATATGGCACAAAGAAATAGAAAAATCATCTTAGTTAGAGATCATCTATAATTTGCTTGAAATTTACTTAATCAAGATAAATTTTCAAGTAATGATGAAAATACTACATATCAAAAGAATTAATTGTTTATTAAAAAAAAATAGCATTAAATTGGTAAAATTGTTCTCAGAAAAGTTATCTATGAAATAATTTATTTTTTCACTAATTATATTGGTGCATAACACAATAATTATTAGAATATTTTTTTCAATAGATTTTATCCTATCTAAAAGAATTATAAAACCTGTGTGGCCTTGTATGGAATGAACAAAATAAATGATCGAGGGGCTTACCGCATTTCCGAAAGAGAGCTTGGTCTTGCGGCCATTGAGCAGTACTGTGCCAGTTAGAAATGCATTTGCAGCAAGTCGGCTTGCCAGTGCATCAAGCAGAGTTGATTTTCCGGAGCCCGAGGGACCCATAAGGGCAGTAAGTGTCCCCGGATCTGCGTACCCAGTCATCCCTTCTAGTACTGTCTGCATACCTCTGCCTAATGCAACTGTCACTGTCACATCTTTCCATGTCAGTCTTGCTGACACATCACCTGTTTCATACAATAATCAAATATGATTAGCAATTACAGGATACCAATTAAGATCAGATTACATAATTCATTGACACTCGATTGATCCGAGATTCAATCTAAATCAATTCTCAGTATTTCAAAGAGAGCTGAAACTTATATTCACTGTTAAAGGACAAGCTGCTTTTGAAATAACTAATTGAGAATAAAAAATAAATTAAAGCACACAATTAAAAGACAAGCTTTTTTTTTTTAAAAAAAAAGCAAGTGTGTTCTGATATATATATATTTTTTCTATTAACTTCAATATATATCAGACTTTCGGATAATACGAAAAAATTATAGACACAAATTAAACAACATGAAAATAATATTATGAAAAGATCTAGGTAACATACCTATAATCTCTGTGTTTGTTTTATCCTTCCAGAGTGTCTCGCTTAGTGGGCTCAGACCACCCGGTATCATACCAGCACTGGCCGGTTTGTTTCTCTCGAGATCGGCCATAACTTGCCCAGCAACATTCCTCATCTCTTCCTCTCTCATGCTTAAAATTGGTAAGGAAAATAGTAATATGTATAAACAATTACACAATAAATTAAATCCTAAGTTCTAATATCTTGGGAACTAATAAAATGGGTATATATATAAAGATATGGAAGAACACATTCAAAAAAATCAGTTAGAATAGGAACGTTGTTTTAATATGAGAAAGACAGACAGAGAGGGACAGGAAATGGGATGGAAAAATAAGAAAGGTATGAGGAGAAGGCGGTTAAGAGCTTTTAAGAGAGGTGGGTGAGTAAGTGTGCTTAGTGCGTGTGTTTTTATTTGACTAAGCAAGCAAACACACAAATAGAACCTTAGTACTAATAGGAAAGGTTACTTTGGTGTGAATCTGTCAAGAGAAAGATGTGAAGAACAAAAACAAAAAATATATCCCTTTTGACAACACTCTGTGATAGAGAGAGGAGAGAAAAGGAGAGAGAAAGCGAGCTAAGAGAGTGATGCTTAACTATACCATTAATAATGCACATATATACTTGATTGTTTTAATGAAGATCGATCAAGGTATCTACTCTCTAGTTAGCTGAAAGAATTGATTGATGAAATCACATTATAGAGTTAGATTAATATGACACTAGTGTTATATAAAACTAAATAACACCACATCTTAAATTCTTAGATCTGCTTTAAGATCCGTAATATTCTCTTTTACTGTCGAAGCACTTCATTTTGTATGAATCTTAAAACAAATTTAAGGATTTAAGATGTGATATTATTTAGTTTTATATAACACTAGTGTTATATTAGCCTAACTCCACATTATATGTACCTACAATCCCAAAATAATGTGGGCCATGTAAAACCAGTAAACAGTTAGTCATCGATAATTTGAATTCTAGAAAAAAAAATTATAAGTTGATTTCTCAAAAAGAAATTATAATTGATTAATTAATTAATTGGGTTAGAAGGAAGTTAGAGAAAGTGGTGGGGATTTGAGCAATAAATAGAGAGCGGTGGATGTTGGCTGGGAGCATTTAAAGCAACAGCAAAGGGTGACTCTTCTGTGTACTCTTTCACGTTACCTTCCAGCCAATTCTTTTAATGGGAATAATTATTGTGGAATAAATTATAAATCTTTGTTATAAACCGGTGGAATTTTCATTTTTTTTTTTTTGCTATTACAAAATTGGGTTTCGTTCAAACAAATTTTATCTAAAATTAAGTCTAAACCATACAATCTGCATTAAGGTCCGTGTGAACTAATTTAAAACATAATAAATTTAAATAGTTCCTTCAATCTAAGCCGGTCGTATGAATTTTGACGTAAATCAAACAATTTAGACTCGATTTTGAATAAAAAAAGAAGTGCTTTTTGATTTTTTTCTAGTACAAAATAAATAAACATTTATTACTAATATCAGTATCGATTTCAAGTAGCACCATGTTTGATTGTTATGAGATTGTACATGATATGATTTTTCAGATATATAAACTCACAAATATTAATTTATGCGAATCTATAATGAAAATGTATTAAAATAAATATTCAGTTGTACTGTATAAATAATTATGAGAAATCATACCTTAGTCCTTAGACATATATTCATAAATATATATATATATATATATATATATATATAGAGTTAGGCTGGGGTGCTATGGATAGCATAGTGGCCTCCCGTGCTACGGCTCAATATTCAAGTTTTCAAAATCCAAACGGTCGATCCAAATCGTTCATTGTTTAATCCATATTGAAATGTGCTTGGAGACCAAATTTTACATTTTTTGGAATTTTTTTACTATTTATTAAGCATTTTTGAAACCGCTGTTTTCCAGTGGTGCAGAATTTTAACAAAAACAGCGATTTTGAAACCATCTTAATAAATAGCAAAAAATTCCAAAAAATGTAAAATTTGGTCGCCAAGCACATTTCAATATGGATTAAACAATGAACGGTTTGGATCGACCGTTTGGATTTTGAAAACCTGAATATTGAGCCGTAGCACGGGAGGCCACTATGCTATCCATAGCACCCCAGCCTAACTCTATATATATATATATATATATATATATATATATATATATATATATATATATATATATATATATATATTTTTAAGACTTGTTGTTAATAATAATTATTGATAAATTTTAATAATTAAATTATAATAATATTTTTGATAAATTCTAATGTTTTCATGTGATGGAGAGCGAGGTGGCTACGTATGAACCTCTTTGGTCAGTTAGCTTAATCTTCAGGCAATATGCATGCACATGACATGATACATAGAAAGAAATTCACAGAAGTATGGCTCTGTCTCCACGAAGCATCGAAAATTAAATTGTTGAATTGATTCGTCCCTTGCACTGGCCACCGGACACGTACGTCTTGACCGTGCCATATTTGGAAGGTCTCTAGATAGGAAAATGTGTGTTTTGTTGACAAATGACAATGCAGTTGAGGAGTTGAGCGGTAGCAATAATGTTCAATATAAATAATATATATATCATGATCGGACATATCTATCATAGATATATATATATATATATAATCAGGGATGGATTGGTTAATGTAGTATCATCTACATTAACACCGACAAATGGAATCCTCTTACGTCATTAATTTGGTTTTTCTAGATTTTTTTGAGATATTTATAAAAAAACTTTTCAATTTCTAAGTATAAATCCTGACACGACAGATACATATTATGGTATGTATCAATATTATCAGACTAAAAATTATAAAATTAAGAAACCAAACATTGCCAAGTATAGTGGTTACAAAAATTAGGTTCCAAATGTTACCAGATTTGAAGGATTAAAAGATTTTGATCCAAATCATTATTCTAATAAGATTATTAGAGTTTTAATTTATTTATATAATTTTTGTTGTTCAATTAGATGCTGTTATTGAGTATTTGTATTCGTCATTATAGAACTGAGCTGATAATTTTTCGTATATTTATGATGTTGTAATGATTGATGAAGAATAATCACATAATTAAAGCTAAATAGAGATGATTATTAGATAAACCAAGAAAATATATGATAAAATTATCTTGAGAGCTATATAATGACTGTTCATGCTATTCAGAATAGTGTTGGTCTTACAGTATTAGAAAAAGTAAATAGATTAGTTGAGTTTAGTGATCAAATAGTGCATAATGATGATGATGCATGATGATATAGCGACAACAATGATATATAAGAAAAATATATTAAAATAAAAAATAATGATTATGATGATCATAACAATATTTTCACAAAAATAATAATATAGTATATAAACAATAATAAAAATAATCATTGGACCGCGTTTGACGATTGTTTTCAGCTAAAATAATATGCTATTTACTGAATAATACTATTTTAATTACTGACAGATGAGTTTTAAAAATTCAAACTCATTTCTAAAGGAAATATTGTCACGTCGTGATGGCACTGATTTCAAAATCTATTAATAATAACTTTAAATTATTCAAACTGATTTATCTTATGAAATATTGTCAGAATTAGATCGGGCATCAGTCCGGTAAATTAAGCTCCGAATTAGCTGTTCACTAGTCGGACTGATGGATCAACTAGTTCGATTCCTATTTACATAATTATGATATATAAATCTTATTATAAATATTATATTTCCACATAGTATTAAATAATGTACTGAAAAATAAATTTACAGACAATGAAAAATGCAACAAATACATTTTTAATGCTCAAAATATGTAAAATTTATTCTTAGACTTATTAAAATAAGACACCGTCGAAATACTTTGATATAATTTTACATTAAAGAGATTTTATAATTTCGTTCTTTATTTTGAATCGAATAACTTATACATAAAAAAATCACTTTTGTGAACAAACAAATTTCCGACGACCCATATTATAATTTCAACATTTCATTTTTAAAAAATAAAATATAAAGTTGTGATGACTATTTGATCATACACAAATACATAATTGTCTAAAAAAACTTTACATAATACAAAAACAACAAATACTTGTCCCCAGAAAGAATATCTATTACATTTTTTTTCTCAAAAGTGCTACCTTTTCTCCTTCAAAGAAAGAATAATGTGCAACCAATCTTTTGAGTTGGTTCTCAAATTGAAAAAAAAAATCGACTTTTTTCGCTTGGTTGACCGGCTTTTTTTGAAAAACTATTGCTTTTATATGTTTTCTGGTTCACATATTTGATCTTTTATTCGAACCAGATCAAATGTGGTTCCAGATCCATTTTTTTTGCAATTTAACTGCCAAGCCAGTGTAATTGTAATAACAATAACTTTACAAGTAATGTATTTACAAATAAAATTTATAAATATTTAAATTTATTTTGTATAAAATCATGCAATCTATTCATGTTGCTTTGTATCTAGACAATTTGGTTTATAAATTATACCTCATATGTATACCAAATTTTTTTTTTTTAAAATAACAAAAGAGGAAACAAAGTAATTAATTAACCGAATTTTTTTTTCTTACCACTTCATTAAATTAAAATTAAATTATTATCACTCATTTATTCGGATTTCAGATTTCACCGCAAACTCAAATTGAATATGCGAACGAATCTTTAAACGAAACTCATACCGGTATGCAAACCGATCCATTTGCATATCTAATAAGCGCACGGGTATGCGAACGGATTGCGTTTAGACGAGGAACACGGCACAGCACCTTGATAAAACATAAATAAAGTTTGTTTTATCGGATTGCGTTTCGCACGCATTTCAAGTACATAAATAAAGTTTGTTTTGATGCAGCACGTCACGTGGCAACCAGTACCAGAGCTCACGTTCACGTATGAAGTTTCTTCTTTGTCCAATTGATTAATTTTGTTCAACATAAATAATTTTAATGCTTATATATATATAAGCTACGCAAGCACGTGGCAACCAGGACCAGAGCTCACGATATAAGTTCCGCACGCATTTCAAGTACAATATAAATAAGGAGCCTCGTAATTGTACTCTAAATAAAATTTCTGACTATATATCTCGTAAGTAGTTTAATAAAAAAAAAAATTTCAATGTTATCTATTTTTTATTTTTAGCATTAATATTTAAATATTTAAAGTTGTATTTATAACATTTTACAATGCTACTTGCAAGAATTTAAACTTCTATCTGCGAGTATTAAAATTCTAAATTTGTATAGTTTTAACTTTTAACTATTTTTGTTTTCAAGTAAAAAAATAAAGGATTCTTTTCACTCACTTTTTTTTATTTTTTTTCTGATCATTCTCATCAATTTTCTCGATAATCCGTGATAAATTTTGCGAATATAAAAATATGAACGTTTTTTATCCAATTTTCTTTTTCAAATGAGATCCATGAAGAATAACTTTTGAATTATATTTGTGTGGTAATTTTTTTTACTACTTTAAATCTTTGTGACTTTCAAATTTTATTTTTTTATTTTGTTTCAAAATAATTTAAACCTCTGTTTATAAGCATATAAACCTCATGTACAAGCACATAAACCTCATTAATAATACTTTAAATCTCTAGAATAAAATATATAAACTTCATGGTACAAAGAATTAAAACCTCAATAATAACATTTCAAAACATATAAACCTCAACAATAACATTGCATTTACAAAACATATAAACCTCATGTAGAAAGAATTAAAACCTTAACAATAACATTTCAAAGCATATAAATCTCATCAATAACACTACATTTACAAATCTCATTTATAAAGCATATAAACCTTATGTACAAAGAATTAAAACCTCAACAATAACATTTCAAAGCACATAAATCTCAACAATTACACTGCATTTACAATGCTAATTTACAAAGCATATAAACCTCATGTACAAAGAATTAAAACCTCAACAGTAACATTTCAAAGCATATAAATCCCAACAATAACACTTTATTTACAAAGCATATAAATCTCATGTATAAAGCCCTGAAAATTTTAATGGTTGCAGACTGAGATTTCAAAACTTGAAAATTTAAAGTACTCATGAGTTTTACTTAAAAAAACAAATGACTTTAAAATTACTCAAAAATATTTCTTCATGGATCTTATTTGAAAGATAAAATTAAATAGAAATCGTTCGTATTTTTAGATTCGTAAAATTCATCACAGATTATCGGAAAAATAAATTATAATAATCAGAGAAAAAAATAAAAAAGAGTGAGTGAAATAAATCTTTCCATTTTTGGCTTGAAGACAAAAATAGTAAGGAGTTAAAATTATGCAGATTTAGAATTTTAATGCTTTCGGACAGATGTTTACATGCTTGTAAGTAGCATTATAAAATGTTATAAACATAACTTTAAATGTTTTGATATTAGCGCTGAAAATGGAAGTTAGACAACATTAGAAGTTTTTTCTGTTAAACTACTTGGGGGACACGCTCGGATATAATAGCTCGGGGTACCAGAACATTTCTCTATAAATAAAATTTATTTCGCACGCACTTCTGAAATTTTTACTATTTTTTGTTGGGTCAAAACACGATCTAAGACAAACTGTCAAATCTATTATTATTCTTTAAGGATTGGAACGCATATCCAGTATGCGGATGGATCCGTTCGCATACTCAGTACGCATTCCGATTCGTCTGCATATTGAGTATGAGTTTTGATTGGAAATCGATTTGCACATTCAGTCTAAGTTCTTGGTAGAATTTGAAATCCAAATAAACGGATGATAATGATTTAATTCTAGAATTTGAAATCCGAATAAACGGATGATAATGATTTAATTCTAATTTATTGGAATGGTAAAAAAAAAAAAATCGCAATTTAATGAGAGCAATTTTGGCAGTGACAGGAGTACTTTCATCCTTGTCATTTTTGTCATGCTATTTTACTTTGATTGACTTGTCATAGTTGTAAGAAATTTAAAATAAAGACTTATCAATTTATCATAGTACGCACGTGGGGTAACCGACAATATCTTTTAGCAGAATTAATTATTTGAAATTACATTCTCTTCAGTTTAATTCAAAGCGAACTCTCTATTCGTCCTGTTTTCTTATTGGATTTTGCTTGATTCCATCGCTTGAAACTGGGATACAATCGGAGCATTTATATTTTTGAAATTCTTTGAGTTATAATCTGACATAACATTTTTTAATTCTGTAAAAGAGCTTCTTATTTAACAACTTTGAAAAATAATTTCTTAATAATAAATTGTTTATAAACTCTAACGTGACAAAATAATTGACTGAGATAAAGTGCTTCCGCGTCTCTGTTACCCTCTCGCTTCTAAACAGAAAATAAATTTCTCGTTGAGAACTTTTCCACAATTTGGCAACTTCAGCCATCAATTTTCTTGCCTATTGCTTCCATTGAGTTCGCCTCTTTCCCCTCTTCATTTTGACACGGTACGGCACACAAAATATCTAGTTACGCCATAGCACAGCATGTGGTTACACTAATTACGTATAATTAGGACTGTTAGATCTTGATCAAATAGTGAATCTTGAATAAACTAACTTAAATTATAATAAAATGGTCATGTGAGTTATATTTGGTCATGGCATGTTTAGACACGACGTGACCAGTCACGTATCGTTACCATCTCTTGACATTTTAGTCATGGTACGACACGACACGTCACGTGAAAAATTAACTTGATCATGGTACAACACGACACGAGACCAAAATTACGACACAGTATGATATGACACGTTTTTTCCACTCTAGATCCAATAGATCGGTTTCACAAATTATTAGAATAGAAAAAAAATAGAATATAAAAAAAAAAGTAAAATTTGAAATAAACTTCAATTTATCATTATATCAGTCGTGTTTAATTAATGATGAAAGAGTAAAATAATAGAAGGGTATTGACAAACAAATCAAATTCATCTCTTAGAAAAAGCTAATTTCTCTATTTCATCTTTTCCATAGAATAGAGAATTAACTTATAATTAAAGAAATAGAGGAGGAATAAAAATGTAAAAAAATAGAAAATTAACTGAAAAATTCAAACTCAATTTCACTCATTTATTTTCTTATGCAACAGAAATATAACTTCTTTTCCACTCTTAATGAATTATAATACTCGTTTATTCTTTCTATACAAATATATATGAAGATGCACTTTTGTGATTCCTTGGAATCTGTTGATTCCTCTGAAGGAAGTTTTTTTTTTTTATTTTCTTCTATTTTTGGTGATGAATCAGAAAATGAATTACCTGCTACTCTAAAAATAGTAGCTAAGGTTATCAAAAGAGCTAGTAGCTCCAACCATTACCACAAGAATAATATCGGAGATACTGTTTTCCAATCTCACTAAGAACTTTTATTGGATTAGTAAAAACCATATTTTCATCCATATAATTCTATTACAAAATTGGTTGATAAATTAGGAACTTTTGCTTGTCTTTAACTGAACCACCAATTAGGATAATACCACAAGAATATCAAATAACATACAATCAAACTAATATTCATAGTGATTTTAACTTTTCATAAATATACATAAATATGATAATTAATATTTATGATATTCTATTAATCATTACAATTAATATATTATCAATAATTATGACATTAGTATTTATTATATTAGTTATTTTATTAGTATATTATCTTCACCAAAATAGATAGACTAGTTCTATGTTCTGTTCTTGCCCAACGGACTCGCAACTAGACAACTAAAACATAAAACTCTTTCATAAAAAAAAAGAGAAAAAAAAAAAGAAAAAAAGATAGCTGTGCAATTTATGAGGTCATAATCTCCAGAATTGATGTGTGTAGCTTATGCAAATAATAAAGTCCAGCGGGGTATAACTTTTGTATGCTTCCGAAATGCTTTTTTTTTTTTTTTTTTAATTAATTCTGAATTTATTTTAAGTGATTAACTCATTAAAACTAATAATCACAGTTCAAATAGGGGTGTCAACGGATACAATACAAATTTGGTGGAGGCATTTTCATATCCGTACTTGTTATGATAACAAAAAAAAATCTTTATCTTATCTATCTATTTGAATACGGTACGGATCGGGAAAACGGATAAAAAATGCGTCATTGAAATCTTAATTTGTGTTTTCGATAAAATATTTTTCAACACAGAAAAAATAATGAAAACAACTAATTTGTATTTTAAAAATTTAATAAAATACAAAATTTTGTTATATCATATACCATCTTCATATATATATATATATATATATATATATCTTCATATATATATATATAGAGAGAGAAAGGCTAATATACAATCGATTGCACCACACCTCCCGTGCAACCAAGTCATTTTCTGATTTTTAAAGTCCAAATGATCGATCCAAACCGTTAGATGTCATCTCCATATTAAAATGTGCTTGGAGACTAAATTTTACATTTTTTGGAATTTTTTTACTATTTTTTAAGCCACTTTGAAAATCGCTGATCCAACAGTTTGGTTCTGATTTTACTGTTTGGTAAGCCACCGTTGGATTAGCGATTTTCAAAGTGCCTTAAAAAATAGTAAAAAAATTCCAAAAAAATGTAAAATTTGGTCTCCAAGCACATTTTAATATGGAGATGACATATAATGGTTTGGATCGATCATTTAGACTTTAAAAATTGAAAAATGACTTGGTTGCACAAGAGGCATGGTGCAATCGATTGTATATTAGTCTCTCTCTCTATATATATATATATATATTATTTTTTTATTTTAAAAAAATTATCTTATACGATAATAGTTAAGATAATGGAAAAAAATTATTACTCTTACTCGTATTTGATAAACTAATAAAAAAAAAATCTTATCCTTATTCATATTTTCGAATACAATATGGATCAAGTAAACAGATAAAAATGGTGCCATTGACACCCCTAACATCAAATATAACCTACTACTTGTATAAATATTCATTACAAATATTTATTAATCAATTTCGGAAGTAAAAAATATTTTTGACATCGTAACCAGTTGTAACGCACTTATTAGAATGTTAAATGCATCCGAGATGTTTTTTTTTATTAAACTATAATAGAAATTGATACATATGCTGTCATGACATTTCAACAGATATATATACTTTTAAAGTTTATGTAATAAATATTTTTAGAAGTATTGTCTTATATTTGGAATTAATATAATTGCAAGTATAAGAAATTGATACACTAAATATTTTATAAAAAACACATCTTGGGAAATGCATATGCTAAAAAATACATTAGAACCATATTTTCAAAATTGATTGAATAATTTTTTTTTAGGTTTTATTTGGAGTTGATGATTTAATAATTTAAAATAGTTAATAATTATTAAAAAATATCGGAGATGCAAACAACACGCTGTAAATACATTACATGAGGTTAGGCTGCGTAAATATATATTTATATTCTCAAAATTGATGAAAATTTTTTTTTTGTGCAAGTATTAGGTTATCACTTAAATATTAAAAAAACATCTAGAATGCATACAATATATTTGAAATACAGCTGCATGTTTTAATGATTTAATCATTTAGAATGAGTTTTATGTGTAGAACAATTTTTTAGTCATAATGTTAATTTTTTTACAAGTCTTTGTCATGAACATCTCCAGTACAGTTTGTTAATTCAAATGTAGAATTAAGAATTGAAGAGTTGATCACTACATAGGACCTTAAATTAATTTATTATGGAGGTGGATAGCATTAATGCAACTGTGGTTGCCATAATTAATTAGGTTTGCAAACCTCTGTCTTAACTCTTAACCACCAGCAAGATTTTTTTTTTCTTCTCTCCATAACTCTTAGCTAGATTTTTTTTCAACCTTAAAAAAAAAAAAAAAAAACTGGTTCAAATCCCCAAAACCAAATTGCCTTGTAATTTATACTTGTTGCTAGCTAATTAATGGACTCTGTATATGTACACTGAAACAAACAACCAGTTAACCTTTTAAAAATATTTTATTACAAGGTTCTAATCTCTTTATTAATTTGCATTTTATTATGCTTCTATTTTTAAAATTTAAATTTTAAATGTCAAAATAAAACCGTTACATTATCAATATCATTTTCTATATACACATATAAATTACCGATTTATATAAAAACATAGTTGAAAAATATTAACTAGACTAAAAGAGTAGCTATATTCAGTAAATAATAAATACCCACTCATTCTTCTTAGAAAGAGAGCATTCCAATTTAAATTTTCCTTAAATACTTTGGATCTCACTTTAGGATTCGAATGGAGGAAAATGCGGTTTTCTAAGCCAAATTTAAAATTTTCAGATATAGAAAATTAAGTTCCGGCCTAAATTTTCTTGTTAGTTTTAACATCTTGAGGTCTACTTTGTTAAAATTTATGTTCTTAATTTGTTGTATGACTATTGTATCTTCAATAGTATAATTTCATACTTTCATTTGATTGTTTTTTTCCTCAAATCTGATAGGCTTTACAATAATTTATTTTCGCATTGCTGGTAATATACCAAAATATTTACATCTTAGAAAAACAAAGATATATATATTTTTTTTATATTATATGAATTAGATATTTTTGGAACAACAGCATGTACTGGCAGGGAACAATTAAATGTCACAGATGCAAAATCAGTTGGGGCTGCAGTGACATTTATGTTTTTTATGAGAAAAAACAAAAACAATGTAGCTATCGTTTTATAGTCTAAGTAGCAGTTGGAGTTTAAAATCCATGAAGGTGACCTAATTAAACTGGCCCATACAAATACCAAGCAATTCATATTCCATGAAATATCTAAAAAAATTGAGTTGATCTCAGAAAAATTCGAAATGTTCAGATTTAAAAACACGAATTTTGAGGTAATTTATCGAGAGACTATGATACTATGCATAGCGCAGATTAGTTCAAATAGTTAATCTAAATCATTTAACATAATTGTCATATGAAGATGTACTTGCAAACTAATTTTTTGATTTTTTTTTTACTATTTTTTTAGATAGATAGAAAATCACTTTATCTACAAATTCTAGACTATTCAAAATAATAATTTTCTTTGTATATAAAAACATAAAAAAAAAAAAAAAAAAATTCTAATTCCACTTCCAATTAAAAATAAAAGGAATTGATTCCTACTAGCAAGCTTGATTCCTCCATCTATTCATGATTCGAATGATCATAATTAAAATATAAATTATGTCTTTTCTAAACAAATTAAATATTGTTCATATTTTAATTATAACTATTAATATCATGAATAAATGGACAAATAATACTTGTTCGCAGGAATGGGCAGATAAACAGGAGCCATTTGTAATTTATAACTAAAATCATGCAATTAACGGGGACCAAATTTTGCATTGATAATGTTTACTACTTAGTACTTCAATAATTTTGGGTTACATATAGCATTAGTCCAATTTAACACTGCTCATTGCTCAAAATGTCAAAAAAGCTAATTTATTATGCCTAGAATCAATAATGTCAACTATCTCCTAAATATTTCATTCACTTTTTCAGATATCTTAAAATACATATTTAATATTATTTAGTCTATTTGAAGAGTCAATCTAATATACACTTAAGTGTACCGATTGAACCATACACTTAATCCTAGAACCTTAGGATTAGCTTTGAGATTCACACTGCACGACTTTTGAAGAATCTACACGATTTTTAAAAAAATCGTACGGTCCTAGGGTTAAGTGTACGGTACACTTAAGTGTATATTAGTTTTACTCCTATTTGAATATCGTCGAATACATACTTTTTTTTTTATTACATAATGCACTGCTATATTTTTCAGTATAAAATAATTATTGACAGTTATTATATATTTTTTACCAAATTAAAATACATTTTGACATTTATCATAATTTTCCTAACGCATCATCATGCAAACTCTCAAAATAATTTAATTTATTATATAATACATACATGATGTTTTCGACATTCATATATACTCATTAAGTAGATCATCCTAACAATCTAACATAGACACCTCATTATTGCATGGTACATGCTTAACTATTCCTAGTACACGTGATTATTGTGCATGCACATTGACCCATTATTATTTTTTAACTAAAAAGTAAAAGCAAAATGGACATTATCGATGAATAAAGACGGAATTTTACAAATTATCCTACCTTTTAAAATTTTCAAACAAAATATATTAATCATGTCTGACATCCTTATTTTTGTTTTCAAAGTACAAGCAATCAATCTGAACCCTTTCAAAATGATCTCTATATTAAAATGTGGTTGGATACCAAATTTTATATTTTTTGAGGTTTTTTCTTTTTTTTTTACTATTTGTTAGAAAATTCTTGATCATCAAAAGATAGTGATTTCGTATGTATCTAAAAAATAGTAAAATATTTTCAAAAAATATATAAAATATGGTCTCCAAACACATTTTAATATAGAGATTATGTTGTATGATTCAAATTAGCAGTTTGAATTTTAAAAATATAAATAAGAATATTTTGTCATAATTGGGACATAAATGACAATGTGACATTTGAGCTCACCTCACAATCACAACATATTTAGGCCTTGTTCGGTTGTTAGATGAAAACAAAAACGGATCCAATTTGAATGGTCAAAATACTGTTTCCTTTAAAAAAAAATCACTGAGTGAATTTTTTCTTTCCTGAGAAAACAATGATGGCCAAACAGGGCCTTAGCAAGTGCTGAAACTGGTCATGGGTACCATTTAGGCACATTAGCATATTATTCATTGAATACGAGTATACGACATGATTAATTTATGAAGCAAGTTGCCTGGATGAAACGTTGCTTTCCATATTGGTAGACATATCAACATCACACATATTTATATTAATATAACAAGTTTATAAAAATTTAATATTTCAATACAATTTTAATTCTCATTAAATGTTCCTCTAACTACCATATTTTTTTCATAATATAATTAATATAGTGATTATTAAATTATTTGGTTTCCATAATTACTAGATATTTTTTTTCCCTTTTTTTATATTTTACATTCATGTAAAATCAAAAACTACATAATTCCGTTGATCTACCTTTTTCTCATGGTACATATTTAACTTTTTTTTGTAAATTTAATTTTTTGTTATATTAAAGATACACTTGTTTTAATATATAACAAATTCCAACTCAAATATTTTTTACTTTTTATATTTTTTTTCCTCTTAATTTTGATACTTAATCTATTAGTCTATTTTAAAATTGTTAGCAATTTTTTTATTGATGTTTTGTAATTAATTTATATTTGTTAATTGAATAGATCGATCAATCCCCTAACCTGCTAGAAGAAAACCTGAAAAATCAAGTTTTGAATTATGCAAATGAAAGCAATCAACTTATTAATTTGAAGTTTAAAAATCGTGATGATATACTTCTTGTTGTTCGTGATTTATATGGTGCTAAAGGCTATGTATACTAACAACTTGCAGATTGCAACCAAATAAATTTGTTAGTTTGTAGTGTTTTGCTATACTTTTAATTTATTATTTTAATCATAAGTTGAATGTCAAATTATTCATGATAATTTGCATTCAGTGTGTTTTTTAAGTAAATAATAATCTCATTTTCTTAGTGGTATTGCTTAAAAAAAGAAGATAAAATATTAATAGACAAAATAATTTTTCTATAGTAGATTGTTAAAAAAAATTTTGTGAAGTTGTATAAAATAAATCAATATATACAATGTAGATAGATTTTAATAATATAATAAAATCAATTCATTGTTGTAATTTTCTCAAAAAACTTAAAGATTTGATTAAAATAAATAATGAATACTTATTATGAGATTTTATAGTAACTTTTAAGAACATATTTTAAAATAAGAAGCTGATATGAGTACCTGCACTTGCGTACCTGCACAGTACCTGCACCTAAACTGTCATAACTGCTTGTGGGGACCGCAACCGTTTCAGATCTGTAACTTTTTTTTTAATATTAATAAGCAAATCTTGAAGTATGCAGTCCAAAGAACACAAGTATTTATATCTATATAGTAAACAATGTAAACAATAAATTAATTATTTTTAAATAATCGTATCTGCACCTTTTTTTGAAATTTTTGACGTCGTATCGGCACCTAAATTGCCATAATTACTTGTGAGGACTGAAAATAATCGTACTCGCACTTTTTTTTTAATTTCTGACGTCGTATCCGTATTAGGAACTACTCAAATGGCATGGGGGAACCATAACTACATGTGGGGACTGAAAGTATTAATATCTAAGTATTGAAAGTATTTATATCTATACTACGTTGTACTTACAGCAATCTCAAAAAGCGTTTATAACTATACAGTTATCATAAAATGAAAATTATTTATCTTGTATGCATAAATCATCTAAAAATACACATTTAGATCAATATCCATTCTGATATTGAACAATAAAATGAAAATTATTTATCAGTTCAACATTTTATATATTACAGATGGAAAGTATTAATATCTATTATAAGTAATGTAGATATATATCCAATCAAGTATTGCTAATGGAGGTGGGGGAAGAGAGAGAGAGAGTTTATTTTAGAAAGTCGTTAGTTAGGATGGTCAAATTAGAAGGTTGACTGAGTTGGAAAATATGTGGGTACGATGCGGGAACGGAGGTGTGGGTATTAAAATGATTATTCTTTAAAATAATATATGATAGGAAAATATACTTTATAAAATATAACTTAAAAAAAAAAAAAAAAACAATGATGTGCTAATATATGAGAGAGTATTAGTTTTTAAAGGAAACATTTAACAAAGAATAAAATTGTCTATATATAGTAAATTTTTTTGATGATGTTGTGTTAATATAAAATTGAGTTATTTTAATATGACCACTCTTTCATATAGATGGATGTTGCAAGTGTTAATAACTTGGAAAGCGTTAGAACTTGGAAGCAAAAATAAAATAAAATAAAAAACTTGGTAAGCGCTAAAATTTAGTCTTGTTTCTCTGTGCCGTATCAGATTAATCGTACATTCGTACCGTGTAATCAGGAGCAGATGCATTAATTTGGGAATTCACATCCTCTCCAGACTGAGTACAATTGAATCGGACAGTCCAAAGTTGTTCTTTTTAACTTGGGCACGAATCTCAAAGCTCAAATAATACTGCTCTCTCAATCATCCCGAACAAGAACCGGATGAAATTAAATCTGTGCCGTCCATTCCAATTGTGTTGAGTCAGATACCTGGGAGGATACGGATCCTTAATTTGGGCCATTTAATAATGGGCTTGTAGAGCCTGGACAGTACCTTGGGCTTAAATTCGATTATAACTTCTCTTATTGGGCTTTCTGGGCTTAATAGGTTGACAAGCAATTTTGTTTAAAAAAAAACTAAAACACCAATCTTTATACATTGGCCTGTTATATATAATACTTCAATTTTTCTTTAAATGTAGAGATTGTGAAGTTAAAAAAAAAAAAAAAATGTAACTTCAATTTAAAAATAACGTAAAGTTGTTCGGTTAAATATCTAACATGCATTTAATTTTACGATATATATTTATTTAATATTTTTGAAAATATTATTTGAACAAAAATATTAAATTGTAGATTTATTTTCACTATATTAGTCAAGTATCAATTTGAAAGTCATCAAACAATTTAAACTTTTAAGGGTTGAATTTTAATGCCTATTCGACTTAAAATTGATAATAAAAATATGAAATATATAAATAATAAAGAATAGATGTATCATTTTTTTTTAATAATAAATTTTCAAAACATTGAACATATATACCAAAACTCATCGATGTACGTATTCTATATTTCTATAAGATAATTAATCAGAAGCCTACTTAATTTGATTTTCCTTTTTTATTGTCCACCAGTAACACACATCGATCTAAGAATGGACATGGCTAGCTTCTAAGATTTTATTTAGCTTTTCAATTCGCAATACAAAAATCAATTATAGCTAATCTTATAACTAATTAACCTCCGCGTGCGTCTGAAAATAAGTCCAAGAAAAATTATTAATATAAAAATATTACATTTTCTCCTACTTAAGTCCTCGATCGCCACTAATTAATTAATTACTCCCAAATCGCCTTTGACCAACTTTTTAACCAATAAATAAATAAATGTGCATTGCTCAATTATTAAATAGTATACAATATATACTATTGCCAAATGTACATTAACCAATAATTAAGTGTATATTTTAAGGTGAACCAGACAACTAACATATGAAATTTAAAATAACAAATGTCTTGTGCAATTGTCAAGTATGCAATATATAATAGTTAAGGTATGCATCGTTAAATATTTAATTGACCACTCACCATAAACCATTAAAATTCTAACATTGAAATTTTTAATTGTTTGATGAAATGCTATATATTCATACCATTTAAGAAATGAATAAGAAATTTCCAATTTAATTTTACAATTTCAATAATATTTTCTAAATATCACATAAATATATGGAATGAAATCCGCTACTATTCTCTTATGCTATCCCTACTTTTTCGAATCCAACCGTTCAATTTTTTTCGGGAATAAATCTCAAAACAATTTCTTTTCAAAACTTTTCAGTGTACGCATTTTGAAACAATTCAATAACTGAATTTAAAAAAACAGGATAACAAAAACACTGTTTATACACGAGAATAACAGCAGATTTTGATCCTAAATATATATACACGCAAGTTGAATATAAAAACATAAAATTTGAAACACTATCACATGAAAAGATATATGCATGATTATCTGAAGAAAAAAAAATAAGAAGGAAAATAATAAACACACGTGACAAAGTGTCGCTGTCAACGATCCCCAATTTGTCACCAATTAATCCTTCATATCCGGACAGAGGAGAGAAATTAGCATTGGTTTCTTCTGAAGTTGATATATAGGAATTAATTGCGTCGTTGCAGTCAAATGAAAGAAGAGAAAAGGTATCATCCCTCCACCTTCAGTCTTCCGATAATCTCCGCCGATTTTTTTTACGCGGTTTCAATCATTTTTAATGGTCCGTCTCAAACTGCTTACTTAAAACTTTTCCAATCCGTCTCTGTTCACTTTCACCTCTCAAAATTTAATTGCCAAATAAAAACAGAATCGTTTGTCCTTTTTACTTTTTTTATATTAAAATGATATAAAATTTATGGTTTGAGATGTTGAATCAATATTTTAACATAAAATTTCATTATGGCATTTTGTTTTTTTTTCACAGAACTGTTAACTTATTTGAAAGGTTGAATTATAATATTTTAATATAATAAATGTTAAAATATTAGAAAACAATTCAATAATACAACAAAACAATACAATGAAACAATACGGCAATCCTTGTGTGTTCAACAAATTCATTTTGATGGTCAATGTTTGAAATAATACGACAATCCTTTTTTTCAACGCAATTTGGCCTTCATACCTTCTTCTAAGATACCTCACCTAGTAAGTAGAGAAGGTTAGTTTTGTAATTTTTCATTGTTTTGTATGTACAGAGTCATGTGATAAGGTTTATAGAGTTAAAAAAATTATAATTGAATTTTTTTTATTGGTTTACAGTATTCAATGAAACTGTCTATAGAGTTATGTAATAAGGTTTATAGAATTTAAAATAATTGAAAGTAGCGACTAGATGCAAATTTAAACAAAAATAATTTGAAATTTTTTTACAGGTTTACAGTATTCAATGAAATTGTCTACAGAGTTATGTGATTTTGTTTACATAATTCAAAACAATTGAAAGTATCATTTAGATGTAAATTTAAAAAAAAATTGAAAAAAATAAATAAATTTTGAAAAAAAAAAATTTGAATTTTTTTATTAGTTTACAGGATTCAATGAAACTATATACAGAGTTATGTGATAAATATTATAGAATTTAAAATAATTGAAAGTAGCATCTAGGAGGATATTTGAAATTTTTTTTAAAATATTTGGAAAAAAAATGGAGGTTGAAGTGGAAGTTAAAGCAGTTATTGGAGACCACACAGAAATGAGAAGTTTTTATGTTGACAGAATTTGTTGAATTAGTTTACAAGATTTAATATTGATGTTTACAGAATTAGTTGAATTAGTTTACAGGATTTAGTATTGATGTTTACAGAATTGAAAGTTTATATTTATAGAATTTGTTGAATTAGTTTACAGGATTTAGTATTGATGTTTACAGAATTAGTTGAATTAGTTTACAGGATTTAGTATTGATGTTTATAGAATTGAAAGTTTTATGTTGACATGATTTAGTATTGATGTTTACAGGATTTGGTATTGATGTTTACAGAATTAGCTGGAAATTTTTTTTGAAAAAAATATTCGAATTCTTTTTTACATTTTTAAAAAATATTGAAAAAATTTAAAAATTGAATTTTTTTTTACTAGTTTATAAAATTAAACAAAACTATTTACAGAGTTATGTAGTAAGGTTTACATAATTCAAAATAATTAAAAGTAGTATCTAGAATGAGACAAAAAAATTTTGAAGAAAAAACTTACAAAGAAGAATTTAAAAAAAAAGTTTGAAAAAGAATTTGAAAAAAAATTTTGACAAAAAATTCCGAAATGAAATTTGGAAAATAAAAATTTGGAAAATAAAGTTTTGAAAAAAAATTTGAAAAAAAAAACTCAAATATTTTTTACATATTTTTGTTTACAAAGTTTTAATGTAGTCATTGTTAGTTTTTAGTTTTGAAAAACTGTTTATAGGATTACATAGTTTTGTTTACAAGATTACTTTGTCATAGTTATAGGATTACAGCGTTTTGTTTACATTATTACTTTTATATAGTTACAATATTGGGTTACTATTGTGATTATAGTTTGGATACTTGCAGAATAATTTTTAAAGAGTATGCAAGTAGTGATTTGTATGATGTAAAATTGTTATAATTTTTTTTTCTTTCAGTGTTATGTTGTATATGTTTTCAAAAATGTTGAAAGAATTTGAATTGCTAATAGAATAATTCATATATGTTTACAGACTTTATTGATAATGTTTATAGAATTTTTAATATTTTACATTATCTTGTTTAAGTTATCAACTTTTTTGTAGAAACGTAAATTTAATTTAATTTATTTTACTTAAAAAAATTATTTTGAAATATGAAATTTATTATAATATTTTTCTTAATTTTTTAATTCACATAAATTGTTCACTAATATTTACAGAAATATATAAAATAAAATAAAATTAGAAAATGGATGCAACGTACAAACTGTTAAACAGACACCTTCTAGAAGGTGTGGAAAAAAAATTATAAAATCTGGTCTCGATTATAACTTCTAGAAGGTGGTCCCCATTATAACTGCTAACTGTACTTTCATTGTACTTTCTTAGTTGACCACGCAGTTTGGATTGATTTCACACGTTTTGCTTTGGACGCACGTGGTTTCATATGTGCAACATCAATTGAAGTTGTTTACAAAATTATTTGCATAACATTACCAGATTTGATAGACTTGTTTACAGGATTAGTGTTAAAGGTTCGGGGATTTTTGAGGGACTGAGGTTCGGAGACTATTAGCTGCTCCCATGAAAGAAATAGACTATACCAAGTAAACGAATATATAAATTCTAAATTATATATAACACAAATACATATACAAAATAATTTGCGAGTTTAATTTTTCAAATTTATTGAATTAATTTTAAATAATAAATTTGAATTATTCAAACCAAACTATGAACCCGTATCAACCCAAGTACTTGAGGTGCAAGTGATAAATTCGGACTGGTTTTTTAACTTGACACAAATCTCAAAGTAGACCTCCTACAATCTAAATAGACCTCGAATTGATCTGGGCCGTTCGTTTTTTTCAATTGCATCTAAAGCACTTGGGGAAACACAAACTCTCAATCTATATGATGAGTGATGGGTTTATGTGTTAAACTCATAAATTTTAAATTTTATTTATTATAAAGTTAAATGGTAAAAAAATAATGAAAAGTTAACGCAGTAGATAATTTTTTGAGTCTTTATTATTTTTTTTGCCACTTACAAATATATACTAGATAAACTACCAAATTTAAAAAAGCTCTCATGTAATCATTCATTCATGAAATTGATAATGTCGAATTCTTGCATTTGTTGTTCAAAATCGAGTTTTAAGTCCATATTGCACAAAAAAAATTAGTTAAATAGATTTATAATATTGGAGCAAATTAATTATATAAACGGTGCTTTGATAGAATGGCATATATTATACATTTCTCTTTCTTTTATTAACATCTCCTTATTATTTTTCGGGTTGCTTTACTTTTTTATGGTTAAAGGTTTATGTTAAAACTCTAATATTATATATGTTTTATTATTTCCACATTGTATTCTAAATCCTCGAAAAACAATATTATATAGTTATTATAACTAAATAAAATACTAAATCTTTACCTTTCAAAAATAAAATAAAATCAGCAAATCCTCCTTATTTAATGAAGAAGTGATAGTGAAATAAATTTGCACATACATGCATGAATTATATTTATATGATATGGTCATTTATTAACCATATTAAATATTCTCTAGTGATAAATGAGTAGCAAATGTGTTCATCTTTTTTGTAGTAGGTATAGGTGAATTGCTACTTATTAGAAAAGTATATATATTATCAATAAATGCACAAGTTTTTTCAAAATTAAATTCATGTTTAATTCCTCAGCACATTACACAGATTTTTTTATAGAAATATTATTAAAATAATATATAATTTTAGATGGATTGGGGATAGATTTTGATTTAGTAGAAAGAACACAGATTTTTTTATATAGAAATATTATTAAAATAATATATAATTTTAGATGGATTGGGGATAGATTTTGATTTAGTGGAAAGAACTGAATCCGAATATGCATGGAGATTTGTGCGAACTTGATCTATACGAATTTTAGAATTTTCTTTTCAAATTTTGATGCAAATCAGACAGATCTAATCAAAACATCATACCGAATTTGATCATGTGACCATCGAATTAAATGCCTCTCGTTCTCATAATATGATTGTGTTCCATTTTGCTGTAAAGACAGAGATCGATGAAGTCAAATCCTGAGCGTTGGATCGTGATCATGTTCCCATAGTGGCGACTGACAGTGGGCCACGGGGGCCTTTAGAAGTGTATAACTTAAACAAAATGATATGCGTTTCTAGGAAACGCAAAAACGGATGGAACAATCATTTTCTTTTATTAATAAAATGTAGCGAGTCGTAATCAAGTTCATCTTTGATTTGCTACACAAATAATCTCATAAACTTTAGACAGCCACGAAAGAAAACTCCCGTCAGTTATAAATTTCTTTCCACTCGGCAAACTTCTTCTCTCTCTCTCTCTCTCTCTCTCTCTCTGTGCTTCTTTCTCTTTTGGCTCTTTCTTTCCCTCAATCTCCATTCTCGTGCCCTTCAACCTATCTCCATGGTGAATACGCTATCCACTTTCCCTGACACACCCTGTTACAATCTGAAATTGCAAAAAAGGGACCCAAATGTAAAATATTCTCACTTATTAAGAGTTCCAAGCTACCAAGAGTGCCATAAAACATATAAGAGAGCCAAGAGGCAGTGCCACGTGGCTTATTACCGTTGCCTTTTCAGACCCATATATATATATATAATTTCTAGTAGAGAGAGAGAGAGAGAGAGAGAGAGAGAATTAGGAGTAAATGAAGGAGGTTCAGCTGTGCTGGCTTTTGGTGCGGGACATAGAATCATATATTTATAATATAACAAGGTATGTATGTATGTATGTATTTTGATAATAAAGAAAACAAGCTAGCTAGGAGATAAGAATAATTGAAGTCTTGATTTCTTGTAACTTGTTTGTTGGGTTTTCAATCAGAACAATTTGAAAGGGAAAGAAAGAAAGAAAAGGGAGATAATTAGAAAGAGATGGCTACCAAGCAATCAAATCTGCAGTGTTTTCTGTATAACGTCACACCTTCAGTAGACTCACATTTCCTTTTCAAGGTATCTCTATCTCTTTCCCCCATAAATAGATATAGCTTTCTATAAGAGTTTGTGAATTGGTCTCTAAATTCTAGAGTCAACTATTCAAGATATATATATATATATATATATTTTTGCCTTCAATTCATTATAATGGATCATCGAGTATGATTTTATACAATTTTTACAATAGAATCTATAAGAAATACAGGATATTTTCTTTTAATTTTTTTTCAATGACGGCACGCAGAACATCTTACTTAACCTAAACTAGGGTAATAACTTTTTGTAGCTCATGTTTGCACTTTTGGAAGGAAATTAATATATGAGATAAGTATGATCTAGAATTGAAAAAAAAAAAAAATCAAACTATTACTTACTACATATTCTTATCAATTAATTAAAACTAGATAAATTTTATGGTGCAAATGCAATGAATCAGAGAAGAACCTACTTTTTATCACCACATGATATATTTTTTCTTTTTGGTAATTTTTGACTTGTTAAAAATATCAAATGCAGTCACCTTATTACAACTATGGGAGCTCAAGTAGGAACTGGTGGCCGGATAATAAGAACTGTGTCGAGTACTTCACACTGTCTGACCTGTGGGACTCTCTCTATGAATGGAGTGCCTATGGTGCCAGTACAAATGTTGTGCTTCCCAATGGTGAAACCGTAGTACAATACTTCGCGCCATATCTATCTGCAGTTCAATTGTACACCAATGAAATGTGCATGTTACCGGCAAGGTTAGTCACATATATATAGTTATTTACTTATTTTCGAGTCTTTTGATTTGAATGATGTTTGGATAAAAGGAAGAGAAATAACCTTATAAAGGGAGGGTCCTTGCAAGTTGATTATAATGCTGCTGTTTGTTTCAGAATTGCTCCTTTTCTTTAGGAAGCTAATTATAGATGTATATTTTTTGTTAATATGTGTGCACATGTTTGGGATGCAGGAATGTTGCTCTGCAAAATGGGATGTACTGGTATGGAAATGAATATTACAACCAGGATCTATATCAACCTTGGAACACATTGTCGCTGGAGTCGATGTTCAGAAAAATTAATTTAGGAGATGCAGAGAACAATTTAGGCTGCAAGTACTTTGAATATTTTGAAATGTCTTCCCCTTATACAAGGATGCCCCTTGTGGACAAGGTATATATTATCTAGTATTTCATGTTTAGTGCATGAATTCTCAAAATTTTGTAATTTTTTGAAATTAATTTGGTGGGTTTTCTCTTAGGTTCAAGAGTTAGGTCAGAACTTCCCGGGCTTAAAATCTCTGAAAAGCATCGAGCTTACTCCAGCGAGCTGGATGTCAATTTCTTGGTATGATTGATTTAATTTTCCATAAGAGTGTGATGTTATCAGGATGCGTTCTTATAAATGGATACAGTCACAGTAATTGTGTAATCTTGGTAGGCCATTGTTGGAGCATTATATTATGAAAAATTGTAGTCTTCCATTTTAGTCTCTGCAAGATAATTAAAAGATAAAGCCCAGCTACAACTTAGCAAAAAAATTCAAATAGTTTCACCTTAATTAAAAAAATTTGGAAAACATTTTGCTGCATCATCCGCAAAGTATTATTGCGAAAAGCAATTTCCGCAAAGTAATCTTGCGAAAAAACGATCCATTTTTTATTTGAGGAAAGTTGGTAATCAAGCCTTTGTCTTGAAATAGAGATTCATATATAGCCATCCAGTGAAAGTGGATTTCGTAAAGTATTTTTGCGAAAAGCGATTTTCACTAGCAATTAACACGTTATGCGTACAAATAGCCACAGATTGAGAACTTGAACAATTGATTTT
Source organism: Carex pumila (assembly GCA_033356055.1). NCBI lineage: Eukaryota > Viridiplantae > Streptophyta > Magnoliopsida > Poales > Cyperaceae > Carex > Carex pumila. The sequence goes on from JARJHM010000227.1 coordinate 193,264, forward strand.
TTGGAAATCCTAACTGTTAGGAACAGGACCTGTTGCTCCTGTTAGAAAGTCATAACTTAATCGTTACACTGTGCAACCACATCACCTGCTGTACCTGTTAGGAACAGCAACAGGATAACTGGCAAATTAATTACCAGTCTTTCATGCATATGGAAAAACACATAACAAGTTCATGATGGTCTTGCTCTCTTGCTAGCTATCTAATAGTTTGTTAATTAAAATCATTTTTTTTGTGATGGCCTTTTGAAAATTTTCATCTCTTCTATAATCTTCAGGTATCCCATTTATACAATTCCAGCACAGTTGGACAGAGACAACTATAGTACATGTTTTCTAACTTATCACAGCCTTTGCCCTTCACAAGGTAAGTTTTATTCTTTATTAATTTCCCCTTTTTATGGAATATTAATTTCCTTTGTAATAAAGATTGAAATTTTATCATTAACATGCATGCTCTAACATGTAAGCTTTTTAACTCCTTTCCATAACCCCACAATTAAGTGAAATACTTATTATCAGGGGCTGGCTGATCTATAGTCAAGTTAGGAAATGCTTAGTTACAACATGATTTAAAATTTTTTTAGTCATATGTATATTGAAATTTAATTTAACTTTCTTATTTTCAATGTTTTTATATAGTATGTTCAGCTTCCTCATAAAATACTAAATGTGTGATTGTAATTTAATTAATGGTTAAAATTGTACTCTCTGATTGTGGAGACTTGAGTTTAAATTACTAAACAATAATTATATTCCAGATGATACCCGTGAGACTTTGAAGGACAGCAAAAGCGACGAGTTGCCACCAAACCGAAACAAAGGAAAACAGAAAGATGAGTTCATGACCATCGCTCTGCCTCCTTTCGCATTGGCAAGTCATAAGATGAATGGAGCTCTCTGGAATAATCCAGAGACTGGTGATGGTGCCCTTGCTGAAACCCTCCTTTGTGCTGCCGGCGACTGGCTGCGCCAGGTCCAGACTCAACACCATGACTTCAACTTCTTCATCACCCATTGAAAACCTAATTTTTCAGAATCAGTTCTGGGGTTCTTGCATCCCTCCGTCAAAAACAATCCAATAACAAATTCCATTATAACATTTTCTGGATTGTTGAAATTTTGAACCTTAAATTGTAATGTGGAAGCTTCTATTGAGCTTCTAATTAATGAAGTTTTGTTAGACTTGTATATTGTGGTAAGTATTAAGTAGTATTGGTATTTTGGTAGTGCAAACAAACTGCAATTAATTTGGTGCTTTACATATTAGTTGTGGTAGAAATGCATGCTGGCCATTACAGTAAGGCAAGCTAATAATGGCGATCAATGGTTTGACTAATATATAGTTCGCATTTTGCTACCTAGTGTTGCAAACAAATTAAGAATATATGGGAAGAAATTATTATTTTGTAGTAATAGAAATTTTGAAGGGATCCAACATATTTGCTACTCTAGCATTGGTGTTGCACAATGGCATATATATATATACCAAGCACAAATTCCATAGCACAGGTGTTGATATATAAATCCCATTATTACCTGAAAATTCATGCATAGTATATATATATATATATATATATATATATAGGATACAACATGCATTTATCAATACCGCAAAGACCGTCTCAACTCTCAAGCAGTATTGTATCTATCTAGGATACTGGTACAACATGCATATAAGGTTGGTATCGTACTACGAAGGTGGAAAAAAGAACAGCGCTAGTGAAATTCTAGAAGGGATGGATTAATGGTCATTCTCTTATATATAGCTTAATCTTTGGCAACAGAACAAAGGACTTAATTATTTGATTTTTTTTTTTCAAAAATTTTTTTGGTGAGATACCTCGGTTTGTCCTACCCAGTACCCACATGTTCATATAGTTGGAAACTATATATTGCATATATATATATATATATATATATGAGTTGGCTACGGTGCTAAAGTGAAGCCAGATTGAGAGTAATCCAATTCCAATCTTAAGCTGAAATAAATTGAAGTTCCATATTTAAGATTAGGATAACTGAATATATATTTGCATATTTTAATTCTTGTGGTACCATAATCTAACAAATATACATGAAATAACATAAAAAAATTTATTACCATTACCATCCATACCATGAGTTCAAATTAATACATAATTAATATTATACAGTAATAGTAACACTGACAGGCAAATCCACAGAGGGGTCCATTAATTCCAGCCCATGGGCTTTCAAATAAAGCCCATTGACTTAATCTATTAACAGGAAATAGTTGTTTCTCATGATTAAAGCGATCAATTATAAATTTAGATGCTTTTTTTGCAAACAATGAAAAAAGATTTCAACAAACTCCATCTCGATCAGAATACAGGCAAGTCCGATTCAAATTAGAATTCACGGGATCCCTTTAATATTCGTGCATATTTTGATCGGGCAGTCTGAATCCAAACTCAAAGTTTGAGGTACTTTTTAAGAGATTCGTGCATAGAAGAGGCTTCAAGTTTTTCTTCATTTCTCATGTCATTTTTTTACAACCAATGTCGCGTTATTGTTCGAGAGCCACAAGTTTCTCCAGCGGTCTCGGCCTTTCCGGGACATATGTCGGCAAATCATTCAAGGATCCTGCGGTCGGAACTCTCATATAATAAAAGCTATTGTTCTCTTTCTTTGCTTTCTCAAGTTGTGAATTCATGTTGTTCTTTAGTTGTGATATGACATTGATGTGAGAAGACGAAGCACCTTTGATGACGGCTCTCTTTGTGCTGCTAAGGCGGTCGATGCCCATCTGTAATCGTGCGATTTCTTCTCCAATTTGATCATTTCTATGGAGATGTAGAGAGTAATGGTAGCAAGATTCAGCGTAGAACTGTGAGGCTTTGAGTTGTATATGGGCAAACCATCCCTTGTCAAAGTGTTGATTTAGTGGTGCAGTATTTAGTGCTTGAAAAACCTCTTCGTAGTATAAACCGACCTATTCAAGTAAACAAAAAAACATTTGATAAAAGAAATTTAATTATTTTCTAGCTTCCTTTTTGTTGATTTTTGTGGATTTTCTGTAGAAAGTATTTTTGAGGTAGTCCTTTTATTAATTAATATTATAGAGGCAGATTTATAAAGAATGGGTCAATTGATCTTTAATTATTATTTAGAAAAAAAAATCTATTATTTTCTATATAATTTATAGTAAACTGTTATGGTCCTCTAAGATTAATCTTCATTCTCTATTAGAATATGATTGACTTAAATAGTTCGAAAATCTAGCTTCACTCCTGAATATAATAGTCCGAATCACTGAACATGATATTCAATTAAAATGTGCTTGGAGATCAAATTTTTTTTTTTTTTGGTAACTTTTTAATATTATTTTTAGATAGGTAGAAAATCATTGTTTGTTAGATGGTTCGCAATCTTTTGAAAAAATAATTATTTTGTACTTATTTAAAACAAAGTAAAAAAAATTAAAAATATATAAAAATTTAGTTTCAAAGCACATTTTATTACATAGATCATGTTAGACGACTCAGTGTTTGAACTTTAAAAACAGCATATTAATGTGAGACATGAGGTGTGAGGCTTTTGAAATAAATATTGTATGCAACATGTTATGAACTATATACTTCAAATTGAGAAAAAGAAATCTAAAAAAAAGAAGGAAAACAGAAAAAAAAAAATATATATTTTTTTTATAAAGCGAAAAAAGAAAAAACTATTACCTGCCTTGCAGCCTTCGAGCAATTAGTAGCCGATATACCGGCACTAACCGCCCGATTAAAAACACACTCTTGCGCCTGAGCAACCATGAGCGTCTCCAGCATGCTCACACATTCCCTCGAAACATCAACCGATTCACCTCCCCCAAATGTCTCTCTTAAATACCGAAATGCTGCTGCTGCACTCTGAAATGCTTTGGATGCCTTGGTCAACCCGTCAACTGTGCCCCGGTTTTCTGCAGCTCCCATCTGCGAGTATACTGCGCCTACATTGAACACAACCGCAATTTTCTCTGAACCAATCGAGGTGTGGGAGTGCTTCTTTAATGGCTTGAAGGAGTCTTGCCAGGTGAAATGAAGGGACTCAAGGTGGGACCGCTCAAGCGCCATGGTGTAATGGGGCATTATTTTGCCAAGGGAATGGAAGTATGAGTACCATTTGTCGAGGCGGCTTTCGAAGGAAACAGTTGTTGGTATGGAGGAGGTGGTCTGAGTAAGTCTGAATTGAAAATTTAGGAGAGCAGAGAGCTCCTGATCGGTTTTTTCCGTGCATCCGGCATATGATGTCGGGCATGGCACTTTCTCTTGGATTGATAGCATTGGAGATGGCAGTTGGTTTCCTTTTGTTTCTGGTATACTGATTGCAAGAAAAAGAAAGATTTCAACAGATTTTAAGTAGGAAAATTGATGAAGAATTGATGGGAGGAAATTTCCAAGTAGCACCAGATAAAATATAAAGTAAGTTCAGATACTCCATATATATATTATTTAATTTGTTTCTTTCCTTTCCTTTGATTTAAAGAATACATATACATAGTTTAGTTTAGTTGCCATTGACAAACTAATGAATATTTAAATGAATAAAAAATACAAGTGGGTTTTTTCAGTTTTAACAATTTTTTTCAGGAAATAAATCTGCTACGATTCCAACAAGAATTGTAGAACCCTGCCTTTTCAAATCCAACCATCAATATTTTAGAATGCACGAATTGCTTTTGGTTTTTATGCACGAATCTCGAAATAAATAAGTGGTTGGATTTGGAAAAGCAGGTTACTGCAATTCTTTAGAATCATAGCAGATTTATTTCAGTGCAAGTGGGCTGGCAGGGGCCCACACGCCATTGCAGCAGTCAAATATGTTGACAAAGTCTTTTCTTTGCTGAAATATTAGTTGCTTCTGTATTTTATTTTCTTTTTGCTGAAATACTTGACAAAGTCAAGTATGTACGCATGAAACATTCTAAAATTTGCGCGTCGTGACTGATGAACAAGTCACAACAGCCCCCTTCTCTGTGATATTCAGGATTTAGGATAGAGATGACGGAATCATCTCATTCGAGAGGCAAGAAAAGGAGTCTGATGCTGATATATGCAACTTCTATTCAATTCATCCGATCGACTAGGCTTAATGCTTTTCCAGTGAAGATATTTTATTTATGTTTTTTCTTTAATTGTTTCAGTAACGTCACTAATTACATGAACCTTGAATTATAGAATGACCTTCCTTACATTTAGTAATACTTCAATGACTCCTCGGATGGTAAGGGCATAATTTCCAAACTAGGTATTGTATTTGTATGGATTTATTTCAAAGTGTAACAAAAAGAAGTTGCATGGCTTGCGAAGTTGTGTAGCTCGCGAAGTGCTTCCCTTCTTTGCGTAGCGAATTTGAGTTCTTCCCTCCAATGTGTGCTACCAATACACACACTCCACAATATGAGTTCGTCCCTCCATGTGATCATGTATTCATGTTAGAATGACTATGGATGTCATTTTCCTTTTAACTGAAATTCTGACCAGTACATACTGGTACAGGTACACAACCCAAAGGGTATTTTGTAGTTAGTTATGCCAGTACCAGCATTAGATATTAAACAAGAAAAGAGAAATATTTAAAATGAGTAACTTAAAAAGGGCTAAATAATTGAGAAAAAAGTAAACGAAAACAGAAGTTGCTTTATAGCCAAGCAGTTTGTGCAGGGAGCGAAGCTGTATTGAGGGATGGTAATTGTTAAACATAACATAGAGAAAATTCAATTGCTTTAAAAGCCTTGGTTTTATTTGCACTTAATCATATACTTGACAGGTTGTGGTTTGTTTATGAAATGCTGACAATTGAAATAAGCGGCCGCTGTATGTGTGTTTCTTGTGAGCGTATAAATTATGCAAAGCATGGATTACTGCACTTCCACCACCATAGTGCATGGATCTTTGTGGACTTTTGATGATTTCCTCTTTTGAGAGGGATTAAATTGGAAATTTTGTTCATCTGACTGCCTCGGCTGAGAAAAGAAATTTCTACCAATTTCAGCGTTCTTTGAAATTTGAAATCTTAAGTGCTATATATCTCAGCAAGGGGTGCTATTTGATGCGCTGAATCAAACCTGTGCAGACGGTGATTCAAATGAAGATGAAGTGGTTCTCTCTGGCTCTATGAGAAATGAAAAGAAAAACGATAATGTAATTTTTGCGTTGTTTTAACACCAGTATTCTCCAATATTTCGCATCAGAGTGAGGGTTCACGAGATGAGGGCTGGCATGCAGATTTCTTATGTTGACTTGTGATTTAGGGAGCGAGTGATTTGTGATTTCTTGGCAGGATAAACCGATAAAGCAATTACAAGAACAAAATTAAATGGACTGGACACTCTGTTTAAAAGTAAGGTATAATGATCAATTGAAAATTGAAAATAATTAAATGGGGATAGAAGGAAGAAAGTATTTTTTTTGTGGGCATATTGAATATTATAGTGATTTTATGGGGATATTGGCTATTTCAAAATTTTTGATATGTACACTGGAAATTTTCCCTTTTTTGTTTTAATTTACGAGGTTGCTAGGTAAGTGCATATTACTTGAAGAAATAAATTACTAGTATATTCGGAAGTTTAATGTCCAAAATATATTTTTCTCCGAAAATAAAAAGGGACAAAATATTACATGTAGCCTCCAATTTCTCGTCTCTAAACAATTTCCAATTATTTTTTATCAGCTTCTTGAAAAAACTGATTAATATTTAAGTGTATTGACAAAATAGCCAAACAAGCATTGATGCAATACTTAAGTATGCATTAAATAATATTTAAATGAGGGTTTAAATGTCTTCCTTTTTGTACCTCTATCATGTCTCTTTTATTTTAAACTTTAATAACTTAAAATATTAAACTCAAATATCAATATAAAACAGGTAGATTTGATGTATATCATTTTATCTATGAATATATAAATAATTTACGGCATTTTGATTTTGTTTTAATCGGTATCAAGAGCTTAAAAAAATACATTGATATGGATAACTTCAATATAGAGATTTTTAAACTTATTGATTCATATAAAATCAAAACCAAAAGGTGATAAATTTTGATGTACATATATTATATAGAAAAAAAAATAGATTATATCTAATGTTTTATTTTGACATATAAATTTTAAATTTTTTTGTTATTAAATGTTAAAAAAATAGAAGTATAACGGAGACACAAAAAATAAAGATATTTGAAAGCATCCTTTATTTATATATGTATTTTAAAAAAAAAAACGAATTTGACACCTATCCATTACTATGTTCTAAATGAAATTAACAAGTATGCATTTACGTAGTAGATGGATGTACATTGACACGATAGACAATCTTTATTCTAAGATGCGTAAAAATAATTAAAATGAATGTTTGAAATATGAGTTCACTTGTCATTACATATTTCCTTAAACACCGCTCTCTCCTTGGATTAAGAGAGAGAGAGAGAGAGCAGGATCCTAACAAATTCTCCCTAAGACCACCAAGCAAATAATTAATTTTAATAAAACAAATCAAGGTTCAACGTTGCAAGGAAGAACTAGTCACCACAAATTGGAATTCCGTTTCTCAGCAAATTCCAATTGCTATGTCATCATAAAACTTATATTTTTTATATCCCCATCTGGCTCTACATTATCGTAATCTTTCATGTCGCCATCTCTCCCCACCTTATCATGGTACAATACACTAAATTATTTAAGCAGTTTCATCTCTACCTCTCAGCATTTTTTCCAATTTGGGAAGTGTACCAGAAAGTTCCTTTCTTTTTCGAAAAAATGTACCAGTGGATGGGAATATTTTATTTTATAATTCAACGGGGTGCATAAAACGATGATGAAAATAAGCAATGCTTGTATTATGTCTCTTTCTAAGATATTTTGCATGATAACTAAATGCAAATCATATAACATCAACTACAAAATACAACCTGCTTCCAAAATTGAATCTACCAATATCACAAAATTTTCCTCTAAATTACAACTATAGTTAAATTAAGCGGATATCTTTGCCTTCTTATTACGCCTCGGCTTCGGCTTCCTTTTCTTTCTTGACATGTTATTTTGTTCTTTCACATCATTGGATGCTATTTGCCGTTTGCTGTCTCCCTCATCCAAGGGCAATTCTTTTTCGACCTCTACTTCGTCTTCTTCATCTGAGCTCAAAACCAAGTCTTCTACTATATCATTCTCTTCGTCGGCTTCTACATCATCTTCTCTCTGTTCGATACTTCTCTTTTTCTTATTCTTTTTCTTTTCTATATCAACCCTGCATTAAAAAAAAAAAAAATCAAGTCAGTCGGGCTTCCAATCCCACTTATCACAGATTTATTTCCAATTGGGATTTTATGAACCACATGTATTTGACTTCGCATCCTCTGACAGATCTCAAATTTTTAGTTGATCTGTGAAAAAAATCGGACTGTTCAAATCCTTTCTGCACGAATCTCAAAGCACAATAATAATGACCACCTGCATTGAGAATAGGCACCCAAAAAATTTAGCCCGGCTTTAGATAAACTGAAAATTTGAGATATCTCATAGGATACGGACTCCATATATTTAGGGCACTAAGCTCAAAAAAAATAAAGAGGGAGGAGAAAGGGAGTGAGTGAGCAGCCACTGCCAAGGTTTCAGAGAGATTAAAACAACTTCCGCAAATATAAAGAGGAAAATATCCAAAATATTACTGAGATTTCTTCTTTTCAGGCAGCCATGATGAGCTGAAAGCTGCTTTGCCTTCCTCTTCATTCTCTTCATCATCTTCTGACAGGTTCTCAGCAAATACTGACGACTCAGCACCAACTATTACACTGTCATAAGAAAAGTTGAAAATATAAATAAAATATAATACAAAAAAACACTTCAAGCAGCAATTCAACTTGCTCAAGTATGTCGCATGTCTCATAAATAAATGAAAGACGCAGAATTACCTTTTCTCAACCAATGAATCACGCATCAATTGGGTCTTCTCTCGCAAACTCTTCACAAATGCTGAAAGAAGGCCCTCTCCATTTTCCTTTTCAGCCTAAAGAAACATTAAACAACTTTACATTAGTAAACTCAACCCCCTCGACCATCCACACTAACAAAGAGAAACAGAGACAGATGAGAGTACCTGAAGAAATTCCTCCGCGGCAGGATCATTTGGTGAAAAATCAACACCCGCCCGTTTCGAAACGGTGAACTCAACATTGGCCTCAACCTATGATAGAGCATACAATGATAACCCATTTAAACAAATGACAAAAATAGGATAAAATCAAATTGGCCATGTTACTCTCTCCAAACTGTCCATCAAAACTTTTCTAAACAGTCAATATACTCCTGCCCCCCCCCCCCCCCCCCCCAACACACACACACACCCCAAATAAAGAAAATGAATAAAATAAGACAAATAAACTAACAGATATGTTGCGATTTTCTCAACCCATTATTTTGTTTCTAAAGAGTAAACTGCATACCTGACGAATGAGGTCTTTGATTTCTTTTCTGAAACGTTCAGCCTTGATGGTCTTAGAAAAGGACTTCAGGCGAACTAGAGGTATAGACGATAATTCAAAGAAGGAAACAGAGTAACTCCACTGAGAGAGATGCTGTGCCAGCTCCTCTATAATAGCATGAATGCATGCCTCCTGAAATGATCTTGTCTTTACTGTATTCTTGTCTACCTGTAAAAGAAAAAAGTATTACAACGGTCTGCAATATTACTCATTTATTCAATTTATATTTTTAGGATATGTTTTATGTATACGGAATGCAACTATGTGGCACTTATTAGGTAAAGAAAACCAATTGGCATAAATCAATACATGTCAGTGCCTAAAAAGTGAACAATAAAAACAGAGAATAACCTGTTTAACACTAAGTAGATTGATCGCTTTACCAACCCCGCCTGTTGGTGCGTTCCTTAGCTCCTTCATCTCCAGCATGTCAAGAAGAAGAGATGAAACCGGTATGAACGTACCAGTTGCAGAAGCAATACGGTTGAGCATACGAATGCACCTGAGTCTTAGAGGAAAGTACCGCACTGTTGGTACCAAGGTGGCTACCCCTTGTATTATTTGAGTTAGTGGGTATGCAAGGGGCTTGAAATCGGTATCTGAATTGTATGTACAAATCACACTTGTCCAGAGCTCAAGGCAAAATATGTACTGCCAGTCATATACCTTTTGGTAGGCTTTCTGAAAGTAATAGTGAAAATATTATCTTATGTCTATACTCCTTGTGAGCTTTTTTGATATTTAGTGGTGTACATTTTGAAAACCCCATTTTTTTTTCTTTCTATGTACATCAATAAAAAAATGAAAGAAATACAGCCCTCAACCCCCCCCCCCCCCCCCCCCCCCCAAGAAAATTTAGATGCATCTTTCATGCCCCTTGTTTCCCAGTTTTGGCACAAGAATGAGCAAATCAGGCTTTTTCAAATTTGATACAATGACGTGAAAAAAAAATTAAAAAAAGAACTGCAGGTATGATTGTTTACCAGGTATGCATATATTATAATACAAATTATGGAGACAAAAAGCTCACCTCCATTTGATTTTTATTAGGCTTGCTTTCTCTATCTTTCTTTCCTTTCCTTTTCTCATTTACGACCTAGATACAAGCAAATTTGAAATAATTAGATGAAAATGCTTGCCCTTATACACTCCAAAATAATAAAGACATCATACCCATGACTTAATACATGGTATCAGAATGTATGAGCAATGTAGTTAAGCTACTAATATGCATCAAAGTACCAGTTCATAAATAATTGTTAGTATGAAATCGTACCTGTCATCATTTCAGTAAGAAATTTCAATTTATTACTATTTATACTGTAATTTGTATTTTGCAATTTATGCATAGATTATTTTCCTTTTTTTTTAACATTGACATTATTAATCTGAAAACCAAAGAAAACCATGTCTAGATTTATTAAATGGTATCTATTATCTGTAGTAGCCACAAAGGGTTGTACACCATTGAAAACAAATTTCATCTTTAGTACAGAATTATTTTAAACTTATAAAGGTCAAAAACCAAAAAAATGCACTTATACCTTTGGTCCCTTCTCAGTAAGGACACCACGAAGAACAGTTGCCATCTGTCTTATAAAAAGAAAGGCCAGCTGGTAAACAGCTGGCGGATCCACACCACACATCTCCGTCATACAATTTCCGAGAAACTGAATTTGCTGTAGCTTGGACATGCTAACCGATTTAGAAAGCTTGCAATTCATGATATAGGCCTTGTACACACCCCTAAGGCACATGTCAAGGCAATCAGAACCTAGCCGCACACACAGATCTCGAAGGAAGAGAAATGACATTACTGTAAGTGATCCTCTTCCAGTTCCCCATGTATGAATTATAACCTGTAGATATGGTAACATTGCTGATTACTATAATGATTTTGGTAAAAACTACTCATAAGATAAACATCAAATGAGCTTCTACATTTTTATCAACAACTTGAGTCCTGACTGTACAAGTTTATGAAGAAAACATATGAACAAATTGAATCAGAGGCCTCTTTTGAATTTGAAAAAATAATCAAAGACATTATTGTCTAGCAAGTATTATCATACCAACCAATATTGGTACATCACAGCAGTCCAGAATAAAGCAGAACAAGCCATTCAAAAAGAAAAGGAAAGACGAGAAAAATAAGCGTTGAACCACTTAATATTATAGTGGTAACATTCTACTAACCTTAATATATTTTCTCAATAGAGACGGGAAGGCTGCTAAAAACACAGCCGAGGCCTTGACACGCTTAATTGTAAAAGAAATCATCTGTTCATCTGTCATCTGGTTCAGGATATGATATGCATTGCCAAGATACACCCGCATCAAGCCCCCATTGTCCTTCCAAGGGTTAGTAGTTGTCAGCTGAATAACTGTCTCCTTCTTGCCCCCAGTTTCAGGTGCTTTAAGAAGCGCACGCAAGATCCCATCCATCTCATTTAATACAAACACCATCACCTTGTTAAAGACAGCACTAGAAATGATACCTAACTTCTCGGAAGAATCATTGGTGTCCCCATCATCGTCCCCGTAATGGCAAGCGGCACGAAAGGCTTTCAGAAGGGATCTGATCGCTCTAATGCTCCCTCTAGATTTGATGTCACTGCACCATGAATCAACCATAGAGGCCGTGATGGGTTTGGCATGTGGTTTCTTTTTTCCTTTTGCAGGTTGATCTAATTCAATATCTTCCTCCATATCAGTCTCCATATCCACCTAGAAACAGTAATTACGGAAATAGGCATCAGTGGATGCATTTTATTGAAGTTTCAAACCAGAAATGAGTTGTATTTACACTCACATCAGTATCTTCACCTTCATCTTTGAAATCCAGGAGCTCCTTATCAGTCTCTTTCAGGTACTTGTAGAAATCTGGGTCCTACGCAAGAATAAGAAATTTTTAAGCTGCTTAGTGCATAGAGAAGAAAAAAGTTGAACACATAATAAATAATCAACTGAGATAACAAAAACACTTGATTATTTATTTATTTTTCTATATCTATGCAAGTTAAATACCTTGCTATGAATGTGCCAAAAATAAATTTCAGTATCTTGTAGCTTCACCTAACATCTTACATAGTATGGCAAATTGCCTTAAATGTCATAGTTAAATACTCTTCTCAAAACTAGTAAAATTTAAAAAAGAACAAACCTTTTCTTGAAGCAATTTAAGCTGTTGCTCATGTTGTTTGGCATTTGTTCCAGATACAATTTCTTCATTTTCCATGCCACTGATGTCTATAAACCCAAAAAAAAAATGCTAACCTCAAATTGAAACAAACAAATATAACCTCAATAATATGGAAATTACATTTCAATTTCAGATGGAAATGCAAAGACAAAGTTCCCCAGCACATAAACATTATTAACATTATTTCAATTTGGTTTGTCAAGCCTTCATCTATATCATAATCAATTATCATACAAGGCAGGTTACTCTGAAGGGAGAAACACTACCAATAATCTATCGTATGAAAAATAAAATAATAACAAAAACTCAGATCGATTATGCAACAGGAGGTCTCTCCATCCCGGACCTTTTACTTGGAAAGAAAAAGAAAAAAAAAAAAAAAACCTGAGCCCTCTGAGTCTGACATGGTTGGCAGCGGAATCCAAGCTAGTACTGGAGTCTGAAAAATGAATAAATGATTAAAAAAAAAAAAGGTAAGAAAAGGATGCACGGCCTAATTTGGCGAGACCGTGATGTTCCACGCAGAAAACTCACCCGATAGAGAAAGTGGGATGGCGGGGCTTCGGACCTTAGGCGCGCGAAGGCGAGTTTGGAACAGCAGAGAACTAGGCACTGGAAGAAGAGGAGGTGAGGCCGTGACGGGGATGAGGGCAACTGGGAGAGGCGGAGAGAATTAGGGCTCAGAACTTCGACTAAGGCACTAAGCCCTAAACCCTAAATCAAGCTGTGCCACTCGACCGAACCAGAGAGAGTTGGCTTGTTTTCAGCTCGGTCCCATATGACGTATCGACTGAACCAGATCGAGTTGGTTCGTTTTCAGATCGGTCCGAGCGAGCTAACTTTTACCGAACTAGTTACGAGTCGATAAGAGCTACTATATTTTATTATTTTTTCTCTGTGGGGTTCGAATAAGGTTATAGGGTTGTAGCTGATCGCTTAATGGGCTGCACACAAAACTCATCTGGACTCGACCCGATTGCATCACAGAAATTTGTAGAGGGGCCGAATTTCACTCCTTAGTCCCTACCCGTGAATGGAAGAAGAAAAAAAAATCATCGAATCGTGTTTGGTTGACAAACTTATATCGGAGGTAAAAAAGATAGGAGAGAAAAAATTTAATTTTGCATGCTTGTAATCTATAGAATTGATTTCTCTTTCAATCTTGTATTTAACATATGAAAAACAAATTGTTACAAATAATTTCATTTCACTCCCTTCTATTCTTCACCTCCCCTCCCTTCCCGACTTCCCCTACTCTAGTAAATATTTGGACGGAAAGTGAGTCTGTGAGCCTGCCAGTTCAGTTGGGGAACGGCTGCTGTTCATCAAAACGCATAACATAATTAAGAATAACTCGCTGATTTGGCTTAGCAAACTACTCTTACAGCCTACACAGTGAGGTACTGGTAAATCACAAAGCTGCTGCATGCCTACATATTGGAGAAGATGAGAATCATACATTTTGTTGATGTTGGTAAACAGCAAAGTTCTAAAACGGGCATCACATCAGTAAACCAATTCATACCAGTACTATGTGAAATTGTGAATATGTGATACAATATAGGGTAATTACAAGTACAATTGTCACCGCTGTCTAGTACAACTGATCATGACATTCCATTCTCTTACTGGAAGTAGAATGGGTGTGTCGCCTACGAGTTATAATCAACATAGAGGAAAGACTAATTTTCAAAAATATATACCTCACTAAGCATATAAAATTATATTTATTATCTGATAAATCTCAAGATTGTACTAATATTCTATTATATTCTCTTTATAAAAATTGATTGTAAATTGTAAATTTTGTTTAAAATAACCATTTACACGTATTATCCACGTACCTTGCCAGGTATAAATTCACATACCACTTGTGCACTATTAAAAACTTCATTTTGAAACATCGTATTTGTCTATAACAATATTTCCAGCTCAAATTTTCACTTCTTTTATGAATGTGGACATCAAATTTTCACAAAGTACTATCAAACGCGTGTTGGAAAAACAAAAACGACCTACAATCAAGCTAAATAATGCCATCTAAATAGTACATATATTAAATAATGCTATCTAAATAGTACATGTATATCATGCTATTAAACGTGCAAAAATGCTGCTCTCACCCACGCACTAATACTCAAGACCTACCCTTATTACTTAACCGCAAATCCATTTTTATATTCATAGAGGCAAGCTCAGCCGCCAGGTACCGATAAACATAAGGCATGGCGACCGTCTCAATACCCTTACTAGAATTACACGAGAGACACATGAAATTCTTTTGTTCTTTGATCTTCGGAAGGCCTAGCTTCTCTCTGCTCACCTTTTTCGGGGGAATTGTTGTTGTTGTAAGAACACTCCCGCAAGATGAACACACTTCGGCAATGTGATAATCCGAGCACGAGTGAACCCGATCGTGCAGGAGGTAAGCGGCCCCATGTGCAATAAGGGAGTCGCGTTCCATCTCACCAAAACGGATCCCACCACCCCGTTTCCTCCCTCCAATTGGTTGCCTTGTAATTTGGTCAACAACACCAGTAGAACGAACCTAGAGTTGTAAAGGACGTGCCAGTATTAATATTGAGAAATTAAGGTTTGGCAAATTTAGGAAGAAAGTTCTGTGCCAGTCTAGTCCCTGGTTAGTATAAAATGTGATTCCTATTCATTGACAGCAATCTTGCAAATAGCGCCCTGAAGTTTTTATATGTACAACTCAGACCGTGGGATTTGTTTGATAACAGCAACAAGTTGTTAGACAAAGATATTGCAACTTGGAAAAATATTTTTTAGTTTGGATTGAGTCTGTACCAATGGAAACCAAACAACACATTAAAAGAGGAGTGACACAATGGTACTAGGCATAGCATAGATTGGTCCGTACTATAGATCAATAACTTCATTTTCAAAGTCCAAACAGTCGATCTGAATAGTTCAACATGAACTCTGTATAAAAATGTACTTTCATACTAAATTTTATATTTTTCAGAATATTTTTACTATCTTTTTAGAAAGGTAGAAAATCATTATTTTTCAATGGTATAGAATATTTAGATCAAGTGTTTTTCTAACAATCTATAAAAATAGTAAAAACAAATCTAAAAAAATGTAAAATTTAATCTACATGCAGTTTCATATGAAAATCATGTTGAACAGTTAGGATCAACTGTTTGGACTTTGAAAATGGAGATATTGATCCATAGTACAGACCAATATGTGCTATGCATGGTACCGTAGCCTCACTCTAGTTGAATGGTTGCAAGCCCCTAATACCCCATACAAGCTCATCAATTCCAATAGTTCAGTGGATTAAATATGCAACAAGACTCGTTCTCTGGGCAAAAAAGAAAGAAGAAACATTAAAAGTTTTTTTACCTGATACTTGTCTGAGACCATGTGGCGGAGACGCTGATAATAAACAGGCCCAATGAATATCTCACAAGTCATCTCTGTACCAAACACACCACTATACAGTACCTCCGTCCCATGGTAGTTAAAACCATGAGCTGTCAGAAGAGGGCCCAGTTCATCAACCACAGAACCTGATTTTTTCCTTTTACCTTGGTTTTCATCATCTTCCTTTACTGACGAAGAAAATGGAGTTGCATCTATGAACTTCCCATTCAGACTACCACCCTATGGAGATTATAGAGAAATATGTTTCGTAATTTAATTTGAAATATATAAAGTAAAAAAGAGCTATTTGAAACAAAAGAAGGGTAAATCAATTTTGTTTGATATCTGGTTCAAAGGCAATTCATGTGCACCCAGCAAAAACTCAAAATATCATCTAATAAAACCACAAAAATGACACGCATGCATCTTACCATATTTAGGAAACTTTCCTGTATGGATATGAACCATAATAAACTCCATAAACAAGAATATACAGCTTCATAAAAATATTTCCTACTTCCCAAACATCAACATGCATTGCATCCACATAGCCTCTCTACATGAATGATAGAGAGGAGAAATAGTTTGTCGAAGAATTTAGAGGAAACAAGTGGCATTTGTAGCAATTATAGATATACCTTCTAAATTCAAAGGCGGTATTTCGAGATGACTATGAAAATTTCAAAATAAAAGGATTGACAAAATTTTGTTACCTTGGCCGCAATAGACTCTAAAAGCATGGCGATGGTCATACGAGAGGGGAAGGCATGTGGGTTTATAATGAGATCGGGTCGCATACCCGTTACAGCTGAAAACGGCATATCCACATCTGGCCAGAGCTGAGAGCACACACCCTTCTGCCCATGCCTACTACTGAACTTGTCTCCTATTATCGGGTTTCGGATCTTGCGGCCCCTAATACTTACCTGTCAAGGGAAAAGAACAACGAAGTTATCTCAACATCAGTAGGATTTTTTAAAATTCATAACAATATACAGTTCATCTTGTATACTTACATTCAATACAAAACTTATGAGTGAGTAAGAGAAATACAAAGATATACACAATTTATACATAGACCTAGCATACCATTTGAAGAGCATTTCTTGCTTTTGTCCCGTTAAGAGCAACATAATCAATAATCATTGACTCCGTACCCTTCAGCGTAATTGGCTTTGTAACACCAGTCAGTGTGTTGTGCGTGCTATAAAATGGCTCTCCAGGATTAATTGCCTGTTTAAATATTGCCGAACTCCATCAAAAAATGTATAAATAAGTAAAAGAAAGACACTACATGTGCACAGTGTACTATATAACGGCTCTCAAGGGTTAATCATCAATTAAAAATTGTCAAAATCTATATGGAAGTACATACTTTAAAAAGAAAAACTCGGAAATTTTGACAAATATTTAAAGTAAATGACAGAGATAAATAATCACCTGAGAAATGCAAGGAAGCCCATCAGAACCGATAGAGGAGTTCATATTTCTATCAAGTATACTCCTTGAAAATATTTCTATTCCTTTCAAGTCTTTTCCTTTCTCATTTTTCTTCACCAGATCAATTGTGTCGGTCTAGGAAAAAAGACGAGATTACAAAAAGGAGCAAGCATTATTCCTTAGCATACTTAGCAGACTACAATTTGAAAGGCCAAACAATTGGATTGATGTGAATAAATATAACTAGTCTCACTGGCAGACTGCAGTGCTAACTATTGTTAGTTTATTTATTCATTTAGCAGTGCTTTATCCCAGGAGAACTATCATTATCCTAATATGCTAGACAATTGCGGCAACTGGCCAAGGCAGGTCTGGTTTGAGTTCTGGTAAGCTCATAAATATTTTATAAATTATTTATTAGGCTCGGATCGTAGCCAACCTCCACTAGGTCATAATCCTCCTTCCGGGAGCTTACAGCACAGGCTATGGGTCAACCATACCCAACCCAACCCACAAAAAAAAGTTTGGAACCATAATGTTGCTATATATGCATGATTGTGCCATTTCCCAGTTGGATCAAGGTTGTGTTTAAGGCTGTATCTTTCTTTAGCGAGGGAATAACTTAATCATCCCTTGGCGCTTGATGGTCATTTTTCTTTTGCACTATTATAATCCTGTCCCGACCCGACACAAACACACTTCAACCATGCAGTTCCAACAAAATGCTTCATTTCTAGTCATGATCAATCAAACCCAAACCTGACCCAGCTCATCTGGGGCTCAGGAGAGTTTGAACCGAACTTACCTAGGTCAGATCGACCCATCAGGTCTGACTGAACTTGATGGTAGAGGTGTTCAAACGGTCGGTTCGGTTGAAGCCAAAGTAAAATACCCAAACGAAACTTCTTTCGGTTTTAAAAATCCAACCAAACCAACTGAATAAAAATGGCCAACCGAATAACAACCGAACTATTTAAACCAAATTAAATTTTGGTTTGTTCGGTTGAACCGAATAAGAGATTAAATTTCAAAAAGTCTAAGACTCAATACATACAGGAATACATTAGTAATTTCATAGAAATAATATCAAGATAACATTACACACATTATTCAATTCCATACAAAATATGTAGATGTTCTAAGATATCCAAACCAAAATAAAAGAAAGCGATGATTGAACCAAACAAAATATAAACCATACTTGAACCAATATAATTCGGTCGGTTCAGTTTGGTCGGTTTTGCAAAGTCTATGCCAAACCAATCCATTAAAACCGATATAATTTAAAAATTCAAGTGAACTGATCTATTTAAACCAACAAATTTCAGTTTGGTTGAAAACCTAAC
The DNA here is from genome assembly GCA_033356055.1 of Carex pumila. NCBI lineage: Eukaryota > Viridiplantae > Streptophyta > Magnoliopsida > Poales > Cyperaceae > Carex > Carex pumila. Next base: position 212,135 of record JARJHM010000227.1, read on the forward strand.
AAACCAGACCATTTGGACACCCCTACTTGCTGGTTACGCAATGGGAAAGAAATAAATACATAACAACTCTAAACAGTAAAAAGGTGAAAGGCTGAGAGACCTGATAGATGTGCCCGCGACACAACCCACGATCGACTGATGACTTGTTCAAAATCATGGCATCCTCCATATCATAGCTGAAATAGAAATATTGCAATGTGTTAACCAAATTAATAGTTACAGCTCCTGACTTAGCACCACGGTGCGCTTACTGAATAAATCGGATTATAATACTCAAAACTCACCCAGTATATGCCAGCACTGCCACAATGGCATTCGTTCCATTTGGGAATTCATCCATGCAATACTTGCTATAGGTAGCAGTTCGCACAATAGGAGTTTGAGGTGTCTAAACAAAAAGATTCCCAATATCACAATATAAGAAATCATATGAGAGAGCTATCCAATATACATTAACAAATTGAACTTTGACAAGCATGAAACTCCTAGTACGGTACTCCAAACTGAAAAGCTTAAGCAGTTGAAAACGTTCTTTTTGTGCAGGATTACTTGACAATGGGCCAATTTAACGATCTTGAAAGAGAAAAATTATAAACTACAACAAAAGTAACAGATATGTTGTCAGGTTTGTACATATCTTACCTATCACAATTTATGGATCCGAGTATTTTTTGATAATTCATAAATACAAGCTGTTGGAGACTTGATATCATTTATGAATGACAAACATATATCAAATCTGGTCATGTATTCTTGCACAATACATATGTATGATGCACATTACATCCAGATTGCTAATTTTCAAGAGTATATTCTACTATTTAAAGCACCAATCAAACAGTACTATAGCTCCAAATCTCTGAGTTTGAGACTCAACCAGCCAAATCCATGCCCGCTCAATTCAATATGCATGACAAAATATTTTTGGACACCAGAACTTACATTTTTTTAAGATCTTTTACTATTTTTTTGAGGGGGCGTTGATTTTAAAACTCGAGATCAGTGATATGCATAATACCATACACCCCCTCGAATTTTCAACCAAAATTCATTTATGATAGTTTTCAAGATTGCCAAGCTAAATCCATTGTGAATTTATGCTGACCCAACATACATGCTTTTAAAAAGGTAAACTTGGACAAAATTTCACAAAACCCCAAGACCACAAAAACCATACCTGGAGATGATACGCCTTAATATCAGACCGGTGTTTGAGAGCTTGTGCACAGAAGCCCATTGTTTGTTTCGCCATCTACAGGACCAAAGCATTGATTGTAAAACTCAAAACTAAAGCCGTAATAATAAGTCAGTTTAATTATCTCCAACCATCTTTTTCAAGCCTAACAAATTATTGGGTCAGGTTGATATACCTGGCACTGATACATATTACGTGGAGACTGATTGTGATCAGACCAAGGGGTGAGATTGGCAACCACACTTAGAATTGAAGTCGGGTGAATCTCTTCGTGCGTTGCTGGAAATGATTCTCTTCTCCCACCATCTCCTCCATCTGGACATCTTATCTCCATAAAGGCCTGAGTATATTTTTTTCAAACAATGAAACTCTGGTTGAAGTACACAAATTCATATTACAAACTTGAAAACAGGAATATCATTCAGTTGAAGGTTCAAATAGAATACCTTTCTTTTGCAATTCTACCTTTTCATGTCTAGTACAGTTGACATGTACCGGAACAAGTCAAGAAATGGCACAATTGGTACATAACTGGTTAGCAGTATTCTAACACATAAGACAAAGAACATTCATACCTGCTCAAATGGCGCAATAAGCTCAATATTTTTACTCCCATCAGAAGAAAAGGAAATATTTTTCACTGGGCGAAGAAACCTCGATGGATTTGTGAACAAGTACAAGCCAGGGTAGGCACCACCAAGGCTCAAAGGCACATAGCCCACTTCCAAATCCTCTGGAATCTACAACAAATGGTTTTAAGCAACGCAGTCAATCACTGCAATATTTGTTTTATTTCCATCTAAAGTATTGATTTTGATTCTGTTGAGATATTGTGTGTTTTCGTTATATGTAGTTTTGATAGGGTCCTTTTGGTAAAAAGGATAATAACAATTCATTTTCAGATTTACTATTGATTCTTTAGAAGACAAAATGTTGTTGTCTTCCTAATGAGGGTGTTTGGCATCACATTGGGGATTAAATTTTAAGTGGAGCTAAGGAGCACTTGTTCGGTAGAATCGGATTAAGAAAAAGGTGATAAGGAGGCAAAAAATATGCTGAGGAGGCTTAATCTAAAAGAAATGGTGCCTTAAGAATTGAGGCAAGAGAAGCTTAAGCTTGAGAATTTGGGCACAAGGAGCAAAAGTAAAACCTCACTAAGGAGTGGGTGTTCGGACAGATTAAGCTTCTAACGATTTTAAAGGAAGTCTAAGGAGTCTTAAGGAAGGGTTGCCGAACACCCACAATAGGATAAAAACAAATGTGGTGAACACCATTCTTTTACTTGTAGATGTATTGCGCAGTAATGCAATGCTTATTTTTCAATTAATAACAAATTAAGCTCAAGGAATGCTTGGTGGTGCAGTTAACCTGTTCCATAAACACTCACCTAACCAACTAAGCTTCAATTTTACATTCAATAGTACAATTAAATACCCGAACCAGTACTAAACCTGCACCTTTTAAGTACTGGTAAAGCCTCATTAAATTATTAAAATAGAACCAAAATATATATATTTGGACTCGGGAAGGATAAGAAAATTTCAAAAAAGCCTAACCACAGATTCAGAGAGCTTCAATTTCCTTATATGCTGGACAACATTTTCTATTGAGTGAGAGGATATGGTGCCTACAACACGGCCATCTAGGAGAACAGTAAGAACCTCTGGGGGGCCCGCACGCTCAATTTTAGGAGCTATTGGGGTCATCCCGAGAGAGGCTAAAAGGGTCAAAATGGAAATTTTTGTCCTCGCAAAATCCTTCAACTTCCCATCAGCATTGTAAAATGACGATACACCTGCGACAGTCCTAAAATGAATTAAGCAATGATGTAAAACAAAGAAACCATATTTATTATCCAAAACTGCTTATCTATGTTCCTGAAACCAAACCATTGGGATTATCAGCTAATAACAAAAGTTTATAAACTATATTACCAACAATTTAATCATGCAAAAGCTATCCAAATCACCCTATTATTACATAAAAAGAAGAAAATCTTTATGTTTATTGGTTCATCTACGTGTCTTTTCCAATACAGCAGTCTAAACTTCAGTTAACAATTGCAGAGCATTCGATAAGTACAACTTCAAGACTGTTGGATGTTAGCAAATCTGGTAACTGACAGTCTAATTTGAAAGAAACCTCAATACCACACTAATTACCAAGTCTACTCAGTCGTCTCATTCCTAGCTTTGATGTTATAAAACTGAATATAACTCAAAGATTGCTGGGTGTTAGCAAATATGGTAACTCTACATGAAAAGAAACCCAATATCTCACTAACTACTGAGCCTAGTATTGAAGTTCTAAAACTGAATGTAACAGTTCTGTGTGAACCTCCATATGTGCAAAACATGTGTTTGTGTGTGTGTGTGTGTGTGTGTGTGTGGAGAGAGAGAGAGAGTTACAGCAGGCAGCAGTCATATGATTTAGCAAACCGCAAGGCGTGCCATCTGGTGTGTGAACAGGGCAGAGAAAGCCCCATGACCTAAAGACAGGCAATCATTACAGAACTTAGCCAACAAGACAAATTTCAAAAATTATGTAACTGTAAAAGAGAGAACAACGGAACACGTACTCAGGAAGCAGCTTTCTCACTGTGGTTATACGCATTTTTGTAAATGATGTGCCTCTGTGCACCGCCCGGAAATGTGAAAGGAAACGATGATAATTGAGCCGTTCAGCCTGGACTGTCATCCCTTCTTTCTGTACATTTACAATGATTATACAGAATTGAAGAATAAAGTTATCCACTAATCCCTGTTTCAACTAGTCAGGTTTGAACTGATACAGTCAGGCAAATTTTTGAGAGGAAATGTCCTTGCTGGACATTATCCTGGTTATATCATGTTACCACGTGATTGGTATTGACCATTTATTTCAAATTTGATTGGCATTTGATTCCCTATTATGTGGCAGTTTTAAAAACTATAATGAAATAGTATACCTGAGGCAAGTCGAGACTTGACAAAGTATTCAATTTGCCAGTCCTTATCATACTTTCTATGGCTCTACCTACAGATGAAGATTTTGCACACACAATCTTCCTCACCTCCTTCACTGTAAACAAACAAATGCAAAAGGGAGATAAGAGCAAAAAAGTTCCTAACCGGACACGAGGTCCCTATATTAATCAATATAAAATTTAGGAGCAAATCATAATGGAAAGATAAGGAGGGTTCAAATGCCTGCATTTTTTATGCATCCATCATGCCTCTTATCTTTTTTAATGTTCTAATAACAAATACTTTAAAACTTGTATGTCAAAATAAAACCGTTAGATGTGATCTATATTAATTTATTTACATGCACATAAAAAATTACCACTTTTTGGTTTTGTTTTTATATGAATCAATAAGTTGAAAAATCAACGTCTAGAATTTTCCATATCTAATGCACTTTTGCAAGCCTTGATACCGATGAAAACAAAGTCGAATTGTCGAAATCTTTTATATGTGCAAAGAGAAAATGACATAGATCAATTCTAATGGTTTTATTTTGATGTTTGAGTTTCAAATTTAAAGTTATGAACTTTTAAAAAATGGAGGTATAATGGAGGCACAAAAGATGGAGGCATTTGAACCCTCCTCTGGAAAGATAAAGAGGAAAATATAATGACACACTAATAACTGACAAGAAATTGAAACACATCCTACAAATTCCACAGCAATTAAAATGGAAATGTTAGGCTTCTGATTAAGTATTTACAACATATATAATATTAACTTACCATTCCCTAAATCAAAACTTGCACTCTTTTCCATCTCAGCATTAAGTAAATATCTTACGTTTTTCAGCCAAGATTGAATTTTCTCCTGCATATTACACAACCTAGAAACCTTAAAGACATGCAGAGGGCAATATAACCACATATTTTACTGTTGACTGTAGATGTATAAAACTTGAGGATAAAAGTAAACTGTAACCTTGAGATAAACAGCTATGAGATGGCCGGGCATCAAGACCTCCTGGTTTTGCAAGGCATCAGCATTATCTGGTGAAGCAGTCTGATCTACCAGTGCATACAACTTCTGAAGCATGAATCTATGAAAAAGGTTAAATAATTCTGTCATGTCTCTTTTAAAATTTAAGCAAATGGAGAAGAGCAACCTTCGAAAATGGTACGCATATATTGGGAATAGCCAAGAAAAAAATGAAAAAATAAGTCAAAAGGCAACTGACATGAGTAGATTAAATTTGTCATGGTTACTTGTAAGATGCACAAAGATATAATCCTTCAAAACAGCTTCAGCCACCTACAAATTATAAAGGTATGAAAAAAAAATACTAGTAAGCAAACATGATATCCATGCCAAGTTAAACAATTTGTTGATAAAACCCGGCTATTGAGAAACACAAAAGCAAAAGATAAACCCATACAACGTCGTAACTGTCTTTCTCAAACCCGGGCATAGCAGCTTGAAAGTACTCCCCTACATTAATCAGAAAAAGAAAAAAAATTAACTTGAGAGTATATGTAGATGCAACGTATGTGAACAAGAAAAATTTACGAGTAAAGCCATGTACTGAGTCAGTACTCTTCTCAAAAAAGTACCAAGTCAGGCAACTACAGTACTGTGGTTTCTCTGCTTTGCCAATTAAACCCAAACAAGGCAAACATCCCAATCTTGTAACTAATCCTCTACCGTAAGAAATTTTTCCTGAACTATCGGGTTCAGGAAAAGCTAACATATGCAACTTTACATAAATGTTGGGTCCAATATACAAGGAACCAAATAAAATCTATTATGTGATTGAAATACCAATATGCTTCAAACACTGGTCTCGAGTGAAAATTTCGTGATCTTTGGATTCATCGAGAATTATCTGAGCCCTTTCACCAATCAATTGTGTACCGACAACACCCTTCTCATTCTTGTACTTCTCACTATAAAAACTAGTCAGACTTGTGTATATCTCGCGGTCATTTGTGTCAATTAGAGCCTGGAAAAAAAAATATCTGTAGTTGCGTTTGGGTAACAGTGTGCAAATATAAGGCGATCTTTTTGTTCCTTCTGCTATTTATCTTACATCTTTCTATTTTTCTAGCTTGAGATTTACATTTGGGTGAATAGAGCTTAATTTAGATATAATTTTATCTACTGATCCCCTACTATTGATGTATTATTTGATTCTATTTGCACTGCAACATTTAAGTGAAAAAATATTCACCCGTTTCCTCTAAAACTATAGGAGAGCAAGTAGGTCATTATGGTAATCACTGCATAATATTTCAAAGTTACGATAGGTAATACCTTTAAAATAATCCCTACAGGAAGTAAGAACTCTCTCCCTTCGATCCTGCACGGTAAAAAAGCATGTAAACAAGCTGACATATCAAATAAATATAACATTTGACAGTCAAAAAGCTAAAACAAACAGAACTTTCTAAAGCAAATCAGTTAGAGCATTATTACCAGAAACCAAGTCTAGCACTTCCATTTTGAAGGTAGTACAACTTAGCTGTAACACCTGATAGATCATCTCTTACACATCTAAAAAGACAAACAAAAGAAAGCACCCAAATTAGCTTTATACTTGGAAGACCCTCAAACTAACAAAAAATTTGTTCCATAGCAGATCAATGAAATAATTACAATATGCACCTAATAACAACAGCTTTGTCAGTGAATCCGGGTCCACGTCCACGGAATGAACTGCGCACCATCCCCATTGGCTGGAAACAGATGCAGTAAACAATATGACAAATATATTGCATAAATAAATTATGAAAATTTCTGTGGTATTGCAAAGAAGTAATCAACTCACATAGTTACGCTTTTGTATTATACAAAGCCGGCCAAGTCTCTCCAACCCACCACAAATGAAATACCTGATATTAAACCAAAAATGTAACATAGAAATTGATAATAAATGAGTAGGGGATTTATTTATTGCTAAACCATGCAAATGCCCAATGCTGCACAAAAAGTTCCATTAAGAGAACTAACATAAGCATATACCACCAAGCTATTTATGGATAGTAATACTTACCCACCCATTTCGGTCGCCTCTTCCTTGTGCGAAACTAATTGCTTAGCACTCGCATCTCTTAGGCTACACAGTTTTGACTAAAAATAAAGTATAAGAATTTAATCACATCTTCAGCTCATAAAATGCCAAATAAATAATAGTAAGACCGCAAATTTGAGATAAATTAAGTCGACAAAAGTACGAATCATGATTGATGAGGAAAGGACTTTCTTGGGAATATGCATTTTTTTTCCAATTGGAGAAGTAATCTGACCTTCAACATTATTGGCATACTGCCAAAACTGACATTTTCTCTTATAATAGTTTTGTCATCATATTGCAAAGCAACCACACCCTTGAAGTCGCCGCTATATGTGGACCTTGCTATTCTACACTGCTCACAAGCAAATTCAACATAAAGAAAAACAAAAATTAAAAAAGAGTATGAGAACTTGTGCAAGATATAAGCCAAATATGATTCAAACCTCGTTAGGATACAAACGGAAGTCATTGTGATGTTCCTTCCTGAGAGGAGGTTGTAAAATGGCTTTCTCCACATAAAGTATCAGGCATATGTCAAGGAAAATAAATATAAAATAATACAAAAAAAATGCTATCAGTGGTCGAGTTCTTTGATTAATATAACATTATAACGGGAGGTACTAGGATTTCTTAGACCGGTTTCTTTATTTCGATGAAAGGAACCAATTCTAAAAGGATATGAAAGGAGGCAATTAATCAAGAGAAGTCACTAAAACAAATGTTGAAGAATGCAAATATTGGGACAATTAAGTACAATTCACGATTTTAGCCGGACTGGTTTGCTCAAGGATTGAATTTGAACTAACTGCTATCACGTGACACCATTAAATTTCGTGTTCTTTTTGTAAAGTTAAAACATAAGAGAATGCAAAATTGCAAAAGAAAGGATATTTCTAAGGTTGGTGTTATTCTGACTGATCTCAATTGCTCGAACCGAGGTGGCCGCCTTCTCCATGCCTTCATCGATAAAATAATTGAACGACTCGATATGCGGTCGAAACAGCTGCTTCAGCGCCTCGTAATCTGATTTCGACTCGTGAGACATCGCGAAGTGTGAACTCAAGAGTAAAAAGTGATAAGTGATGGAGGAGATGGTGGAGGAAGAGAGAGAAGTTTACAAGCTTGTTAGACCTCCTTGGATGTTGGAACAGAGGAGCAGGGAGGAAGAGAAAAACCCTATGACGGCTGAGCTGAGCAAGGGTTTTGGAAAACGGGTAGGTCTCCCTAGGTTCAATATGGCAACCAAGTCCGCGACCCGGAAATTTCAGACTACCCGGTTTTAATTCGCATCCTCTGAGATATCTCATATTTTGCCCGACTTTTCGGATAATCTCAACTGTTAAAATGCGTTCTACACGAATCTCAAAGCTCATATAATACTGACCCCAGTCCCCAGCGCTCTCTCCGAATAGGCACCGGACAAGTCGCTCACGCAAAATATGAGATATCTTAGAGGATACGCACTCCTATAAAACGAGTTCTGAGAGTTTGAGTCTGAGTCTGAGTCTGAGGTAACAGAATGTTTCTATTTAGATCTGAACCGTCCGATCAGAACGCCGTTTGAAGTGGAATGTACTGGACCTTTAATATTCGTGAGAATTCTGTTTGGACGGTTCAAAATATTCTGTTATAACTGGTAAGTTAGATCATTGTTGTAAAAAACAGTTGTTTAGATCGATTAATAGATCGATTAGTTGTTGGCGGCGATTAAATTGTTACGGATTTTTCCGACTAATCGACCGACTATTCTCAATTATATATTTTCGATTAATTATTTGATGGTACCATTTCCGTCCAACGAATGCATACCATCATTTGCAACACTGGTTTAGATATGCAAATATCTTTCTTTGTGAAAAAATTCTGGATGGAGAAAAAAAAGCTAATTATATAAAAAAAAAAAAAAGCTACTGTGAATGAAAGTCATTTTATACTATTTGTAATATTTTACTGTAAATTATATATAAAATAAGTTACAAATATTTTTTTTCAAAAAAAAAGTTAATTTTAAAAATAATAGTTAAGTTATATTTTTGCTATAAGAAATTGTAAATTTAAAATCAAACTGGGTTTTTTTATAACATTAGAACAATTAAATTTAACTCTTGTTTATTTTTAAAAATAATAGTTAATATTTTATATCTCCTTGAACGTTCTCAATTTCTTATTACCTTTCAAAATTTTAATTTAATTTATCCACTCCTACACTCACACTCACACTTTCTTATTTATCTACCATATAATCACTCTCATGTGATACAATAATTTTTAATTAATCCCTGAAAGCAAAATAAAATTACTGTTGTTTCTCTTGTGATAGTTTTCACTCTTCTTCTTCTTTCGCAATTTCACTTACTGCGATACAAAACTATTAAAGACAAATTCAAAATTTTTGTCAGAAAGAGGCAAAAAAAAAAAAGTATTAGATAAAAAATATTGCTCTAACTTCTCATTTTAATTACCAGTCAGAATGCAAAAAAATTATTTTAATTTTAACTATAAATTTAACCCTAATTATAAATTAAAATTTCAGAAGAGAAGAAGTTAGTCTGAACGTATAGATTCTATTAAAATTCAAAATCTAAAAGAAGCAGTTGCCCCCCTAGCCTTTATTGGATCCACCCCCCAAATGACAATGTGCCTTAATCTAAGATAATAGCAAGCAGGAGTGAGTCTATGGTAATATGCACATTACGGATCAATCGGTGTGATGGATCCGTATCTCTATTTATAAAGTTCAAACAGTTGATTCAAACCTTTAAATATAATCTTTATATCAAAATGTACTTGTGGGCTAACTTTTATATATATTTTTTATTTTTTTATTATTTATTTACATAGATAGAAAAATAAAATTTTAACTAAGGATAACTTGCTTAAAAGAGATTGGCAGGATTTGTGGATTCTTTATGCTTATATTCCTTTCAAAGATAGAAAGTTAGTTGAGATGGTTAGAGGAGCTAAATTTTGGGTAATATATATGGCTTCAAAGAAATACTTTTTAAGTTTTAATAGTGTTAATCTTAAGTTATATATACAACATTTAGTGGCTAGTTAGGATAATTGAGAGGATCTTACAGGTCGTTACAGCTTGAGATGCTATAAAATGACATACTAGTAATATAAATACGAGGAGGGATCAAGTTACAACATTTTTAAAGTCCAAATCGTCGATCCAACCTGTTAGATGTGATCTCTATAATAAAATGTGCTTGGAGACCAAATTTTACATTTTTTGAAATTTTTTTACTATTTATTAAGATGGGTACAAAAAATAGTCAAATTCAGATCATTGAATTTTGTACCCATCTTAATAAATAGTAAAAAAATTTCAAAAAATGTAAAATTTGGTCTCCAAGCACATTTTATTGCAGAGATCACATCTAACTATTTGGATCGACGATTTGAACTATCAAAATCTAGAAAATGCTTGTTGTAACTCAAAAAATGTTGTAATTTGATCTCTCCTCTATAAATATATGTACTCGTTTCTAGTTTTTTTTTTCTTCTATAGTATTTTTATTTTGTAGTTAATTAGCAAAATAGTTGCACTCAGTTTAGATGTACGTAGAATTCATATTTTTTTAATTTGTAGTATTTTCCTAACTTTAAATTAATATTTATGGCTAATCACATTTGCAAATTGATCACAATTTATATTTAAATATAATATAATTACTGATCATTTTGTAGTAAAAATCGTCAGTAGAAATAACAATCATTAACAGTTATGTAGTAAAAATTGTCGATGAAAGTCACAGTAATGACTATTTGAGGTACTTAAATCAAAATTTGAAGTTTGTACGATATGTTTTTGAGATTGTAGCACGGATGTCCTTATGCTATCCATAACACCCAAGCCTTACTCTTAATTAAATAGAGTAAATTTCGCTGGAGATCACTAAACTTTGTCCTCTGTCACAAATTGATCACTTAAGTTTAATTTGTTCCAATTAAATCACTGAACTTTGTATTTGTCTCAATCAAGTTACTTTCTAACTTTTATGTTCAAAATACTAACGGCATATGCTTCAAAATACTAACAAAATAAAAAAATTCCATTAACATTTTAGATGAAAAATTTATTGAGCGACTAAATTGAGACAAATGAAAAGTTCGGTAATTTAATTGAAACAAATCAAATTTGAGTGATAAATTTGTCACAAAAGACAAAATTTACCCTATCAAATAACTAAACCGATTCCGCATCATTCTTGACAAAAATGAGGCAGCTGGTATTTCTACACCATTAGTTCTTGACATCAGATTTATAATTCACCAATGGGTTATGGGTGTTCATTTTATTGAGCATTAATTATTTGGTGATTTACAGATTTACTTTATCCTAAACCAGTTGTTTCAATATTATCCCAAACACCGAGGACTAAACCGGATAACCAGTAAGGCAGCAACTATTTATAGAAGAGTCATCATTTAGACCCAAAAGGCATTATCCAGTTTTTTTTTTTTTTTTTTTTTTTTGCTTTCCAGCATTATCCAGTTACCATGCCAGAATATATATATACAGAGATTCAGAGGTACGACATATATTAACATAGCATCCTTGAATCATAAATTAAAAGGCGTCTTAATTCCTCCTAAAAAACAATTTCATAAATTAACATAGCATCGTTGAATCATAAATGGAGCGTGCACAGTGGCTCTTGTCAGCACTTGTCCTCCTTTTGTTACTCCTTGCTTCATCTGGTTTTAACCTTTTTTTGTCTTCTTCTTGTTTTATTATCACAAGCTAGCGTTGCTCGTGAATAGGGGTGGCAACAAACCCAACTTATCTTAAGTTGAGTTTGGTTTGAAGTAATTTCGGATTGAATTTAGTTTGATTCGTTTTAAACTGAATTCATTTCGAATCGAATTAATAGCGAACTATACATTTTTTGAATCGAACCCGAATCGAATCACGAACTAAATTATTTTTTAGTAGCCCTAGTTATACCGGTAGTTTATACATTAATTTTTTCTAGCAGGACAAAATTCACATGGCTTTCTTTTACCGATATGAACTATGAAATAAGTGTTTTTAAGTTGAAAATTTTTTCATAAAAAAATACATCAGAGACGACTTTCATGGTATGAACTATGAGACACAACTGAAGAGAGAAGAGAGAGGAGTGACAGTTGGAGAGACAGCCAGTTGCCGAGAGCGTCGGCTATATTTTAGAGCTAAATGGAGAGTGAGTTAGGGAGAGGTGGAGAGAGAACTAAGTTATTGAGATTTGAAAGCGAGGGAGTGTCGGCTAAGTTAAATTATGACTCTTTATCTTGGATTTTAATTTCATCAGGTAAATGGATGGCCGGTAATTTTATGAGATCCGAACCACAAAAAAATCATGAACCTATTTCGATCGAACCAGGTTAGGTTTGAGTTTGGTTTAAATTAATTCCAAACTAAACTTGGTTTGGTTCGTTTCAATTCGAACCCATTTCAAATCGAATTAAACTCGAATCAAATCTGAATCAAATCACAAACCTCGAATTTTTTTGCCAGCGCTACTCATGAAACATGCATAACTGATTAGAATGCAACTATATATATATTGGCATATTCTTTTGGTCTTTATCATTATTATAAATATTATTGTCTGTACCGGCGTTTTCAAAGAATAATAAAATCATACTTGATCATTTGTGTGTGTGTATGTGGGCTCAAATTATAAATATATAAATTTGCTATGCTATAGAAAACAAGAAAAGAAAAAATATGTATGTGATGTCAAAAAGAAACCCATATCTGATCTCTTTTTCCTCAATTCAGTGCAAAAGAAAATTATAGAAAATAATTAATAGAAATTGCTTTGTTGCTTGGATTTATACTAAAGAAAATTTCAAATTCTAATCACCTTAACTGGGACAAAATCTCAATATATTATGCCTACTTTTATTTGCAATTGACGCCACGTCAGCCAAAAATTAAAAATTAAGTCTCTTTTTCTTCTTTCTCGCTGCTTGCTTATCTTTTCATCTTCTGTTAATGGCCCAATGCTTCCTTAGATTTTTCTTTGTCACCAAACCCTCCTGGGAAAGTATTCTCTGTAGAGTTTTTCTGTGTAGAGTTTTTAATTTGGTTCATTTGTTATGAATCGGACGGATTAGATCAGATCTTACCTGAATTTTGAAAAAACTCAAAATTTGATGAACCCTTAATCCAGTCCATCCAATCTGAAATGAATGAATCAAATTAAAAGCTCCGCACAGAAAAACTCTACAGAGGATATCGTTCCAACCCACTTTCTGTTCTGCCTCTCAAGCCGTAATCTACTGTTCCTTTATTGCTATAGCATTGAAAAGGTGTCGATTGTGTTCTTTCATAAATTTCATCGCATCAATATTTGCTTTTATATCTCACAATCTTCTATGTCGTCAGGAGAGCAGCTCTCGCTCTAAACCAAAGTGATAGAAATTAAAATGCCTCTAAACGAAAGCTTTCTCTGACATCGACAATGCAAGAAGATGTCTCTAACATCTGATTATTAATTAGGATAAATCTCATTCTTTCTTTTAATTGATTTGGTCCCTTTATGATTTCAAGGGTTAGATTTTTCACTCAAACCTCCGTTAAAGCTCCTAACGTTCTGAAATTCTCGTCGGAGATAAAATAAAAGAAAAACCCAAGTAGTTGTTTTGGCAGCGTGGTAATTAGAAAGTGTTCGCTTTTAAAGCAAATTTTCAAATTAGGAAATCACCGTACATCCTAGCAATTAAAATAAAACTTTTTTTTTTAATTTTTTGCAGAGGCTACGAAGTCGTGAGAGGAAATTAAACTCTCAATTTTTGAATATAACAACTCTAGAATATTTTTTCAGCCAATTATGCTACCCCCAATTTCTCAGCAATTAGAAAAAAAACTTAGAGTATTTCCAATTTAGTAATTGAAATTAATTGCTAAATAATGGTTATGAAAATTTTAGAAATTAATCTGCTGCATTGGTGCAATTAAATTAAAAGGGTAATTATAATTTTCTTCATCTATCAATCTCCCATTTCATCTCCCAACTAACTTTCTATTTTAACTATAACTATAACTACTATTTCTAACAATATTTATTTATTTCCTCTTTCTTCTTTTCTCTTCCACCTCCATTTTTTTCACTTTCACCTCCATCTTCTTCTCTCACCTCCTTCTCCCACCTCCGCCTCCCTCTCCCATCTCCCTCTTCCACCTTCGCCTCCCATCTCCCTCTTCCACCTTCGCCTCCCATCTCCCTCTCTCACCTTCGCCTCCCACACCTCACCTCACCTTCGCCCCTACCTCCCTCTCCCACCTCCGCATCGCACCTCCTCCACCTTCGTTTTTCCATCGATAAGCTCCCCTCTATGACTGTTGCTCCCGCTCCAGCGAACGTTCTGCCGGAGATCATTCGTCACTCCATCCCAATTAAGCACGCCTCTGCCAGGAATGAATACTTCAACGTGTATAAATGAATACTTCAATGTGTAAAAATGAATACTAGAGCACGTCTCTACCGGGTCAGATCCGTCACTGTCGATCGTATCAAAATAATTTTGTATATGTATATGTATATGCAATTAATTCCTTTCATGCTTATGTTCTCATTCCTCATGAAGTAGCGAGTTTTGCAAAGAACAAAGCTTTATTAATGGTGAATTAGGCCACTGCATATTAAATAAATAACATATAAATAAATTTTGAAAAAAAGAGAGATATATATGAATTAATACTTGATGTCTTAGAGATGGATACTTCAATGTGTATAAATGAATACTTAATATTTTAGATATGAATACTTGCGTGACAAGATATTAATACTTATGTAACGGACAACTCGAAAGTATGTCATCATGGATCTCGTTTGCAAGAAAAAATATGTAGAAAACATTCATGATTTTAGATTTGCAAAATTCTTCACAGATCGTCAAAAATATTGGTTAGATTGAATAGAGAAAAAAAAACTCACCCCTAAAAACGTGTAAAAGATGAATGAGTGATGTTCCAGTTTTTATATTTGCACTTACACGACGAGGATTAATACTTTCTCGATAAGAGATGAATACTTGTGCAACGTGTTGTTCGTACAATAATCTTTTACGTCTATTTGACTAATTTGCAAAAACATACAATTATTGAATTTTACAATTTCTTCTATTTTGAGAATATGTAGGTCCAAGAAGAGTAAGAACTGTTGAATAATAAGCTTGGACTGAAGAAATCATGAAGACCTTTATCAAGAATACATATTGTAAAATCAAATGCTTGGTAAAGTATGTGTGAGGTTGATTAAATTGAGATAAAACGTTATGAACGTTTTTAAAACGTTGGTAACGTTTTATAATAATCAGAAGCCTCAAAAGAATCAAGTTATAACGTTATAACGTTTATACAACCGTTATAACGTTTGTAAAACGTTACAACGGTTATAAAACGTTATGTAACGTTTTCTAAGCTGTCAGAGAATTAAAACCCTAAATCGTATTTGAATAAAACGTTGGTAACGTTTAATAAAACGTTGGTAACGTTTTATGTCAAACAGCTCATTTTTGAGCTGCCACTATAAATAGACTGAAGGGATCACTTTCAAATCTATCTCAGCCGACCCTAATCATTTCTAAAGCGATTTTCTGAGAGCTTAGCCTACTCCATTGTTGTGAGAGCTTAAAACTTCAAAATCCCTCAAGCAACCTCAAACCTACTTCACTAATCTTGATCTAGATTAGGTTAGAGTAATCTATTGAGTGTTTCTCTTGTTCTTCAGTAGCTTGTGTGACTTCCCTTGTTTGTAAGGGCTTGCCGGCTCAAACCTCGAGTTGCTCGTGTGACTTCCCTTGGTTGTAAGGGCTCGCCGGCACTCATCTCTCGTTGGTCGTGACTTCCCATTTTGTAAGGGCTCACGGTTCACAATTGTAATCCTTTCATATTGGGTAATAGAAAGGCGCACCTAGAAAGAGGTTGCGACGCCCCGGAGACGTAGGCCATTGTTTTGCCGAACTCCGTTATCATCCCGCGTGTCAATTTCTCTAAACTCATCTATTTACTTTCAATTGCAATTTATTTTCAGTTTTTGTTCAATTAGAGGTGCCCCTAAGTGCAACACAACGGACAACTCGAAAGTATGTCATCATGGATCTCATTTGAAAGATAAAATTGTGTAGAAAGTGTTTGTGGTTTTAGATTTGCAAAACTCTTCATAGATCGTCAGAAATATTGGTTAGATTGGACGGAGAAAAAAAATTACCTCTAAAAACGTGTAAAAGATGGATAAGTGATGTGTCCAGTTTTTATATTTGCACTTGCATGACGAGGATAAATACTTTCTCGATAAGGATGAATACTTGTACAACGAACAACTCAAAAGTATATCATCATAGATCTCATTTTAAAGATAAAATTATGTCAAAAATATTCGTGGTTTTAGATTTGCAAAATTCCTCATCGATTGTCAGAAATATTGGTTAGATTGAACGAAGAAGAAAAAATTTCACCTCTAAAAACGTGTCCAGTTTTTTTTTTAAATACTTGATATGTTAGGTGTGAATACTTTATGTATTATAGATTAATACTTGATGCATTATAGATGAATACTTGCGCGCGCCAGTTATAAAATCTTTCAAATATTATGTGGTCTTAAAATAGTAAGTGGTCTCCCCAGGTAGTTAGTAGTTATTGAAGTAATTAATGTCTGAGGGATGAAATAAGGGATTGTTACAGGGGGATAACTAGATAGATGCTCCCTAAATTAAATTATTTTTTATGTCCACATTAGCTTATCTTTATTTTTTTATTGGAGAGAGCACTAAGAAAGATCTTGAGTTAATCAATTAGACAAGTGTTATTGAATAAATATTTTCTTATAAAATAAATTTGCTAATTCAGCAATTGTAATACATCCCAACAATTATGTTAGCAATTGATAGATCAGATTAACAACTTTAAAACAGTTACCATTGTAGATGCTCTCACCAAGTCAGATTAGCAATTGTTAAGAAATCTGCAATGTAGATGCTCTGGAGCAATATGCATGTCACCATTTTCGAGTAATATTTGTGCCCAAGACTGCCTCACTAAAGGCTTCAACTGTGGCGAGTGCCAGATGCATTTCCCCTATCCTCGGTGCATGTGCACCGTGCAATGTTGATCGATCGATTGATGGAGCAATATACGCGTACGTTCCAATGTTGTTGACAACACCACACACACACGTGTGTGAGAGAGGAGAGATCCACTTACATTTTTTTTGTAACACCGGATTACAGTAGGGGTGAAAACGGAGCGGATACGGAGCGGATAGTGCTGATACCATATCCGCATTCGTCGGATAATGAGCGGATACGAATACGGATACGGATAGTAAACGGATATCAAAATTCAAAACCAAATCCGCCTTAAACGGATACGAATACGGAACGGATAGTCTACGGATACGGATTCGAATACGGATATAAAACGAATAATAGTCGGATAATTAAGATATATGAACTTTTAAGATACAAATATTAATTAAAACATTAAATATAAATATTAATGAACTTATAAGAGATGGGAGATAATCTATTCATATAATATTTATATATCAAATAAGTGTATGGTAACAAAAGATGTTGTGGTGTAGTGGTTTGAAGTTTAATTTAAAAGTATTGAGATGGGAAGACATGGGTTCAAATCTCACCTATAGCAAATATTTATTCTTTTTTTATATGGGTCCGGTCAAACTATCCGAATCCGGATAATCCGGATATCCGCTCCGTTTAGGACTCCGTATCTGAATCCGTATCCGTATCCGGATCTTTTATGGATTTCCGAAAATTATCCGAATCCGTATCCGGAAATTATCCGAATCCGGATTATCCGGATTCGGATCATATCCGGATACGGAGCAGATATCCGTCGGATAATCCGACTCCGTTTTCACCCCTAGATTACAGTCTATATTTTCAAAATTCAAAGAGTCAATTCAAATTGTTTAACATAATAGATATATTAAAATGTGCTTGTATATCAAATTTTTTATATTTTTTGAATGTTTTTACTATTTATTAAGATGGGTACAAAAATTTAATGGTACGATAATCAATAATTTTGTAAAATACTTAATAAATAGTAAAAAAATTGTAAAATTTGATTTGTAAGTACATTTTAATATATCCATTATGTTAACAATTTGAATCACCTGTTTGGACTTTACTCTCTATACACACACTTCTCAGGTTTTTAATTGACGGATCTTTGTACCAGTTGTAGAATAATAAAAATAAATAATATTATTTTATTTTATTCGGCGAGCTGCTCTTTTTTTTTTGTTGTCATGAAAGATTATTAGTTTATTTGAATCTTTTTTTCTTTTGTGGATAGTATATTTTGGTTATAAATATAACACGCTGAAATAACTTTAATTAGTGCAGTAATGTAGTTATGATCTGATAACTGAACACAGGTCAGTCTGTAAATATGCAACTTACCATTGACTCGCTCTTTAACAAACACTAAATTTAAAATGTATGCAAACAAAAAAAAAAATAATATGAGACTAAATTATTTCGATGGTTTCTAATTCGAAATCAAATTCTCTGTCTCCCGGGGGCAGGAAATTCCTGCCTCCAGAGTCTCTACGGGGTGGGACCGATTACTGTTAAAGGGTTTAACTATTGTTATTGTTTTTAAATGGGCCCCACCCGCAGAGACTCTGGGGGCAGAAAATTTCTACCCCCGGAGGGCAAAGGATTCAGTCTCTTCTAATTCTGATAAATTTGCAAAACAAATGGGGCTTTATTAAATTTTCTCTTCAATACCTACTTCCCAAAATGGATTTGACCCAGCAGGAGAGCGTTATATTGAGGGCAACATTTAAAATTTTGAGAGCTAAGAAAAAATTTCTCTCTAAATACCAATTTTGTCCCTTAACTTTTCTCTCTCATCTTAATTAATATAAAAGTAATAAAAGGAAAGGAAAGTAACTTCTGTTATAAAAATCAGTCCCATAGATTCTTCTCTTCCGTCAAAAAACTCACACCCCAAAAATCATTTCCTTCCATGATTTTAAATCCTTAATAATCCTTCTCCCCATCATTATCTTTCTCCTTCAACTTTTTTTTTTTTTAAATCCGAAATTGTTGTTCAACGTGTACAAAAATTAGAAATGAATCACACAATATCAATCGGAGAGGAATATCGAATCTGTTTCAATACAAAAATTGCTTCTCAACACAATATCAAACGTCAAATCTGTTTCAATATTAAATCGGAGAGGAATATCAATACAAAAATTAGAAATGGATCCACGAATTTAGTATGAAATCAAATATGTTTTTTTAGATAAAAAAAACTGTTCAATTAAAAATGAGTTGTTATCCACGAATTCTCTCTAAAAAACAGATTCAGTGCAACCTGATAATTGCTTCTCGTCAGGTCGTCAATCTAACAGATTGACGTAACATCTTAAAAAGTTGGGGCAGCAAAATAAGACCAATTAAAAAAATAAAAAGAATCAAGTTTGAAGGCATTTAGGATTGATTAGCATTTGATGTTATAATTTGATTATTACGATTTTAAGTATCAAAATGATTTATGTAAATATCATGATGAGAACAGAGAACATATAATCTTGGAAGTACTACAAATGTCGCATATTAGCATAAAAAGTTGTTTTATATTAGTAAAGCCCTAATTTGATTACAAAGATTTATTTTCATGAGATTGTAATTTTGGTAAAATAAATTTATCAACTATTATGGCTAAATAACCAGGCGCTTGTTGAGTACCAACTGGTGTAATAGTAACGGCCACAGTACCAACTGGTACAACAATTTTAGAAAACATTGATGTGATAGAGGGGCAGAGAGTCGTAGCACTCTTATTTATGCTACTTATTTACTAAATAGTTATGTATTTTTTAAGTTCGATTGAAATAATATTTGTAATATTATAATCCAATTTTATATTTTCAAAATATACAATGTACAGTTTTTTTTAGAAGGGCATTAGTACAGAAAAATGCTAAGAATAATATATAGTTTCTTTGACTAAGGACAAAAAAAATTATTAATATGGTCAAATTATGTATTTACTAAGAGTTCATTTTAAAGGAGAATAGAGGAAATGCAAAATTTTAAATAAGTTAGACTAAGGTGTAATTTTTGTTTTTGTGGTAAACAGATTGTTGTAATTGAATTTTGTTGTACTAGTTATAATTGGACATATAAAGAGAGAGAGATGTTTGTTACCAAAACTAACTTTTTTTTCATGAGTAAATTTTTTTTGTTATTTTTTTCTTTAATAGATTTATGTATTAATTGTGACATAATTAATTGTGAAGATAAGAAAGAGAGATTTGAAGGACAAAATCGGTATTTAGATTGAAAAATTTCTCTCAGCTCTCAAAATTTCAAATGTTGCCCTCAATATAGCACTCTCCATTAATTAATTGAAAAGGCCGTAAGTTAATTATCCATAAAAGAAAATTGTAATTGAAATTATCCATTAGTAAATCTTTAATATCCGATATATCTCCATCCCAATTAATGATTGTATTAATTAAGCAAATGTTTAAATTTGAATATGACTAGTTTAACCCCCATATTCAATATAAGGCTATGGTGCTATGGGTTGTATAGAGAGCTACGGTGCTATGGCTCAATATTTGAGGTTTTAAAATTCTAACGGTCGATCCGAACCGTTTATCTTGTTCTGCATATCAATATGTGTTTGGTATATTTTTTGAAAATTTTGTACTATTTTTTTAAATAGATAGAAATCAGTTGATCTAAATTTTTTTGCATCATTCAGATATTTAATTTTCTATCTATCTAAAAAAATAATAAAAAAATTTCAAAAAATATAAAATTTGGTCTCTAAACACATATTAATCACCCCACCACTACCCCCTATCGGAGTGCTGCCTTGCGGAGGAGAGCGATGAGGTGACGTGGCAGTGGCGATTGCAAGGAAGAGGACTTCTCGGATCTGGAACAACTCCAGTTCATGCGCTTTGAGGGATCCAATTAATAATGCTAGAAATCAGATTTTTCAGATTGTTTTAGATAAGCAGATCTGATAAATGGATCTGGAACAACGGCAGCAACGAGGTGTGGCAGTGAATATTGTTTCATAACAATACACATCTTTACGCTTAAATATGAATACTAAGTGTTTTAAGCTTTTAGAGATGTATTTTTCTATGTTTTAAGCTTTTAGAGATGTGAATCTTTGGACTAGTACTGATTGATGTACCAGTTATTGTTTAGGTTAAGAGAGCTTGAATTTCGGTTCATAATGTATAGTGCTTTCATGATTTTGGTTCTTAATTTGAATAATGTAGAGTGCTTTCAAGATTATTTAGATGGTATGAATACTTTATATTTTATGTATGTATATTCTTATTTATGAATATGCGTATGAACGCTTGAATACTTGCAAAATTGATGCATGTACAAATTTGTTGATAAATATTGGAGATAGTTGAGGTTTATTAAAATAAAAATTTAACATTAATATTCATACATAAATTAATAGATATAAATACAAATGTTAATATGGTTACTATTATCTATAAATATCAAAATAATTAAAGTCAAATATTATTTCATAACAATACACACTTTCATGCTTAAGTATGAATACTAAGTGTTTTAGATATCAATAAATCAGATGATGTGTGGATGAAAAAAATAATAACACAAATGAGTAGATATGAATACTTCATGTCTTAACTATTGGTAAAATATATGCATCACAGTAACACTAAAATTTGACCAAGTAGATATGAATACTTCATTTGTTAGAATGCATATTTCATGTTAGATATGAATACTTCTTGGAAGATGTGGGGTGAGAGAGATGAATCTGACAATGAATTTTGAATTGTATAAATTATTTCGAACATGTATGAATACTTCGTAATCATCAGTATGAATACTTCTTGGAAGAGGTGGGGTGAGAGAGATGAATTTGGCTTTGAATTTTGAATTGTATAAATTATTTCAAACATGTATGAATACTTTGTAATCGTTAGTATGAATACTTCATTTGTTTAGATATGAATACTTCTTTATTTAGATATGAATAATATATAAATTCGCTGTAGTGGTCCATAATCTTGGCAAATGTCGCTTTCAGACGGTCGCGGTTCCCAATTCAGGCTGTCACAAGACGCTAGCGGTCCCCTTGGTCGTTACTGGTCCCCTTCAGCTTGTGTTTACATATGACGAATGGTTCTAATAATAAGTATGAATACTATAAATTCGTAGGTATGAATACTATACGTTTTGACTATTAACAAAGTAGCATTAATCTTGCTCTTTGGTGGTAGTTAGCACGTTTTAACTATTTTTTTGTCTTTTATTACGGGGGACAGATAAGGGACTGTTAGTCGATCCCTAAAAATAAATGATATTATTTTATTTTATTCGGCGAGCTGCTCTTTTTTTGTTGTCATGAAAGATTATTAGTTTATTTGAATGTTTTTTTCTTTTGTGGATAGTATATTTTGGTTATAAATATAACACGCTGAAATAACTTTAATTAGTGCAGTAATGTAGTTATGATCTGATAACTCAACACAGGTCAGTCTGTAAATATGCAACTTACCATTGACTCGCTCTTTAACAAACACTAAATTTAAAATGTATGCAAACAAAAAAAAATAATACGAGACTAAATTATTTCGATGGTTTCTAATTCTGATAAATTTGCAAAACAAATGGGGCTTTATTAAATTTTCTCTTCAATACCTACTTCCCAAAATGGATTTGACCCAGCAATTAATTAAGCAATCAATTAATTGAAAAGGCCGTAATTTAATTATCCATAAAAGAAAACTGTAATTGAAATTATCCATTAATAAACCTTTAATATCCGATATATCTCCATCCCAATTAATGATTGTATTAATTAAGCAAATGTTTAAATTTGAATATGACAAGTTTAACCCATATTCAAGGGTAAGGCTACGGTGCAGCTCAATATTTGAGTTTTTAAAATTTTAACGGTCGATCCCAACCGTTCATCTTGTCCTCCATATTAATATGTGTTTGGAGACCAAATTTTACACTTTTTGAAAAAAATTTACTATTTTTTAGATATGTAGAAAATCAGTTGATCTAAAATTTTTTGCACCATTCAGACATTTGATTTTCTACCTATCTAAAAAAGTAATAAATTTTTTTCAAAAAATGTAAAATTTGATCTCCAAATACATTAATATGGAGAACAAGATGAGCGATTCAAATTAACCGTTAAGATTTTAAAAATTCAAATATTAAACCGTAGCACCGTAACCCCATAGCATATTAGCCTTAACCCCATATTCAATACATCTCTCTCCTCTCTCATTTGTCTTCTTTGATCTTTTTCGATGATGGGAAACAACAACATGTTGGAATTGGAGAATTTCAAACAGCTGGCATTCCCATTTCCTGGAATTCAATTGAGATGCACATAATTTGCCAATTAAAAATTAGGGGGAATTTCACGTATACCCCTTAAAAACTTCAAAATTACATATTCCCTCCTCTAAAGTTTAAAATTACATATTTCTCCTCTAAACTTAAAATACTCACAAATTTACCCATTTTATTGTCATTTATATTAAAACTCATTCTAAATTTATAAAATACCTATTTTACCCTTCTATTAAAACCATATAAAGCCCATCAAACTGAAAATTAAATCTGAACAATTTTTCTACCGTCCAAATTGCTTTTAAATATGCGTGCGCAAGATCTTAATGTGATGCGCACCAATCAATATTGCTTTAAGATCCGTGCATGCTATATCAACACAAAATTGAAGCACTATGCACAGATCTTAATGTGATGCACACGGATCAAACAGTAGAGAAACTCTTTAGATTTAAATTTGAGTTTGATGGGCTTTATATGCTTTTAATAAAGGGTTAAATGGGTATTTTAAGATTTTAGAATGAGTTTTCATATAAAATACAATAAAATGGGTAAATTTGTGAGTTTTTGAAATTTAGAGGGAAAATACGTAATTTCAAACTTTGGAGAGGAAGTACATAATTTTGAAGTTTTTGAGGGGTATACGTGAAATTCCCCCTAAAAATTACTGCACGAATTATTATCAGGTATGCCGTCCCTTTCTGAATTCATATGACCTGAGGTAACACAATATTTCTTCGGTCTGAGGTGAAATGCAGGTGTGCTTTAATATTTTCGTGGATCCTGATCTGACGGTCCGGATCTAAAAGAAATACTCTGTTACCTTAGAGAACAAAAAGTCTCTTTCTCTTCCACCTCCAATCCTTTAACCCCTAAGCCAAGCTGAACACAATTTTTCAGATCAGATCTATTTGTAGAATCGGTAGAGAGAGAGAGAGAGAGGCCGTGTACCAATGGCCTCACTGTTAGTGATCTCCCTCGTCATAGTCTTCGATCTCATCGCCTTCGGCCTCGCCATTGCCGCCGAGCAACGCCGTAGCACAGTACTCTCTGTTTCTGTCTCTCTATCTACGTACAAAGAACCTTTCTTTCACCTAACGATGATTCTTTTTGTTTTGGTGTTTTTAGGCGACTGTGATGCCAGATGAAGAGAAGAACTACACCTACTGTATTTACGACTCTGACATCTCGACAGGCCTCGGCATTGGCGCTTTGTTGTTTCTGTTGATAAGTCAGGTGGTAGTTATGGCCGCTAGCAAGTGCTTTTGTTGTGGCAACGCTATGCGGCCTGGTGGATCTCGCTCCTGTGCTCTCCTCCTTTTATTCCTCTGCTGGTAAGCACCTCTCCGTTGATAGTAGCTTAGGTCCATTTCTAAATTAGCTTCTTTTTTGATAGTTTTAGTTGTAATCGATCGTAGTACAAATGTTTGTTCCAGTAGGTGTTCTGATTAATTTCATATATCAGATTTTTTTGAAATGCAATTTAAAGAGTAATTGCCAAGGTAAAAAAAAAATCATGTTTTGTAAGTAAAACTCGTTTCTTGGTAGGATAACATTCTTGATAGCGGAGGCGTGCCTTCTAGCTGGGGCAGTACGAAATGCGTACCACACTCGGTACCGTACCCTTTTCTTCGTGGATCCACCTAATTGCCAGACGGTTAGAAGAGGGGTATTTGCAGCAGGCGCAGCATTTATCTTTATCACAGGAATTCTCACCGAATTCTACTACATAACTTTCTCCAAGGCACAAAATGCTACGACTTCATCTTATGGAAAGGATAACATCGGCATGAGCACATACTAAGTCTAGCATTTTGGTGTCATGAAAAGAAAAAGAAAATACATGTATGAGGTCAGTTATTAGAGTAGCATAGTAGCATTTGGTTGTTCTATTAATCTTCTTTTCTTTTGTTCCTTGTTTGTTCAAGACCTTGTGTATAGCAGCATTATGTACTGGTTTGCTGAGGAATATTATTCAGGATTGTTTGATGATACTCTAATTTCATATAGTGGTTGCTTTCAGGTGCCTGATTTCTCAATTCTGTTTTTTTTTTATTATTTTATTATTATTTTATTTCGCTTTAGTTGTTTGGTAGCGAGTAGTGATCTTTAGTTTGGTAAGATGATTGAGATGTTTTATTTGTTTTTGGTGGGGGATGCGACCTTTACAACTGTAAACTTTTATTTACCAGGAAAGGGGTGCTTATCCTTTAAAATGATTTTTATTTGCAAGTTGGTATCTAGCTGTGATTGGTGTGGGAAATAATTGAATAATTAGTTGAGAAAATCTGTAACGGATCGTTGTCAACGACTACTTGGCTAATTAATTAGTCCAAATGGCTGTTTTTTAAAACACTGGGTCAAATCACCTGGAGTGACAGTTGTTTGAACTAATAGAATAATTACAAGGAACTCCTCACTCATGTTCCTCTTTTATCTCCGCACTTTCTTTCTTTCTTAACTACTATATATCTCATTTATTTTGCTAAAAATTTCATTTATTCCTGTATTAAATTGGACTATTATTTAATACATATTTCCGCATTAATTATGTTTTCCTCTAATAACAATATCCGCATTAATTATACTGACATTCAATAACAATCTCCACATTAATTATGCGGCTATATAATAACAATTATATCTAAGAAGTATTTATTCATGTAACTAAAAATATTTATCATTATGTCTGAGAAATATTTATCATTGATATTTTCATAAAAGTTGCAATTATGTCTGAGAAGTATTTATCCATATAATATAAAGTATTTATTTATGTAACTTAAATTATTTATCATTATGTCTGAGAAGTATTTATCATTGATATTTTACTGAAAGTTTCAATTATATCTGAATGTTTGAGAAATATTTATCATTGATATTTTACTGAAAGTTGCAATTATGTATGAAAAATATTTATCCATGTAACATAAAATATTTCTAAATATGTTTGAGAAGTATTTAACATTGATGTTTTACTGAAAATTGCAATTATGCTTGAGAAGTATTTATTATCGATGTTTTACTGAAAGTTGCAATTATGTCTGAGAAGTATTTATCCATGTAACACAAAATATTTATCATTATGTTTGAGAAGCATTTATCATTGGGTGAGGAGATTGTTTATTTAATGGCCTCCAGTTGTGTGGGGACAATCCAAAAAAAAAGGAAATTTTGTGCGGAGATAAATGACAAATATTTATGAGGGGAATGTTTATTTAATGGTCCCCAGTTGTATAGGGATGATTAAAAACAAAAAAAAATTTTGTGCGAGGACAACTGATGGATTGATTAATTCTTTCATAAATAGAAATCATTTCAAATGGATTAATACTTTGCAAATTCAGGATACATACTTTGATGCTTCAAGTTAAATACTAACAGCTTCTGTGGAGTATTAATTATTAAGCGGTCCCCCCATGATATTTTTGACAGTTTGTGCGGGAATAGACCTGCAGGGATTGTTATCAGGATTCGAACTAATAGTATTATTTAGTGAAATGAAATAATATATTGGAAATATGAATCAAATTCAATTTCAACACACTAAATCCCGCTGCAATTAGTTTAATACAGTTTTTTCGTCTTTGAATTGTTTGATACTATTGCGGTTTTTATCTCTTAATTTTCTATGGATACCTAGAAATTTTCTTTTATCCTTTAAAACTTGAATTTATCTTGTTCACCTCTCTGTTATCACCGGTCTTTCTTGTATGGCCTTTGCTTAAATCATACAATTATAATTCATTAGTATTGTGCATGTATGTTGCAATGGAAATATATTATAAGAGAACACAAAAAAACTCATACAAAATAACATATTTTTATAAAAAAAAATAGTCTAAATAATATACACGTTTTAAAAAAAATATATTTTGACATATTTTCATAAAAAAAAAAATTCATGCAAAATAAAATTATATAAATGATACAAAAATAAAAATAAATGAAGGCATAACCAATCAATTATCAATTCAAATTTAAAAATTCTTAAATAACATTTAAAAAATAGAAATAAATTACGATCAATTAAAAAGATAATACAATTTGCATGTAGTGAGTATGTGTCTAAATAAACTTAGACTTTTACATATAAAAATATAAAAAAAATGCATAGAATCAGAATATTTGATATTCAATTTGAATTTTCAAATTTTAATCAAAATCGTTGTTGAATCAGGATATTTACGTGTTTAATATAAGAAAGAAAATTTCCACAACACCCCTCTCCTTCCATCAATTTTTTTTCTATTTTTCTAATAAAATCCTTATTCCAGCAGTCTCTTTTCTCATGGTTTTGCTTCATGATCAATATCCTCTTTCAAAGTACATGTTGTAATGTTGAATGATTTATTAAATTATAGATGCATAATATTGGATAATATGAGAAGGGATTCAATTACATCTTTTTTGGTGACACTGAATTATACTCTCGATTTTCAAAGTTTTCAAAGTTCAAATAGTCGATTCAAACCGTTCAATTTAATGGATATATTAGAATGTGCTTGGAGATCAATTTTTTCATTTTTTTTTTCATTTTTTTTTATTTATTAAGCATTTAACAAAATCGCTATATTTTGACCATTGAATTTATGTACCTATCTTAATAAATAGTAAAACAATTCAAAAAAAATGTAAAATTTGATCTGCAAGTATATTTTAACATATTCATCACGTTGAACGGTTTGGATTAACTGTTTAGACTTTAAAAATATAGAATGTAATTTGGTGTCACTAAAACAGAGCGTAATTGGATCTCTCATATATTTAATAGCCAACAAATATGAATACAAGTCAATTATGAATCGAATAAAATAAATATATAAATCATACACGGTTCATAGAAACAAAAGTGTGTACACAGAGTAAAACATACACGAGTTTGTATTAAACAGTCATATATAGTTTCAAAAATCATACACTGATTACTTGTAGAAAACCATATGTAGGTTCTTTCTATCATGTTTTATTGAAAAATTCGTGACAGATGCTGCCAGGTTATATGCAGTTCTTTCTATCATGTTGGTTTCTAGCGGTCGATAATTTGTTAGCAAATCCAGTTTTATAAAAGTCTGCAATTTTGTTATAGTGTGTTAATAGAAATCGATGGATTAGATTCTACTTTTCTCAAAATAAGAAAAATAACGAGATTGAAAAAAAAAATTGGATTTATAAATTATTTTATGGGCAGCCAAATCCCTACACCAATTATTATGTTTGCATCGATCCTTCAACTTTTTTCTGATTTACTTATTAAAGTGTTCTCCTTTCAAGGATGCTATGTTAATTTATGTGGTACCTCTGAATCTTTGTTATATTCTGGCATTTTAACTGGATAATCCTTTTTGGGTCTAATAAATGATGAATCCAGAATCCTCTATAAATAGTTACTGGTTTTCCGGATCGGAATAAAAACTGAGGATAAAAGAATTCAATTCAATAGAAAAGAAAGGATTAGAATTGATTTGGAATTGAATTTTGTTGATTGGAAGGAGTAAACTGCATAAGCGAATTCAATATTTGATAATGAAAGGAAAGTCTAAAAGTTCAATTAATTTACAAAGGACTGCCATTGCCATTACACAAAAGGAAACCTTCGTAACAAAAGAAAGAAATAACCAAAAAAACACTAAAATGAAGCGAAGACGAAGAGATGAAACTCACAGCTCCTCATTAACTCAGCCAGATCCATACTTTAACTCTTTCCTCCCTGCCTCTTCTCCTCCTCCTTTAGTTATGACTTTCTCATAAAGCTGGGGTCCACAGCTTCTCCCACAACAACAAAAGGGCAGGTACGTGCAACAACAGATAGATGAAGGTAGCGACGTAATTTTATCTCGACAAAATCGTTTCTCGTCAAATACCTTCAACTTTCACGTGATTTTGTTGGAGAAAATATGCCCTCTCAAATTCATCCGAATCAAATCATCTCCCTTTGAGATCTATGTTCCGATCAGACAACGGAAAACAATTCCGATTCTATTTCTCGTTTGAGCAAAAAATTTGTTCCGATCATAGGGTTAGTCCTGGGTGTTTGGGATAATAAAACAATTGGTTTGGGATAAAGTAAACCTGTAAATCACCAAATAATTAATGTTCAATAAAATGAACACTCATAACCCATTGTAAATTATAAATCTGATGTCAAGAGTTAATGGTGCAGAAATATTGACTGCCTCATTTTTGTCATGTAGAATCGGTTTAGTTATTTAATTACAATTATTTATTAGGGAGAATTTCCAGTGTACTCATATAAAATTCTAAAATAGCCAATTTACCCATAAAAACACCATAATATTTGATATTCTCACTAAAACTTAAAAAAAAAAATCTTGTGTACCTTTTATTTAATTATTTGAAATACTGAAATTACAAATATACCCTTTGAATTTCATTTTTGCTCTTGCACTGATATTCATTTCTGATTTGGTCAAGCTTATCTACAGTGGATATTCCTATTTCTATTACAAATATTTTTTTAACTTTGTGAGTTTCGAATCCATAACTTTCGAGCAATGTGTTTTTGTCTCTAAACTAAAATTGGTTCTCAGAGAGACTAAATAAGTTAATACATTGTAATTTATTTTATCAAAAAAAAAAAACTTTAATTTGGAAGACTGAAAAATATTAATACTAACAAAAACAATAAGATTAATTAGAGGAATTGAATAAGTTCATATAGGGTAATTTAGTTTATAAAAAAGCTTTAATTTGAAAGACCGAAAAATATTAATACTTATAAAAAAATATAGAGAAAATTTTCAGTATGTCCATCTAAATTTTTGAAATAGTCTATTTTCCCGTCAAAACATCAAAACATCAAAATATCCAATATCCCCATACAAATTTAGCATTATTTTTTCTATCCCCTTTTACATTTTATTTAATTTTAATGGACATATTCATTATTTTTTAATATCCTCTTCCTCCCTCCATAAAATCCATCTCTATACTCTGTTTCTCTTCTTATTTCATGTTAATATCACATTTTCTTCCAATTCTACGGTATGCAATGTCTCCCAACAAACATGTTCGAGAACTTATTAATAACTACTCCGCTGGAGAAAGATGCCATTACCATTCGGAAATCAATAGCATCGCTAACAAGAGGATGCGGCCAATTACCAGTTGGCTTGGATTGGAGCAAAGAAATTGAAACCTCGGAGTTGTCAGTATTCATGATAGACATTTGTATATATTAATATTTTTCTCTCTTTTGTTCTTCATCTTTGCCTGTTACATGAGAATAAGAAGTTACAAATTCTGTCTCGTCAGGACATGTATTTTTATTATTATCTCATTCTCATTCATAAATGAGGATGATGAAGTCGTTAATATTAGAGTTACTATTTCTATTTCTAGCCACTTTTGCTACAGGTCTAAGCTTAGTCGATTTACTTTTCTTTCTTTTAGAAAATCGACAAGTGTTGGTACTTGTACCCCAGTGCGTATCCTCTAAGATATCTCAACTTTTGCGTGACCGACGTGTCCGGTGCTTATTCGGGGGTGATTTAGGGGTCAGTATTATGTGTGCTTTGAGATTCGTGCAGAACGTAGTTAAACGGTTGGGATTTTCCATAAAGTCACGCAAAGTTTGAGATATCTCTGAGGATTTGAATTCCTTGTACCCGGGGCATCCAATATTCATATTTTGTATTATTTCTGATTTATTCAACAACATTTGAATTATGGTGAAATTTGGAGCAAGAAAAAAAGAAAAAGAAAAATAAAAGCGTTGTTATAAATTACTCGTTGAACTCTGTTCCTATTTCGTATTAGTTTTTTTTCAAAATGAATTTAAGTATACATAATAAGAGACTAGCAAGTTGAAATTATATAAGAATTAGTGCCTTGTTAGTATTGAAATTGTAACGACTTAGTATGAGCAAAGAGGAACAAACTGATACTGGTATTTTTTAGAGGATTCAGCACCTAAATTTTTGTGCACTCAAATGTACTTTATCTTTCAAATTTTTTTTTTCATTTTCAGAGTCCGAATAGTCAATCCGAACTGTTAGATGTGATATATATATTAAGATGTGCTTGGAAACCAAATTTTATATTTTTGAAATTTTTTTAACTATTTATTAAGCTACTTTGAAAATTGCTGATTTTACATTTTCTGGACCATTTGATCAGTGATTTTTCAAAGTGGCTTAATAAATAGTAAAAAAATTTCAAAAAATGTAAAATTTGGTCTCCAAGCACATCTTAATATATAGATCGCATTTAACAGTTCGGATTGACTATTTGGACTTTAAAAACAGAAAAAAAATAATAAGGGTGCATTTGAACCCTCCTCATTTCTTTAACATATTTGGAAGCATGTGAAATCATCTATCTTTAATAAGAGATCGGTAGAATTGGGAGAGGTGATATTAACATGGAACAAGAAGAGAAACATAGCAGAAAGATGGTGAGGAGGAGAGATGGATTCCATGGAAGAAGAGAGGAAGAGAACATTAAAAAATAATGGACATATCTATTAAAATTAGAGGGTATATTGATCAATTTAATTTTTAAAATAATAAATAAAGGAAAAATTTCTAGTGTGCCCATCAATTTTTTTTGAAATAGCCAACTTTTTCACCAAAACATCACAATATCAAATATCTCCATACAAATTTAACATTATTTCTTTTATCCTATTTTAACTATTTAACATTTTGTTTAGTTATATTTTAAAATAAATTGACCAATATGCCCTCTAATTACAAATGAATATGTCCATTATATCTAAATGTTCTCTTCCTCTCTTCTTCACCATCTGAATCTCAGTCGTAGCATACTCCCCGATAACCTATTAGATATTGTCCATTATTTATAAATCTTCATAAATCTTCATAAATTATCTAACTAAGAAGGGTAGAATTTTTATATAGGTTTTCCCCTAGATCACACCACACTCAACGAAATCATGTATTTGCAAACAGTCTTTTATCAATTAGAACATTAATTGCTTCCTCTGTTGTACTCCCAATTAAATCATATACAGCTGCACCCTCCTCTGTTGTACCTCCAATTTCACCAATTTGAATATTACCTGAAGACACCAACGATTCAGACAAAATCATGAAACAAATTTACAAATTGCAAAAAAAAAAAAAAAAATAGATATTGCAGAAAAAAGATTTAAACAAATAAATCTTAAGCAAAGCAATGGTACCTTCGATCCGAGGATCGTCAATGAATTTGGTCACGCAATCCACAAAAATTGGGACTGTTGAAAGACTGTTCAATTCTGAAGACTCGTGTCTTGCACAACACTTCTGTGGGTGACAATTGTAGCAGCTCAAGTACCATTTCAAGGAAGAACGTTTTTGAAGTATTGATTTAGCTTTAGAAATTTAATTCCTTAATGAATTATGACGCTGTAGTGAGGTCCTCATTAGTATTGTATAATAAGAGAAAGACCAAACGACCGTTAGATCAAAATTAAATTTAGTTAGGCTAGTTAAATGAAATCTACTTTACAGTGTGCGGAGATGGCGAGGAGGAAAGACAGATTCCATGGAGGAAGAGGGAGAGGGTATATTGGTCAATTTTTTTTAAATAATTAAATAAAATGTTAAATAGTTAAAAAGGGATAAAAGAAATAATGTTAAATTTCTATGAGAATATTGGATATTGTGATGTTTTGATGGGTAAATTGACTATTTCAAAATTTTAGATGGGCACACCAGAATTTTCTCTTAAATAAAATGTTAAATAGTTAAAAGGGGATAGAAGAAATAAAATTAGATTTGTACAGGGATATTAGATATTTTGATATTTTGATGAGAAAATTGGCTATTTCAAAGTTTTAGATGGGCACACTGGAAAATTTCTAAAAATATAATATATAAAGAATAAACTGGCTAACTTTTATTTATATGACAGACTTAATTAGCCATCCGCACTCTTAAATCTCAATTCTTTTTTCTATAGTTGTACATAATCAGATCTCAGTAGCTAGAGGGGGTATATAAATATAGCATTTAGGAGTACTGTATTAAAATTCAGTTTGTAAATACATTTTAATATGAGGATTATGTCGAGAAGTTTGAATTGAGTGTTCGACTATGTTACCTCAATATTTTATATATGGTTCTCTATCTGTATCCAATACATATCATATTGCAATATCGATATTCGTATACGTTTGAAAATTTCCGTATCGCTGTTTTCTGTATCGATCCAATACGATATCTGTACTTTTATCCATGCAACATAGTTGTTCGAACTTTGAAAATAGAGATAAGAATGTAGAACATAATTGGAGCACAAAACCAAAAATGCATTTTAACCATACTTTATGTATATATTTTTTTTCTTTTTTAGGGAACGCTTTATATATATATACATATATTACCAATTACCAATGACATAAACAAGGCCACAATACATGAAAAAAATTCTTTTCAAGTTGCATAATTTAAATGAAATAAGCAAATTGAAATAAACCTGTTACGGTATGAAAATAGAGAAACAAATAAAACACCATAATAGATTTATTTCAATTAAATAAATAACTTTTTGTGACATAAATCTTGAAGTTCTACAAGTCATTTCCGTATCTTACATTTTGTACTTAGAACTCACTGAAGTGAAAAAGTGAGAGATTGAAAAATTTCTCAGTGCGGTATTCAATTCCTGTTAAATTATTCTCAGATTTAACCAACAAAAACCGAAGCAACACCGAGCGTAAATAATAAAGACAATAACAATAATATAACAGCCAATATATCAATTACCTAAATATATAAGCAGAAGTTAGCAAATGCTCAAAAACAACAAAGTACAAGTGGTCCCAAAATGGGAAACTGCGATTCTAATATAAAAAGAATTTATGTAGAAAATGGGTTATGTTTTTTTTTTGAAGATTCTTAAAAATAAAAATTTCACAAAATCACATACACCTCACACAATAAAATAATATAGAATTATTTATTTTTATTATTCATATAACTGGTACAAAGTTCCACCAAATAATTCATAAATTACAGCAGAACCTATGTATTAATTAATTATTCCACTTACAAAAAAGAAAATATTGAACACGAACCAAAATGAAAGATCACTTATAGATCCGTCAATTAAAAAGCTTAGAAGTGCATGTGTGCATAACTGCATATATATATAAAAAATATATATCATGTTGTCAAGAACAGTAGAACATATATACGCGCGTATATATATTTTGCTCGATAAATCGATTGATCAACACTGCTTGGTGCAATAGCACTTGCGATTGAAACTATGAATTTGACACTCGCCACCGCTGAAGCCTTCGGTGTGGCAGATGCTAGCACAATTTTCCGAAGAGGTGCACAAACCTGAGTACATCTTACTCAGGGTTTGACAATTTCTTGCATCCACAGATGCTGGCCCCATTTCTGTTTAAATAGATAAAAATATATTATGTTAGATATATAAATGTGGAATATGATGAGCACAACTAGCTACGTACTATATGTTTTATTGTATTATTTTATATTTGTTCGCTCATATACATTAATTTTATTCAAATTTTTTTTTTTACTAAATCTAAGCAACAAATCAATTTCTACTAATATATCTTCAATAATTTGTTTTTTCTTTTACACTGGAAAGGGAAAAAGAGATCAGATATGGGTTTTTATTTGACATCACATACATATTTTTGTTTCTTTGTTTTATTCTATAGCATAGAGAAATTAAAATGATAAAGTATAATTTTATTATTTTTTTGACACGCCGGTACTGTCAATAATATTTTATAATAATGATAAAGACCAAAAGAAAATGCCAATATATATATAGTTGCATTCTAATTAATCAATTATGCATGTTTCATGAGCAACGCTAGCTTGTAATAATAAAAGAAGAATAAGAAAAAAGAAGGGGGTAAAACCAGATGAAGCAATGAGCAACAAAAGGAGAACAAATGTTGGGAACAGCCTCTGTGCACGCTCCATTGGGAAAACAGAGAAATTAATTAATGCTGATAAAAACTGTTTAATTTTTAGGAGGAAATAAGATGCCTTTGATTATGATTCAAGGATGCTATGCTAATTTATAAGCCCTTGTCGTACCTCTGAATCGTCCATTATATTCTGGCATGGTACCTGGATAATGCTTTTTCGGGTCTAAATGATGAATCTTCTATAAATAGTTACTGGTTCTCTGGTTTAGTCCTGGGTGTTTGGGATCAGTTCAGAATAGGTCTGATGTCCATCGGACCTATTTTAGTTCGATGGATGTACTGACCATCGGATTGCATCAAAATTCGTGTGCTCAGTATTAAAATCCGTGCATATATGTATCAATTTTCGTGCACACAAATCTTTATGCTAATTGTATAGTGTTATAGCTAATTGAACCGAAAAATAGGTCTAACGCCCATCGGACCTACTCCTATTTCGTTTGGGATAAGTAAATCTGAAAATCACCAAGGGTATGTTTGGATGCGGCGAGAATAGTGAGAATAGCGCTGTTTCGATTCATCCAAACATACTCAGAAATAGCGTGAATAGCACTGTTCTCGCTATTCCTACAAAAACATGAAATAGCAAATGAAATCTCTCAAAGCCTCAATCCCTACAGTAGCTATTCTAAATGTTCAATCCAAACAACTCCGAATAGCTTTGAGTTAGCGCTATTCTTAAATAGTAGCTGTTCTCACTATTCTTAATCTACTATTCTCAACAGTAGCTATTCTTGCTATTTTCTAGTGCATCCAAACGCACCCCAAATAATTAATGTTGACTAAAATGAACACCCATTGATAAATCTGATGTCAAGAACTAATGGTGTAGAAATATCGGCTGCCTTCTTTTTGTTAAGAATGATGTACGTAGAATCGGTTTAGTTATTCAATACAATTATTTATTAGGGAGAATTTCCAGTTTATCCATATAAAATTTTTAATTTACTCATAAAATCACCATAATATCTAATATTTTCACTAAAACTTAAAAAAAAAAAAAAATCTTGTGTCCCCTTGTATTTATTTAAAATTTTATTTAGTTATTTTAAATATGAAATTACAAGTATACCCTTTCAATTTCGTTTTTGCTGTATTGTATTCATTTCCGATTTGGTCAAGCTTATCTTTCACAAGATACAGTGGGTATCCCATGGAAGGCAAAGAGGAGGAGACGCCTCACATAGTTTATGTCACGTCCTGACAATAAGACCGACAATCTGTTGCCCTCATCATTTTAATTATCATACTCAATTATTTATCTATCGATTAGAACTAGAGTGTTCTTAAGCTCATCAAAGTGTTTGGCGAACTTAACTTCAAAACTCATCAAATCGGTTTCAAATGATGAATCCGAACTATTGATATCTGTCTACCTTACGAGTAATGCATCTACATGTGAAAAATTTAAACATTTGAATTAATTTAGTATAAAGTCAAGCGGTCAAAAAACATTCAGAAAATGAATGCACTAAAATTAATTTATTAACCTTCTAATTTTGACTAATTGACTTTATACTAAATTAATTCAAATATTTAAAATTTTTATATATAGACGCATCACTCATAAGGTAGGCGGATTTCAACGGTTCTGATTCATCATTTGAAACCGATTTGATGGGTTTTGGAGTTAAGCTCACCAAACACTTTGGTGAGCTTAAGAACACCCTAGTTCTACTCTTATCTATATATCTATAGAGAGAGAGAGAGAGGGGAGTTGGTTAATATCAAAACGTTTATTACAGAGTTGTGATGCAATTAATTGGTTTTTTTATTTTCAAAGTTCAAATGGTCGATTCAAACAGTTAAATGTGATTTTTATATTAAAATGTGTTTGGAGACCAAATTTACATCTTTTGAAACTTTTTTATTACTTATTAAACCAGTTTTAAAATCGCTGATTTTAATATACACTGAAAAATTTCTAAATCATTGAAAATAACGATTTTAAAATTGGTTTAATAAATAGTAAAAAAGTTCAATAAAATATAAAATTTGGTTTACAACCACATTTTTATATAGATTGAATGTTGAATGGTTTGGATCGACTGTTTGGACTTTGAATGTAAAAACCGAAGCGTTTGTTCCACAGTCTAGGAACAAACATTTTGATATTAGCCACTCAATATATATATATACAGAGAGAGAGAGAGAGAGAGAGAGAGAGTGACTAATGTGCATTCGAATGTATATGAGTTGAAATACATACGGTTCAAATTAGACTTTTCAAAATTCAAACGGTTGATCCGAACCGTTCATCTTGTTCTCCATATTAATATGTGCTTGGAGACCAAATTTTACATTTTTTTTATTTTTTTTACTATTTATTAAGTATTTTACAAAATTGTTGATCTAACGGTGGCTGCTAATTTTACTGTTTTGTTAAGCCACCATTGGATCAACAATTTTGTAAAATACTTAATAAATAGTAACAAAATTCAGAAAAATATAAAATTTGGTCTCCAAGCACATATTATTATGGAGAATAAGATGAATGGTTCAGATTGACCGTTTGGATTTTAAAAAGTCGAATTTGAACTGTATGTATTTTGGCCCATATACATTTGAATGCACATTAGTCACTATATATATATATATACTAATATCAAAACTTTTGTTCCAGAGATGTGGTGTAACTAATTGGTTTTTTGATTTTTCAAAGTCTAAACGGTTAATCCAAACTGTTAGATGTGATCTCTATATTAAAATGTGCTTGGTGGCAAAACTTCAATTTTTTTTTGAATTTTTTTTCTACTTATTAAGCCAGTTTTAAAATCGCTGACTTTAATAAACAGTGAAAAATTTCTTAATCATTGAAAACAACAATTTTAAAGTAGTTTAAAAATTTCAAAAAAAATGTAAAATTTGGTCTCTAAGAACATTTTAATATATATTGAATTTTAAATAGTTTGGATCGATTGTTAGGACTTTGAAGATGTAAAAATCGAAGCATTTGTTTTTTTGAGTAAAAATGAGGGTTTTGCCCATATTTATATTAAAAGAAAGGATCCGTTACACAAGGGTGGTAACCACCAAAATAAAAAGCAATTGAGCTCATAACAGTTGAGCTACAAATAAATAAAACTGAAAATAGAAAAGCACTAAATGGGAAACAAAATGAAACCGTTTTAAAAGAAAAACTAGAAAGATAAAAATAAAATATAAAAATTTCTTCCCTCGATACACTAGATGTTGGTGCCCCCAAAGCCACTGCCATATGTTGTCAATAATTCTCCTTAACAAATTATGCAATTTGGTCCCTGATTTTCTTGATATAACGCACCTGACCTGTTGCCCCACCTTTTTTGTTGTGGCTTCTGATTTTTTCTGATTTAGGCTGTGTTTGATTGCTGCGTTTGTTCCATTGCACTATATCTGCTCTGTAGCAGTATCTGGTCAATTAATTCCTGCATTGTGTGATTTTCCTCTGCAAATATTCGGCCACATCGCTCCCTCCACCATATAAACATTGTTATCAGTAATCCCGATCTCTGACTATTACTGTTGTGTCTGCCTGTGAGTGCCGCAATTGTAGGCGTCCCAATTTGCAAGTGGTCTTTGATTTTTGAGTATAATACCTTGAGTTGTGAGCAATCCTGTAATAGGTGTCTAACCGTTTCTAGCTCCCTTTGACACATAACACATCTGTTGACCACGCAAACTCCTCTTTTTGCTATATTATCCAAAGTTTGTATCCTGTTTTGAATCATGATCCAAGCAAACACTTTGAATCTTGGTGGAGCTCTTAATTTCCATATCATGTGCCTCCTGTTTTTTATTCCCGGCATGTCCTTTAAAGCATAATATGTTGTTTTGACTGAGAACTGGCCATTCTCCGTCCAGTACCACTTGAAATCGAAGCATTTGTTACACAGCTAAGAAACAAACGTTTTGATATTAGTCAATTTCTCTCTCTCTGTAGGAGGATTTTTTTTTTTTTTAAATTTGCCTCTACCAAGTGCTCTATAGGACAATTTCAATACCTCATTTTTCTCCATACCTAATGTATATCTAAGAATCTGAATC
The DNA here is from genome assembly GCA_033356055.1 of Carex pumila. Classification (NCBI taxonomy): domain Eukaryota; kingdom Viridiplantae; phylum Streptophyta; class Magnoliopsida; order Poales; family Cyperaceae; genus Carex; species Carex pumila. The sequence goes on from JARJHM010000227.1 coordinate 251,680, forward strand.
ACACATCTAGTTTTAGATTTGTGGTCCGGATGTGTTCAGAAAAAATGCACGTTTAGTCTCTCCATCTCTCTCCGGTTCTCTTTTTTCGCTGCCACCCTTCAGTTACTCTCTCTTTCTCTCTGTTTTGTTTGATCTCTTTCAACTTCAAATCGCCCCGACTCCTCCGTCTTCTCAGCTTTCGCCGAAGACAACTTTTCTTTGCGGAAGCAACGCAATTAGGGTATGAGGCTCGAGAACTGAGAGACAATCTCAACCTACTATGGCAGTGTTAGCTCGCTCGGCTTCCGATTATTTTCAGGTTAATTAATTTTTTGTGCATGAGTGATGGCAGGTACAAACAATTTTTCTTTTTGTGTTCTTTCTTTTGAGAAAACATGAAGCACATCCAAGAAATAGATGGTTTAATTAGCCTGACATTGATACGCTGGCAGATGGACTATTAATTTTGTCTCCAATTATGTCCACATTATTTTATTCGTTTTTAAAGTATAAACAACCGATTCAAACTGCTCAATATGATTTTCATATTAAAATGTGCTTGGAGACCCAATTTTATATTTTTTTTTCTTAAAAATTTGACTAGATAGGTACAAAATCATTAATTTGGATGGTCCATAATATTATGAAAACAGTGATTTTGTACTTATCTAAAAAATAGTAAAAAACATTCAAAAAAAATATAAAATTCAATCTCCAAACATATTTTAATACGAGAATCATGTCGGGCAGTTCGGATTAATTGATTATTCAAACTTTGAAAATGTGGAGATAGGATGTGGAGCATGATTGGAGCACAAAACCAATAATGCATTTTAACCCTGTGTTGGATTTATTAAATGGTACGCCCGTTATAGGAAACCCAAATCAAATATCCGTCCCGTTATGAATAGATGCCAACTCATTAAGAAGAGGTGCATTGATTTTATATAAACCATGCATATCATTTTCTCTCACTCTCTCTGATAATAAAATTCGAAATAGAGATTGTCAATAAAGAGAGAAAAACACTCTGTTAATACTAGAAGGTTTTAGGTCATGGAAAACGCAGGGCTTCCGGCTTTGGCTTGTGATTCCTTGCAGAACTAGTGATACTGCTCGAATCAGAAGATCTGCTTCCGCACGAAGATTAACGGAGTTATTTGTAAGTTTTATCCATTAATTAACACCCTGCTTATTTTACACTACCAATGACATAAACAAGGGCCAAATACATGAAAAATGAGCAAATCGAAAATAAACATAAAAATATACAAACAAAACACCATAACAGATATATTTGAAATAAATATAACTTTATTTGTGGTAAATCTGGCAAATTTTCAAGTTCTACAAATTGTGTTTCCGTATCTTACATTTTGTATCTCGAACCGGTCCATAGAAGTACGTAGAAAAGTGAGAGATTGAAAAATCTCTCAACGGTATTCAATTACATGTTGAGTTATTCTTAGATTTGACCAACAAAAACCAAAGCAACACCGATCGTTCGTAAATTATAAATAATACAATAACAACCAAATAAACTAGTTTCAATATGTAATCAGTCAACCTACTACATATATAAGTAGAACTTTACTAATTAGTAAATGCTGAAAAATGACAAACTGCAATAATTTCAAACGTCCCAAAATGGAACTGCAATCCAAAATTCCGCCAGAAAAAAAAACACAAAATCATGCACACCTCGCCGAATAAAATAAATATAATATTATTTATTTGTATTATTCAATAGATGCATGGTACAAAGTACCACCAAAGAATTCACATATTACAGCAGAACCAATGTATTAATTATAAAAAAGAAATTGAACACAACCAAAATGAAAGATCGATCACTAATAGATCGGTGAATTTAAAAGCTGAGAAGTGTGTGTGTGTGCGTGTATATATATCATGTTGTCAACAACACTTGAGCATACGTGCGTATTGCTCGATCAATCGATTGATCAACACTGCGCGGCGCACATGCACCGGCGGGTGTAAGTACTGCACCTGCCACCGCTGAAGCCTTCAGTGTGGCAGATGGTGGCACAATTGGTCGAAGAGTAACACATCCCTGAGAACTTCTTACTCTTGGATTCACAAGGTATTGCATCCCCAGATGCTTGCCCCATTTCTGTTTAAATAGACAAAAATATTATGTTAGATAAATTCCAAGTAGTAAAATAGATGTGGAATATGATGAGCACAACTAGCTAGCTAGGTAGTATATGTTTTGAGTGAGTCTATGGTACTATGCATATCACGGATTGGTCCGTGCTACGGCTCAATATTTGAGTTTTCAAAATCCTGATAGTCGATCCGAACCATTCATCTTGTTCTCCATATTAATATGTGTTTGGAGACCAAATTTTACATTTTTTGAAATTTTTTTACTATTTTTTTAGATATTTAGAAAATCACTTGATCTGAAAATTCTGGACCATCCAAAAATAGTGATTTTCAATAAATCTAAAAAAATAGTAAAATTTTTTTCAAAAAATGTAAAATTTGGTCTCCAAACATATATTAATATGGAGAATAAGATGAATGGTTCGGATCGACCGTTAGAATTTTGAAAAGTCAAATATTGAGCCGTATTACAGATCAAATCGTAATATGCATAGTACCATAGACTCACTCATATGTTTTAATTATTGTATTATATTTATTCGCTCAATAGTTGAGATGTTATACTGTAATTTTATTCAAAAAAAAAGGTGGACAAAAAATTGTGATTTGGCCCCAATGAAGGTAGTTAATTAACATTTGGAAACAAAATTAGTAAATCAAAGCAACAGAGCATACTTGTGTCCTATATATTTTTTTTCTTTTGCACTGGAAAGGGAAAAAGAGATCAGATATGGGTTTCTATTTGACATATCACATACATATGTATGGTAAGGTGCAGTACTTGAATAGGCTTTATTCTTTTTATGGGGATTACAATTCTTGTTTTTATAGCATAGCAAATTTATATAATTATAATTTGGGCTCATATATACACACAAATGATAAAGTATAATTTTATTATTTTCTGAAACGCCGGTACTGTCAATAATATTTTATAAGAATGATAAAGACCCAAAGAAAATGCCAATATATAGTTGCATTCTAATCATCTATGCATGTTTCATGAGCAACGTACGCTAGCTTGTAATAATAAATCAAGAAAAAAGAGAGGGGGAAAACCAGATGAAGCAATGAGCAACAAAAGGAGAACAAATGTTGGGAAGAGCCTCTGTGCACGCTCCATTGGGAAACAAGAAAAATTAATTAATGCTGATAGAAACTGTTTAATTTTTTGGAGGAATTAAGTCGCCTTTGATTATGATTCAAGGATGCTATGCCAATTTATAAGCCCTTGTCGTACCTCTGAAACCTCCATTATATTCTGGCATGGTACCTGGATAATGCTTTTTTGGGTCTAATTGATTAATCTTCTATAAATAGTTACTGGTTTTCCGATTTATTCTTTGGTGTCTTGGATAAAACAATTGGTTGGTTGAACACGTACTCATTGTGTATATCTGATGTCAGTAATTAATGGTGTAGAATCGGTTTAGTTATTAACAAGAATTTATTATGATATACCTTCAATTAAGTTGCTTTTATTCATGTTAAATAAGTTTCTTTTACTCAGAAAATATACATATATAAAAGGATTTATCACATATTATCTGCATTATACATATAACCATACAAATATCAAGCACAACACACTATATATATCACATAGCTACTAATATGAATTAAAAAGCAAGCAATCTCAGTTCTATCCTACTTCAATAAAATTCAACAACCTTCATCGTTTGGTGGCTTTACATCCGGATTAGCCAACCTGGAAATATCATCATCCCAAGTGCTCCAATTCCCGGTATCAAGCTGCATTTGAGTCGACACCATACTGATATCGCTGCCTGTTCTCGTTTGTGTATACCCAGAAGTAGAAGAATAATTGTTTAAGCCATTTGTATAAGACCCCAAATTGTTACTGACAATCTCTCTCGGTCCCACAAGACTGTTCATCATTCCAAAATACGGCAATACAGCCTGTGGTGCCGGTGCCTGAAATGGCAGAGAAAACACCTGTTGATTTGGCTGGAGCAACACGTGGCACAAGATCTCAGGAAATATGTTACTACCAGGCGAGTTTACATTGCTCGTGCTAGGTGCAGCTGTTGATATTTGATTGGTTGTGGCAGGTTTGATGCGCTTGTTCTTGCGACCACCACCAACTGGCACATCACGTAGGGTCCCACCTTCGGTCCAGTGCCGGCGACAGGCTTTGCACAAATAGCGTGGTTGTGTTTTTCTGTAGTTGTTGTAGTAGCAGAACTTTGTGTTTGTGGAGTTGCAGCGGGGGCATCGTAGAGGCGGCCATGGTTGCGGTTGTGGCTGCTGTAGGAGGTTTCTCGTTGGTTTTGGCATCTCCATAGTTCTAAAACAGCTGTTTGCGGTGAACACCTAATTAATAAATGTTGAATTATTAAACCTGAGAAAGCCTTTTTTAAACTTGAATTTATATGATCTGCATGGAATAATGAAAGAGAGACCTAATTAAAATTAAACCAAATGAACTATATATATATATATATATATATATATATATATATATAGGCATTGAAATTAAGCTGCTGTCTTTTTATGAACAATAATTGTTCAGACTTGTTTCTGATGCATTTTGCCAGAGAAACAGTTTGTATATACTCGACAGAACATTATATATTTATGAAAATGGCCTAATATATTAATTAGTCTATCAAATGCCGCGGCACTAGGTGGATTAGTTTCGTTGAAACAAAATGTGCACAAATTAGTTAACCTGCTCCACTAATGGAAAATTAATTAAATAAATAATTAATTTATAGAGAAGAATTAATGGATGAGAACTTACAAGCTGAGAGAAATTATTATGATCAAGTCCGTTGACAGAAGCTTTAAGTGAGCTGACTCCCATAAATATATGTGTATATATATATATATATATAGTTATCTACTTATCTGACTTATCTCTCTCTCCCTCTCTATGATAGTATATAGCTTAATTAATATAAGGTATAATTATAAGTTTATAATGGTAGATGAAAAGCACAAAGAGGAAAGACAAGCAAACAAAGATTGATCTATTGAGCCACCTTGCAAGACGTTGGTTGGAGGGGAGGCGGCAAGGAGGCGATTCTTGCGAACTTTCTCGCCGGCGACTACTGCGGTTACTGCAAGTGATCACGAAGAGATCAGGTGATAACGATCTGTGCATGTCGGATTAATGCTCACTTGATACCCCCTCCCCTCCCTCTAATTGCCGCTGTTTCTTAATTTGTCTTTATGGAGCTTTTAGCTGTTTAATGTGTGCTTGTCTGTGTATGACTTGTAAAGTAGAGCTTCTTGGTTAAATAATGATTATGGAAAGATTAGTATGGGGTTTGAGAGTCCAGTGTAGATGTTTTATTTAATAGAAAAGGTGATTGTGGGGAAGAGAGAGAGAGAGAGAGAGAGAAAGGAAAAGTAGGGTTTTGAATAAGTTGCTTAGGCACGAAGCACAAAGTGGAGGGAGTAGGAAGCGATCCAATGAACATCAGCCAAATTTGGTCTTTGTTTGATCAGAGCCGTCCGATCAGCATCAAAATTCGTGTGCTCTTGATTTGCACAAATTTCGGTGTTGATTGGATATCGGCATAAATTGGATCCGAAAATACAGATATATAAACAAGTTGAATATCTAATTTTTCAGAATCATTGTTGTTTGTAATTACAAAAGTAGAAGCGCGTTGTCAATGTGCGAGAAGATATAAAATTAATTTTATAAAAAGTTAGATATCACCGGATATTTCTCCTTTAATGGCCAGAGTGGAGCATGCATTTACATTAATTGCTAGCAGCTTCTGTATATATATATATATATATATATATGTATATGAAGAGGGTTTCAATGTTTTATTTTTTTTTATATTTTATTATATTTCATATTTTATATTTTTTTTTCAAAGTCTAAATTGTCGATTCGAACCATTCAACAAAATATTTATACTAAAATATGCATGGAGATAAAATTTTATATTTTTTGAAATTTTTTTATTATTTTTTAAGATATGTACAAAATCACTGTTTCTGAACTGTTCAAAAAACAATGATTTTCTACCCATCTTTAAAAATAGCAAAAAAATTCTAAAAAATATAAAATTTCATCCCTAACCACATTTTAGTATGGATATCATATTGAACGGTTCGGATCGACAATTTAGACCTTGAATATGAAGAAAATGAAAATATAAAATATGAGGTATGATGAGGTATAAAAAAATGAGGCATTGGAACCCTCCTCTATAAATATATATATATATTTTAAACATTATAACAATATATATATATGAGCCTTTCGGATGTGATTTTTTTTTTAAATAAAAGTGGAAGTGCCTACCGATTTCCATTATAGAAACCACAGAATTAGCATGTTTGGTACCAATATTTGTTTAATGTAAAGAGAGAAGGGTAAACATTATTTTGTTAATGTAAATTAAGATCTAGAAGCTTCACCCTTATATTTAATTTGTAATAAAAGAAATAATTTACAATTGGCATGCAACCAAAGCATATGAGATAAATTCTTCAGAAGTAGATTTATAATCTATAATATTCACTAATCAATAATTATATAGTACAATCATTTAATAAAAATTATATGTTCGAAATTCATTATTTCTGAACATAGGTGATTTTTTTTTTAGAAAGTGAACATAGGTGATTTAAAAAAACTGCAATTCTTATCTCTTAAAAAGTACTTAACAATTAGAGTAAAACTAGGATGTGCTTAAGCTCACCAAGTTCTTGGTGAACTTAGCTCCAAATTTATCGAAATGGCTTAAATGAAAAATTCAAATCGTTAAAGCTATTCTACTTCATGAATGTTGCAGTTACATGTAAAATTTATAAAATTTTGAATTAATTTAGCAAGTCAAACAATAAACAATGATGAAAAATAAAATGTATTACAATTAATTTATAATTCTCTTTTAGTTTTTTGCCACTTGATATCAAATTAATTCAAAAACTTATAAATTTATATGTAAATGCATCACTCGTAAAATAGATCGGTTTCAATAATTTTGATTTATCATTCAAAACAAAATTGATAAATTTTGAAGTTTAACTCACCCAAAAATTTGATGTCTAGTTCTTAATTACATAGAGCAAAGCTAGGGTGCAATGTGCTCACTAAGAGCGGTTAGTTAGTACAATTCCAAAAGTTTATTGGATTGTCTTCAAATTATCTCGTGAGTGATGCATAACATGAATTGTTTTGGAAGTTTTGAATTCATTAGTACAAAGTTAAGCGGTAAAAAAATGAACATTTTAGAAGTTATTTTATAAGTTGTTTTATGTATTTATTTTTCACTATTTTTTTTTACCATTTGATCTTGTACTAATTGAATCAAAAACTTTCAAAATTTTGCATGTGCATGTTTCTCATGAATTAGATAGATTTTAACGATTTGGATTCGTCATTTGAAATCAATCTAATAGACTTTTATACCTAGTTTTGTTCATACTTACCATCAGCCGATTATCTTATACTTCAATTTTCAAGAATGTGTGTGTGTAGAGAGACTAATATTAAAACTTTTTGTTCTGAAACTGTGGTGCAACTAATTGACTTTCTGATTTTTAAAGTCTGAAGAGTCAATTCAAACCATTAGATGTGATATCTATATTAAAAAATGTGCTTAGAGATCAAATTTTACATTTTTTTGGACTTTATTTACTATTAAGCTGGTTTTAAAATCGCTGATTTTAACAAATAGTGAAAAATTTATGGATCATTGAAAACAAGGATTTTAAAATTGACTTAACAGATAGTAAAAAATTTCAAAAAATTTAAAATTTGAACTCCAAACACATTTTAATATAGATTAAATATTAAATAGTTCGAATTAATTATTTAAATTTAAAAATATAAAAAATCAAAATATTTATTCCACAATCTAAAAACAAACATTCTGATGTTAGGCCATCATTCTCTATATAGTATATATATATACTGAAACGGAGACGAGTGAAAGAGACCAATAACACCAAGACGCGCGGTGCTCTTATTGCGTACCCTTTAGGCCCCACTAATTTGACACTGGGTTAACCTGTAAAATTTTAGTTCATATTTTCTCCATTTGAAATAAAAATGGAGAGAATTTTTGACTTCCTTATAAACTTTATTAATAATCTCATGCATCTCTCATAATTATGTCTAAGTCTTACAATTTTTAAACACTTTTTTGTTTTTTTTTGTATCAGGAAGAACAATTTATATATTCAATTAAAATGCATACTTTTCTCAAGTTTTAAATCTCATATCTTACAAACACTTTATATTTTTTAGAGGAAAAAAATGGAAGGTTGGACATACATGGATTTCACATATCCCATTTTTAACGTTCAATAGTGAAATTGCAATAAGTAGTTTGTAAAGGGGTGTTTTTACAATTTTCAATCTGGTTAGTAATACTTCTATCATACACAGTTGGCAATAAAAACATGTGAATATTTCTCATCAATTAAATTTTTTTTCGACAGATATCATTAGTTATTTTAAAATGTATACTTAATTAATATTTGAACTTCAAGAAATAAACCTTTTTATTAATCACAAAAATTCACATATTTTAAATCCAAATGCCCACTTAATTGTTTCTAATAAGATTGCCAAGAAAAATGTATATCTAGCAAAGTTAAGTTTTAATTATATAAAACACACACGCACACGCACACGTACACGCACACTTCATTCTAGTTAAACTTCTACAAATCCTCATTTATTTTAATTAAAATGGACTTTTTTTAAACCAAAAATACACACTTCATAATTGAATGTTGGATTAATCAGCACAGCAGATATCTCCATTCTTCCTAGGAACTGGAGAGGAGACAACTCCAATATATTGCTAAATTGTCGTTACCTAAACATATGGTATTAATAAATGCATTTTTTGCGGCTGCGCGTGCAGGAAAACTCAGTAATTAGTGGGATTATGATTGATAGCAGTACCTGTACCGGAACCTGATATCATGCAGAGTCGTCATTTTCTTGGCCTTGGTTGGCCACGTTTCGATCAAATGTTGTTGCCTTTAGATTATTAAATTTTAATTTCCAAATGACTATAGTAGTCCAATTGACTTGTGTTTTCTTCCTAATATTATTATTATATTTTGTTCTCCTTTTCATGTAGCAATTAAGCAAGTTGCTGCTTGATCATTCTTCTGGATAACCTTTCTTGCTAGAGGTCTACTAATCAATATATAATTGCATAATTTGCCTAGGCAAAGCTCATGTCATTGGAAGAGGGGTCTGTCTGATGGCCATCGGACTATTTTTGTGTTCGATGGGTTCTCTTATCGTCAGATCTGCTTTAGGATTCGTATGTATGGATTTTAAGGCAAACGCGAAATTACGGGCGTGAATTCTAAAGCAGATTCGACGATGAAAAGAACCCATCGAACACAAAAGTGGTCCGATGGGCGTCGAATGCCCCCCTCTCCCCATGTCATTTAATAGGTACCGCGGTTTGTCTGAATACACATCGTAACAAAATATTTATGTTTGGATCAGGATCGTTATATTGGAATCCGGACATGAATGGAACGTACGGAACCACTTTAATAGTCGTGCAGATTTTAATTAAATAATTCAGATTGAAGCATAAATATTCGGTTAATTACCTAAGGTGATACGAATCTGGTTTGTCTTGTGCTTTAATTTTTTTTTTAATTTACAGGTATAATTTTCTGTTTACTTCTAAAAAATTCTTTGATTTATAATTGACTTTGAAGTTTTTATTATGTCTAATAATTTTTTTAACTTTGTTTATCTATTTTTTATTTATCTCTAGAGTTAATTATCTATTGTGAAAATTTATCTTTTCCCTTTGTACTCTTAGGGCCTGTTCGGCAACCCAATAGAAAATAAGAATTAAAAATTTTGAACTAGATTTTACTGTTCACATGGAAAAAAAAAAATTCAGTTTGAGTGAATTTTTTTTTCCCACGTGAACAGTACTTTCGGAATTACTGCAGAACAGGGCCTTATTTTTTTTTCCAACATTTTCCCAACAGATCAAATCAAGTATAGTTCATGCTTCGAAGATTTAGATCATTATCAACAATCCAAATCGTCTTTAGATTAAAAAAATAACAATGTGGAATTTTCCAGTTTCTTCAAAATATTCTTGACAATGGTAAAATCCAATTAGATATATCCACATTAGGTGAGAATTGCCCCAGCAGTGCTATTTTATGCTAGCAAACAATCATATTGTGAAAAAATGGTAAATTAATACAAATACAGTCTTGAGCGATGCTTTCCTTTATTTTTTTGGTGGTTACCATCCTCTCATAACTAAACCTTTTTAAATCAATATAAATGCGAGCATTATTCTCTTTGTTTTTTAAATAAAAAATTGAGGACAGGAAGAGGACAATATTTAGAGAAAGGCACGGGAGGAGAAAAACAAGAGGCAAAAAGGAAATTAAAATAAAGAAGAGCGCCGAAAAACAAAAAGACAAACAAGAGGCAAAGAGGAAATTAAAATATAAGAGAACGCTGGTAAACAAAAAGGCAGGTTAATTTTAGATTGATATAAAATTATTGTTTTAGTTTTTAAGTACTAAATTTTAGGTAGGTATCAAATTAATTTTTTTTTTGAAATTTAAACACTATTTTTTTTTAAATAGATACAAAATTATTGTTTCTAGATCATCCAAAATCAGCGATTTTGTACATATCTAAAAATATAATTAAATTATTTATTTATTTATTTAAAAGAATATGAAATTTGGTCTCCAAACACTTTTATTATGGATATATCATGTTGATCGATTTGGTCTGACTGTTTGGACTTTGAAAATGAAGATAAAGCATATGAAAAACATGAGGCATTGTAGGGGTGAAACGGATCAGATATTATCTTACAGTATCCGAAAATTTAATTCGGTCCAATATCCAAATATCTGTGCGGATACAGATACAGATATGGTTTTAAATTTTAATTATTCGTATCCGAATAGTAGATATATACAATATAGTTTAGGGAGCGACTAATAATACCTCCCATTCAGTCCTCTATCTGTCCCCCGCACTAAAAGACAAAAAAAAAGTATAATGGAGGACCACTAACTAACGTGCATGTGGTAACTACCGCTAATGAGCAAGGTTAACGCGATTTTATTCATCGTCAAAACATATAGTATTCATATCTACGAATTTAAAATATTCATATTTATTATCTATAATATTCGTCATATGTAAACACAAACTGGAGGGGACTATTAATATTGGGGACCAGTAACGATCAGGGGGGCCCTTGACGACGTCTGACAGCCTGAATTGGGGACCGCAACTGTTTGAAAGCGGCATTTGCCAATATTAGGGACCACTACAGCGAATATATATATTAATTATTAAGTATTCATATCTAACTAATGAAGTATTTATATCTAACAAATGAAGTATTCATATATATAAGTATTCATATCCAACAACCTAGTATTACAAGAGGTATTCACACCTGACATAACAATATTCATACTGAAGATTACGAAGTATTCATATATGTACGTTATTAAGTATTTTAATTTAACATTTTTTTAAATTGACTATATTCATAACTATTAATATATGAAACGGTAAGTAACAATAGTTAAGACAACAAGTATTCATATATACTTGGTCAAATTTTGTTGTTACTGTGATGCATGTGCTTTATCAATTTTTAAGACATGAAGTATTAATATCTATTTGGTCAAATTTTGGTGTTACTGTGATGCATATGTTTTACCAATAGTTAAGACATAAAGTATTCATATCTACTCGTTAATGTTATTATTCTTGTCATACATACTTTATCTGATTTATTGATATCTAAACCACTTAGTATTTATATTTAAGCGTGAAGATGTGTATTGTTATGAAATAATATTCACTGCCACATCACCTCGTCGTTGTCGTTGTTCCAGATCCATTTATCAGATCCGCTCATCTAAAACAACATGAAGAATCTGATTTCTAGCATTATTGGATCCCTCAAGGTGCATGAACTGGAGTTGTTCTAGATTCGAGAAGTCCTCTTCCTTGCAATAGCCACTGCCACGTCACCTCGTCGCTCTCCGCCCCGAGGCAGCACTTCGATAAAGCAAGGAGGGAATGACTGTCGATACTGAGGTCTAACGCTAGCAGAAAAAGCATGTAGAGGAGCGCTTAGGAGGAGGCCACTGAGGCGGGGGTGGCGGAGGCTACTGAAGGGAGTCGCGATCTCGATGGCCGGAGGCCGTCGAGGTTTTTTAATAAAAAGAGGATCATCTCTTCCTTTATTAAAAGAGGAGTCAGATTAGAAGAGGAGACAAGAAGACAAAAGAAAAGATAAAAGAGACGAAAGAAAAAGACAAAAGAAAAAGTGGGGAGTTGCATTTGTTTTGAATAGTTTTAATTGGAAGGAAAGACTTTGACAGTTAGTGGGGAACTATTAGGAGACTAGAAAGCGGGGACTAAAATCTTTACTCTATAGTTTAATATGTATTATGAAAAATTCATGTTATTTACTATTACAAAAAAAAGATATACGTATTTGTATTCAATTAATATCCAATCCATATCCGTATTCGTATATGGAAAAAATAAAAACAGATACGGATATAATTTTACAACTATCTGATCTGTATCTGATTCGTTTGCACCCTAGGCATTTGAACCTCCTTGTATCTTACACAATTGATTTTATTTAGTAATTTATGAGAAAGTTGATTTATTCAACATTGTATATTGTTTGTAATTAGTAATTTATGAAAAAATTGATTTATACAGTATTTATATGGTCGCATTTAATTAATATATATAAATATATATATATATGGGTCTGTCTAAATTGCTGCTGGCAATATTTCGGCAGAGGTGCTGCCGGGGCTATATTTAGCCTTGTGATGTCCAAACAACAAATCCAAACCGTTAGATGTTTAATCTATATTATAATCTACTTGGAGACCAAATTTTACATTTTTTGGAATTTTTTTACTATATATTAAGCTGGTTTGAAAACTGCTGATTTCAATGCTGCAGAAATTTACTGAAATCAGCGGTTTTCAAACCAGCTTAATATATAGTAAAAAAAATTCCAAAATGTAAAATTTGGTCTCCAAGTAGATTATAATATAGATTAAACATCTAACAGTTTGAATTTGTCGTTTGAACATTAAAAAATAGAAAAAACAGTGGCAACACCACTGGCAGAAATGCTGCTGGCAGCAAATTAGCCACAACCTATATATATATATATTTTAAAATAATGTGATCAATAATTATATTTTTATAGTTTGTGATATTAAATACATTATTTGTTTAATATATTTTTTAATTATATTTTTAGGTTAAATTATATAATTTATCATTATATTCGATAATTATTATTATCAGTTGGTACTCGTTAGTCTTAACGATCAAGAGCATGATACAGATTTGACAATTTTAAAATGGATACAAATAAGAAAAATATGTCCACCCAACATGCATTAACACCCCCTAGCGTGTATCAGTATATGAAGTATGAACTCATTTGGAAGGCTTTCATGTTAATTAAAACTTAAATTTTGAAAAACTCAAAATTTAAATTTCAAATACTTTCTTATTTCTTCTTATATTTTCATTAAATTTGCAAATTTTAGTTTTATTTTATAGTTAAAGTACTTGTTTTGTTCTATTTTAAATAGACACATCTATTTTTTGTTTGTGATTATGACTAGCGCACAATCTTTGTGAGTAACTTGATCATCACAGAAAATATACTAATTACATAATTTTAAAGGAGGGTTTAAATATTTTTATTTTTTCTGTCTCCATTCTGCCTTCATTTTTAAAAACTTTAATAGCTCAATTTTTAAAAATTAAAATAAAACTGTTAAATATGATTTACATCATCTTATTTGTGCAAATGTAAGAAATTATGATATTTCAACTTTGTTGTGTTTGTCATCAAGAACTTGTAAAAAATAATGATGTGGATAATATCTAGACAGTCATTTTTAAACTTATGGATTCTCATAAAAGCAAATCAAAATGTGATAATTTTTTTTATGAGCATGTAGTGAAAAAAATATAAATCGCATATAACGGTTTTATTATGATGTTTATATTTTAAATTTTGAACTATTAAAAAAATTTAAAAATAAAAACAGGATGAAAACACAAAAAAATATGACATTTAAACGCTGCTCATAATTTTACTCCAATATGATATTATACGAATAATATAGTTTCATTAAAAATAAACAGCTGGCGGTAGTCATAATCACATTATAACTTTAATAAATTCATATTGCTTTCTCTACCGTACGATCAAGATCGATGGCCATGAAATCTAAAATTTTAATAATCGCGGGACGTTGGATCTCTCCCGAGAGGCCGAGAAACAAAATTTAGTACTCAGATAAAAATCTTTTAACAAGAGAAAATCCGAGAAACGAAATCCCATTGGTTGATCCAGTGCCAACTGGACTTATCGTGGGTCCGGCTCCTATCCTCTTATCTTCTCCTTAGGATCCTCTGTGACACCTTCAACCTATTCAATGTGTAGCGATCAGTTTACTTGTCACTTGTAAAGAATTTAACAGATCTGTTTTGACTTCATACAGCGCACGGACTATAGAAAGTTAGAAACAAACCAACACGGCAACACTGCTATGTTAAAATATTTACCCCATTTTTTCAGACTAATCGTTGCCATGGGGTCCACCTGTTATTGACCCGCTTCACCTTATGAAACTTAATCCATCACGAGGAATCTCAAGTTTATTATTCTAGCCACGCTGTTTTCTCGACGCTTTATATCGCTTTTCATATCCATTCCTCCTGAACTGATACCCAAAGCTCTGTTGTAAACTGTAGTACTCTTATCTCTTTGATTTTGCTATCTAAATAATTGCAAATGGCTCTTCAGGTTTCCTTTTTACCTTCAGCTCTCTCTGTTCACAAAGAGGTATGCTTAATTATAAGCTGCATTCTTCTTCATTTCTTTCTTTAATTTCAAGAACCTTTTTGTTTTCATTTTTTGTATATGATGCAGGTATAGCTTTACCAGTATCTTATAACAAATTTGCATATTTGTAGACATTGCTTTGTTTAACCCAAATAAAATTATCTGTTGGCAATCACCTTGACATGCAGTCCAATATATATTTAATTTACTACTTACTACTACCGATAGAATAATAGTTTTGTGTGTTTTGTTTGTGGTTGCATGTTTTGTTCATCAAACAGGTAGCTTATGCTATTTTTTTTTTTTTAAATGAAAGAAAGAATGATATTTTGTATGACCTTGGCCCAAGATTTCTGTGTAATTATCAGATAATTAAGAACCTAACAGAGATTCAGTCATTTTCTATTGAATTAAATTTTAGCACTAGTGACTTAATTTCTTCTAAATATATTAATTTGTAAGTATGAATCTCTACAAAAAATGTTGGAAATATCAAGTTACAGCAGCTGATAATGCACCTTTTGGATGTCAGGGAAAAGGCAATATTGCAGGAGTCAAGGATGCAGCATTATTCGGCATTCGCTTTTCAGAAAATTTAAAGTCAGATTTCGGTTCCTCCCTCAGGATAAGCAGCAAGGTAAAACAATTTGTTCAACAGTAATTATCTCAGTGTTTATAAATTTACTTCTCTTTGTTACCTTTTTGCTAAATTGTTACCAATTTGTCAATCAACAAATCTGCAGAGAAACTACGCCTCACTGGTAATAAGGGCTCAAACAGCAGCTACAACTCCATCTATCAACCAATCAACAACTGACACCAAGAAGACTCTACGCAAGGGCAATGTGGTAATTACAGGTGCTTCCTCAGGCTTAGGTCTGGCAACAGCCAAAGCCCTGGCCGAGACAGGAAAATGGAACGTTATTATGGCATGCCGTGATTTTCTAAAGGCCGAAAAGGCGGCCAAATCTGCTGGCATGAACAAGGAAAATTACACTGTGATACACCTTGACCTCGCATCCCTCGACAGCGTCAGGCAATTCGTAAAAAATTTCAGACAATCTGGCATGAAACTGGATGTTTTGGTTTGTAATGCAGCAGTGTATTATCCGACGGCAAAGGAGCCAGAGTACACAGCAGATGGGTTTGAGATGAGTGTCGGTGTTAACCATCTCGGGCATTTTCTTCTCGCAAGGGAGTTGCTTGAGGATTTGAAGGGGTCGGATTATCCTTCTAAGCGCCTCATAATCGTTGGATCCATAACTGGTACAACTAATTTAAATTAATTGCTTTGTTTGTTAGCTTTAGCATGCCCTATGACACTATTTATCTTTCAGTGAGGCTATGGTAACATGCATATTGTGGATAGACTTGTACTATGAATTCATATCTCTATTTTCAAAATTTAAATAGTCAATCTGAATCGTTAAATGTGATCTCCATATAAACATATACTTGGTGACCAAATTTTATATTTTTTAGAATTTCTTTACTATTTTTTTAGATAGATAGAAAATCACTTGAAAGTGTATGTATAAATTTTTCTTGAATTAATAGCTTCTATATCCACAAATTATAAAGAATATATTTAAACTTTTCTCACACACACCATTTGTAAATAATTGAAATTCCAAATAATAAGCAAACAAAAGAAACACTAGCAATTTCTTAATCTACTATGTATATCACACTCACACATAATTTTTAAAAAATATTAAATCTATTTTACTGCTATTTTGTCAGGTAACACAAACACACTGGCCGGAAATGTACCGCCTAAGGCAAACCTTGGTGATTTGCGTGGCTTAGCGGGTGGCCTAAACAGTGTGAACGGGTCAACTATGATAGATGGCGGTGAATTTGACGGGGCCAAGGCTTACAAAGACAGCAAAGTTTGCAACATGTTAATGATGCAAGAGTTTCACCGGCGGTACCATGAGGAGACCGGCGTTACGTTTGCCTCGCTATATCCAGGCTGTATTGCTACCACCGGTTTATTTAGATCGCATATACCTCTTTTCAGAGCTCTTTTCCCACCGTTTCAGAAGTATATCACTAAGGGATACGTGTCAGAAGAAGAAGCCGGCAAGCGGCTAGCACAGGTATATACTCTACAATCAGTACATATGATGTTTTGAGTGAGGTTGTGGTACTTTGTAATGCACAGGTCAGTCTGTGCTATGAATTTATTTCTCTGTTTTGAAAATCTATAATAGTCAATCCGAACTGCTCAACATAATGATCTCCATATCCAAATGTACTTTCTAACCAAATTTTACATTTTTTTAAAGTTCTTTACTATTTTTTAAATAGGTAGAAAATCACTACTTTCGTATAGTCCCCAATTCTACATCAAGTGATTTTCTATCTAAGAAAATAATTTATTTTTTGTAAAAATATAATATTTGATCCTCAAGTATATTCTGATATGAAGATAATGTTGAACTGTTCAGATCAACTATTTATACTTAAAAAACAAAAATATGAATCCATAGCACAGAGCTATGTGTGTAGTGCAGAGTACCATAACCACACTCTGATGTTTTATATTTATTCCTGTGGGGTCTGGTTTGTTTTTTACCAGTATTTTTCCCCTTTTCTCTTTTCCCCGTTTGCTGTTGGCTCCTTGGTTATTTAATTAACAGCTTATTTTGTGTTCATTTGCATCATTCGGGCACAATGTTTTCTACACATGAATCTTAGTTGCATTATTGATAATAATTTGGGTCTAATCACAAAATTCAGGGTACCAATACAACACTGATGCTGGAATTAGTGTACCTCCCCAAAATAAATACCATGTTTGTATAAATTTAAGTAAAGATAATTCTTTCAAAAAATTTATTATACATCTGCCTCCTTGAACTTAATTTCCATTCAATTGATATTCAATTGATATGGTGTATTTAAATTGAATTCAGGTTGTTAGTGAACCGAGCTTGACCAAATCTGGCGTGTACTGGAGCTGGAACAAGAACTCAGCCTCATTTGAGAACCAACTGTCACAAGAGGCCAGTGATGCTGAGAAAGCTAAAAAAGTTTGGGAAATAAGTGAAAAGCTTGTAGGTCTAGTCTGAATTTTTTGCAATTTTACCAGTGTGCATGAAACCTTGCAAATTGTGGCTTTTTGTAGTTTTTCTTGTATAATTGTGAGTTGCTTAGGTAATAAATGGCAAGAGCTTGGCACTAGTT
The DNA here is from genome assembly GCA_033356055.1 of Carex pumila. Lineage (NCBI taxonomy): Eukaryota > Viridiplantae > Streptophyta > Magnoliopsida > Poales > Cyperaceae > Carex > Carex pumila. The sequence continues at coordinate 269,859 of JARJHM010000227.1, forward strand.
TTTGACTGAAAAATGATTTGAACTGTTCTTCTGGATTGCATCTGAGCAAAAAAACTGTACCTTATAAGAAAAAAAATACAATATATTATGTTCTCTTTTTGAACCTTTTTTTTTTAAATGATATGTACATCCTGCCATGATTAGTTGACATAATAGAAACAATGCTTTAACTAATATGAAGAAAATTAGCAATCTCTATTTTTATTACTTTTGAAAATTTGAAGTTCTTTTCTTTTCTGTTGTATCCTCAAATTGAAATCCTAACGTTAAGAAAAAGCCGTTATTTTTTGCATTTTTCAAATTCAACCGTGTTATTGCTTTCCGAGCTCAGAATTAGGATTTTGGGCTTCCGGCCTATGGGCTTCTTAAGAAATCAGTCCATATACATTTTTCTAATTAAAACCCTGCAACTTGCGTAAATATCAATTTACATGTTTATGTTGAGTTCGACTAGTATAACATTAGTGTTATTTTCGTCTATATAACACCAACTCTAAAACTTATTAAATTGACTTCAAACGATGAATCCAAACCGTTCAAACCGATTTACTTCATTAGTTGTGCGTTTACATACAAAATTTACAACTTTTCGAATTTATTTAGTATCAAGTCAAACAGTCAAATGTGTGAGTTTTTAAGTTAATTTTAATATATTCATTTTTCAACATTTTTACCGCTTGATTTCATGCCCGGTCCTGGGGCAGGGCACCCAGGGCAATGGCCCCGGGCCCTAGGATCCAGAGGGCCCCAAAAAAATTTTTAGTATGTATATATTACAAAAAAAATATTTGTATATATTAAAAATAAATAAAATATTAGAAATCAAATTTTGTATATATAAAAGCACTAAACTTTTCTATAAATAGGAATGATCTATTGGCATATTAATAAAATAATATATGTGTATAAAGTAAAGGTATAAACGGTCGGATACGGATCGAATAGTGATCAAACCGTATCTTTATCCGTTCTAATTTTTTGAATACGGATGCGAATATGGATAGTCTCGGATACGGATCGGATATTAAATGTATACGAATACAAATGAGATATCGGATGGATATGAATATAATTCGGATAATTTAAAAAAAATACTAATATACATTCTAGTAAATTATAATATCTAAATATAGTTTTTTTTTTCATTCATTAATTAGATCTAATATTTTTCATAATAAATTTGTTGGATACAAAACATATATCATATTACCAAAATATTAGTCACTATTCATCTCCTAATATTATATTGTTAATCAGAAATATCAATTTAAGATCAATTATGTTTTTTTCTAAGCATATAGGACAAAAAAAAACAAAGAGAGTCTTGAACTAACTACATTAACGATCATATATCAATGCCATGCAACTAAAATATAAGTAATAAATCATTGGTATTTAACAAATCATTTCTTGTGGAATAGAGGTGTAAATGGTTAGATAAAGATAGTTACGGATAGTTAATTATTAAATCATATCATTATCCGTTGTAACTTTTTGGATACGAATATGGATGCGAATACAGATAGTTAATTATTAAACAGTATCCTTATCCATTATAACTTTTCGGATATTGATACAAATATCGATAGTTTCGGATACGAATACAGATCAGATAAGTTAAGTAATTTTTCTGATTCAGATCCGAACGAAATCGGATAATATCTGATTCATTTACACCCCTATATAAATGACTCAAATTTTTATCCCGTCCCGGGCCCCAAAATCTTCAGGACCGGCCTTGCTTGATTTGATACTAAAATAACTCGAAAATATAAAAAAATTGCTTGTAAACGCATCACTAATCAACTTGAATGGTTTGGATTAGTCGTTAGAAGTCTAGTTAATCGATTTTGAAGTTAGTATTATATGACATCGATGTTATACTAGCCGGACTAGTTTATGGTTACACATGTTCCCAACTTTTGGCCGGGTCTCGAATGGGTAAATATTTTAACGGGGTGGTTTTCGCTTCATGCAGCGCACAAACTATACAGCGTTATTTTTGATTCAATAGTATTTGCGCTACGTGAAGCCAAAATTACTCTGTTAATATAGTTATCTACGTCTCCCCCTCAAACGCTTATGGCATGATTTTCAATCTCATCCAACTTCCTTAAAATAAAAGGATATTGGACTAAATAAATCCATTTTTAGAAAGGACAAAATTGTAAAATTGACCTAATTAATTTAGAGCAAGATTATCTTAAGTACAATTAACGAAACATTAACTCCTGATTCTAGACTAACTCGAACCCATCTCAACCCGAATCGATATCTCTGTGTGGTAACATAATATTTCCTTTTGGATCACCGCCGTTCGATAGGATTCCGGGCCAATCCGATCGGCTTTAAATATTGTGTGGTTCTGATTGGATGGTAGGGATTCAAACAGAAATATTCTATTACCTTAGGTGGTTAGCATTCATCACAACCCCAGATATAAGATCTAAACCCAAATCCATTCCCAAAATTTTCAAACTTACCTCGAATGCCTCGAACCTAACCAACGAACTACACGCCACCAAATATGCTCGTACGAACTTACGGTCGCCGGACGCGTGGCGGCGGCGGCGGCGACACCGAAGATGGCGGAGAAGAACGGGATGTCTATGTTATCGATTCTGACTCCGACGATGAGGAGTCCGAGCTCTCTTCTTCCCCAATCCACCTTCCCCCTTTCTCTCAGCCCCTATCCAGCTCGAAGGAAAACCCTAACCCTAGCTTCCTGTCATACCTCTCCGCTTTCTCCTCCCAGGATTCGTCTTCTTGGTCGTTGGATCCAGATTCGGTTCCATCTTCGTCTAACAAGGATCGTGTTGAGACGGCTACTCTAATGGAGGCGCAGGAGTTTGGAGAGATGATGGAGCACAGTGACGAGGTTGATTTTGCAATTGACGGGTTGCGACCTAGCAAGCCAGTGAGGATCCGGCGTACCAGTTTGAGTTCGTTGTTGAATCTTTGTGGAACACCGCACCAGCGTCAGCTACTACGTGCCCACGGGTTAGTTGATAAATCGAATCCAATTTTGTATTTGATTTTTCAGTTTTAAAAACGTTTAATTTATGTTGTTTAGAGGATGGCTTATTCAGATTTTTCAAAATTTTAGTTTGTTAGTGGGGATTTGCCTATTGGGTTTATCTGAACAAAGACTGTATCTTGCTGTGGTGACACTTGGAACTTAAAAATGGGTTTCAATTAACAACTGCTGACATCCTGTTTTCTCAAGCAATTTTGCTCGTCAATTATCACTAAATTAGGTTTTGAATGATACTGATTGCTTTGCTTGTACATACATAGTTTACTAAGTACTCCAATTTTAACTAGGCTGGCCAAGAGAATTATTGATGCTCTCATGTCTCTCAACTTTGATGACCAGCCATGCTCTGCAGCTGCTGCTGCTCTCTTCTATGTCTTAGCAAGTGATGTAAGCATATCTTTCAATTTATATATAAAAGTTCAAAAGAAAAAAAAAAAAAACTCTTATTAGAACTGGTACTGGTGCTGTTGCTAGTATTCTAGTGCAGATTTGCAGCTAGCTTGTTCTGGTATAGCTTAGCCCAAGAAAGGACACAACCAAAGGCACATATACACTGTTTTCATGTCCTCACATCTGTTTAAATAATGATTCTTTCATGATAAAGTGATCATTGGAGAGTAGAAACATGCTAAATCCTAGGTGGAAAAATCCATTATAAAACATCTTTATTTCTTAAATGTTGTAGGCCCAAGACGATCAATTACTCAATTCTCCGTCCTGTATACGGTTCCTCCTTAAATTATTGAATCCACCAAAAAGCAGTGTTGAGGTGAGAGCACCTTCTGTTGGTGCCAAGCTTCTTGGGTTAAGTAGGATAAAAACAATTGCCAGTGCAAACAAAGTCAATACTGACTTTAGCTCAAAGGAACTTATGGCAAAAGTCGAAGAAGTGCTTCTGAACTGTAAAGAGATAAAGATAATTGATGGGGATTGTGAAAAGAGGCCAGAACTCAGCCCCAAATGGATAGCTTTGTTGACTATGGAGAAGGCATGCTTATCTGCTGTTTCCCTAGAAGGTACTTGTCTGTTATGAGTAGAGAACTCACTTTCAAAGCAATTTTAGGTTTGAGTTTTATAAACCTTGAGGTAATTTGGTTTGATTTTTTTTTTGTGTGTGGTTATTTTCAGAGATGTCAGATAAAGTGAGAAAAATTAGGGGTAGCTTCAAGGAGAAACTGAGAGAGCTTGGTGGTATTAATGCAGTCTTTGATGTCCTTGTCAGTTGTCAGTCTGTTCTTGAGGTCAGCTGAGATATTTGTTACACATTGATCTATGGTATTGTAAAACAAACAAATTTGAGACAATGTAAATATGATGGAACTTATCTTTTTTTAGGCTTACATGAAGAGTAACTCCCCTTCGGCCTCAGCTCTAAAGGATAGTGCAGTGTTGCAAAGCATTACGCTTCTTTTGAAATGCTTCAAGATAATGGAGAATGCCACATTCCTAAGCAAGGATAATCAGGCAAGCATTTTGTACTTACTGTAAAACATTATTTTACTTTCTATTGCAGCTTCTGTTTTATATATTGCTTTCTTTGTTTTACAGGATCATTTGCTGAAGATGTCTACAAGGCTCAGTGCTGAATCATCTAAGCGGTCATTTGTTGGGGTTGTTATCACTGTAATCAAGCACTTGTCAGGTACGTTTTGTTGCAAATTGGTCCTTTTTTTGGTGCAGATATTGTTCTCAGTGAATAGCTGTATAGCACAGCTATGACTCTTTGCTATCTATTTCAGGCTCTTATGTGCATGATTTTGTAAATATAGCTTAGCAGGAATATCTAAATTATATTGTACTGCAGATCTTTCTCTAGCTCAAGGTTCTTGTGCTTTAAATTCTGAGGAGCTGAAATCCTCAGAAGATGTGAAAGAAATTTTAAGAGGTAATATTTTGTGCTTTTATTCTAAGAGGTATACAATTGAAGTTACAAATAATATTTGATTTATCGTGTTACCTTATCCAGGAAGTAGTGGTGCGTCTTCATCAACAATGGATCAGACTGAAGGTGACAATTCCGCCGCAGCCTTCAAATTTTCTCTAACAAATAAACGTAGAAAGGTGTCTCCTCCTCAGCCAGAGGTTGCTCTTGCTGGATGTGCCTCATCACTTTCTTGTAATGGCACTTCAGGCCGTTCAATTGGTGATAGGTTTAAAAAAAGCAGTGTTGTAAAAGTACAAGTTAATGCAGATGGCCAAAAATCTGACTCGAACACAATTTCAAAGCGGTTGAGCTCCTTTAAGTCACTGAATGTGGGAAAAAATCCTGGTGGTCTTCATAGACCACATCGAGCCGAGAGTATGAAGAAAAGTTCAAGCTTAGAGAGCTGTGATCAATTTGAGTTTGATGGAGACATTACTGAAAGTTCAGGGGTAAATTTCCACAAGCGGTCCAAGGAAACATGCAAAAATCCTAAAATGTCTGAGAACGTCAAAAGCAGCTTGAGCATGGAGAGTTTTGATGAATTTGAATTTGATGGAGATAATAAAGATGCTACAGGGAATGGTTTTCACAGAATTTCCAAGGAATTACACAAAAATCAGCCTTGTGTTTCTGGATTTGCTGAAAAGGGTTCATCCATTGATGAGTCTGACCCGTTTGAATTTGATGGGGATGGTGTAGAACCTTCAAAATGGGGAAAACCTAACTTGAAAAATGAGCCATTGCTGCAATGTGGAAAAAAAATAACAAAAGGAAGAGGCTCGCATGACCGGTTTGACCTTGCAATTGAACTGGTCACAAGTGAGAGTAATAATTCAAGTGAACCGGTCAATGCAGAAAGTCAATCTATGAGTCAACCGTTGGTCCAAGAAGAAGCAACTGTACTTGAGGATTGTCTTTTGGCCTCAGTAAAGGTGATTTCTTGATCTTTGCATTATTACGCCTTTGCCTATGAGATGGGCAAAAACACAATGTATGTTGATCTTTCCTGGTCAAGTCAACACCTTTTCGTTTCATGCATTGTACCACTGTATGGTTGAGACTTATTCACATTTACAACATGTTTACGGACAGGTAAATATGAATGGTGACTTTGGTATCTAGTCCAGATGGGACTTGCTTGAATTGAACCGGTTTTTTGAGAAAAGCAATTTTGTTATTACAAAGTGTGCATGTTTTTCATTTGTTCATATAATTGCACCAACTTTAAGGTCTATATTTCTTTGTAAAACTATCTTCTCTCAAGTAATTTTTGTCTACTAATATTTTGGTAGGTACTGATTAACCTTACCAATGATAACCCGATGGGTTGTCAGAAAATTGCGGAATGTGGTGGGCTTGACCTCATGACATCTGTGATCATAAAGCACTTCCCGATGTTTGACAATCCCAACTCAAATGATCAAACTAAAGATAACAAACGGCTAAAAGACCATGAATTGGATCTTCTTGTTGCCATTTTGGGCCTGCTCGTGAACCTTGTTGAGAAAGACAGCCGAAACAGGTGCATTATCTTTTTGTTTTCAAACTTGAGCTTGATTTATTGGGATTAACAGGTGTGGTTGCTCTAATGAATGTTACATTGAAATTTCTTCCGTAGGTTGAGGCTTGCATCTCCATGTGTTTCAATCGATCAACTGGGAGACTCAGAGAGCGGAAGTGCTCAAAGGGATCTTATACCAGTATTTTGTGGCCTATTCTTGGCCAATCAGGGTGCAGGGGATGTTGCTGAGGAGAAAGAAATCATAGTGATGGTATGAACCCACCTTGTGCCCAAAATTATAGAAGTAGGGTTTGATAATAAGCTCAGAATAAAGTTAGGGATTGGTAATGTTCTGGTTATAATTTTTCTACTAGCAGAGAAAACATCAGGTCAATCCAACTGCAAGTGGTCCTACTATCAAGGAATCAGGACCTCAACCAGTTAACGACGGAGTCACTTCAGATTGGGTTGGTTTGACCTGAATGGTTGGGCATTGTCAGAGTCAGAAACCCATTTTTAAATTAAAAAAGTTTGGCTTGCTATTTTGAGCTTTAAAATTGTGGAAGCCCAATTAGGGCAGGTTGTGATACTGCAAACTGATTCTACCTGAACAGTAGGCCACATAATACATGATTTATACAATGGAATACTAAACTCTCTGGATTATGCTGGTAGGTGTAACAACCAGCTTAAAAGAAACTGCGAGTGACTGTCTTTACTCGGCCCTTGTTATGACAGGATACTGCAGAAGAATACATACTGCAAGGGGAGAAAGAGGCTGAGAAAATGATTGTTGAGGCTTATTCGGCTTTATTGCTTGCGTTTCTATCAACTGAAAGGTACCAAAACTGCTAGTCCTTCAATTTTATTTCTCGCATGTTATGCTTATAATTTGTTTTCCATGAGAAATATAAAACTTGAAACAAAGACTAACAAGCAGTTACACCATCAAAGACCATACCAGCACCAGTCACACTCCACACTGGAGTGGTTTAGAACACAGACCTTGCCTACTCTGGAATATACTGAAATAATGAATTGATGTCCTAGAAAGTCTCATCCTATAGAGGTGGCAATAGGGGTCATTTCAGGTTAGTGTTTGGGTCATTTTCATGTCTCGGGTTATTTAGTTTTGGGTTTGGGTTGTGTCAGGTCATTTAAGGTTCAGGCTGTCTCGGGATCTTAACCTATTATTAATGTTTTCTGTTATTTAAACTCACCTCGTATTGTAATCTGTTGTGATTGCACTTTTATGTACAGTATGGAGGTGCGTAAGGCCATTGCCAGCTGCCTTCCTAACAACAACTTGTTGGCTCTTGTACCAGTCTTGGAAAGATTTGTGGTACGTGTTTCAAATCTCAATGCCCGGCAATTTGATTCTTCTTATGTTTATTGCCAGACTTGTTAGCTTAGTTTCATACTGAAAAATCCTGAATTGAACCATTATATGTGGTCTGATATGCATGAAAATCTCCTTTCTGAAGGGAATTAAGCCCAGTTCATCATAAATTTATTGTTAACAACATAAAACTGCTTTCTGAAACAATGATATGTTGACATATTCGTGGGCTTATCAATAATATTTGTCATTTCCTTTCTAATTTGTCTCTGTAGGCGTTTCATCTGTCTCTAAACATGATATCACCAGAGACGCACTCAGCTGTTACTAAAGTCATCGAGTCTTGTAAAGGACCATAGAAAATTTGGAGAGAGATCTTGTACAGTTTTTTACCATTCTCTCATCGAGTGTCATACATATTAATTCTTTCTTTTTTATTTTGTTGCCTTTTCACCTCTGGTGCATATGGCTTAGGTTTCTTATACTGCTATTCGCTCTGGGGTCTAACTGTCATTAGTTCATTGGTAGTTTCATACTGTGCTTTCTTTCCTTTATGTTGTTTATGAATTATTGGGTATAATTCTTGGTTAGGTGATAGTTCTTTGTTGTAAAATAAAAATTTTAGTGCTGTGGTTATCAGTTGTAACCTGTGCAATTTGTGTTACCAGCAAGGTATTCTAGGTCTGAGATAACCAGTGAGGGTATGGTCTTAGGACCTATTTATGTTAAGGTTTGGGATCCATTAACAATAGACCTGTAGTTGTAGTTGGAGTTTATATCAGAAATTAACATTTGTATTATTCATTTTAATGATATAAAATTAATGTTATGCATATAAAAAATGGGTGAGAAAAGGTGCACGTTTTATTGATCTCTTTAACTGTATTATATTTATGGAATTTCCAAAACAAAAAGAAAAGGTATTTTCTGTTGTTTGAATGGATAGAAGTCCGGTTATTTGCAAAAAGGTCGTATTTTTTTTGTTTTAATTGAGTCGATTCACATTACCACGTAATTTCAATCGTCTTGATCTTGAAATTATCTTTCTACTCGTTTCTCTTTTATGTTAATAACAAATTTAAGGTAATATTCATTAATTGGAAAACATAACATAGTTTTGAAATTTGACATTTGAAATATGATCGGTGCTATATTTACGTTAAATGATTAAATTTGATGCGAATTGTACCGCTAATCGTACAATTTGACTAGCAACGGATTATATTTGACTATGTTCATGGAATGTTAAACAATACTCAGGTTGTATAAATTTGGATACACAATAATTAATATGGTCAACTACATGTTGATGAATTTTTTTTCTATTTGTAGATATCAAACATTTTGTTAAGATCATCCTGTTTGGCGGCTTGCTAAGGAATAGGAATAAGAATATGAATCAAAATTTTTTAATGTTCATCATGAAAAAAAAAATTTTCAATCTGAGCAAACTTTTTTTTCTCACATGAACAATAATCTGTCGAACAAAGCCTGATGGATTTCATGTATCCAAACTTTATCTTATCTTGATACAATCTCTCATGTATTATCTTGGATAATATCCTAATACCTTTTTTTATCTTCAATTTTTCCGTGATTTTTTTTTTCAAATATTAAGGTGAGTTTTTTTTAAAACTACTATTTAGTGGGTAAGGAATAGGATTTTTTTTATTAAATATAATTAAATAAAATTCTTCAAATGAAAAGAGCACCCGGTGAATGTAATTCACAGACACACACACACACACACAAACTCTATCCGAAGCAACGCAGGCAGAAAACGGATTTATCCACTATATCAACGGTTGAATTAACTAAATTTTAGACCTGACAAAGTCCTCTTCCTCCAGCTTTTCTTTTTAGCAAAAACAATTTGAACGGTACTGATTTCATTTGAAAGGTTTTGTTTAATTCTATTTAAACCAAAAAAAGCAAGGAATATTGTATGCTGGGTTAGATAATCATTTGCCTTTTTTTTTTCTTTTTCTTTCTTTCAATGCACTAAGAACATCTGCATATGTCAAGCGCTAAATAGAAATTATGGTAATTTTAATTTCTAAGCATGTACACTCCTGCAATTATTTTAAAAACTCACAAATTTACCAATATTATTACATTTTCTACTAAATTTCATTTTTAATTTATAAAGTACTTATTTACCCTTTATTAAAAAAAATTAAAATATGTAGTATGTGAAAGAAAACGTGCAATCTTCTAATTGATCGGTTTTGGAGGGCATATGGTACATTTCACAATTTGTGACGTATACACAATAGTATTTTGACATATGATTGTGTGCGTTATAAGTAAGAAAATGAATCATTTGTTTCCACAACCGACCAATTAGAAAACTGAATATTTTCTCTTAAATATGCTACATATTTTTTTTAATAAAGAGTAAAATGGAAGCTTTATAAATTTAAAATGAGTTTTAAAAATAAAATATATTGGATAAATTTGTAAGTTTTAGAAATTCAGAATGATAAATGTGATATTATAAATTTTAGAGGGTGAGATATGTAATTTTAAATTTTTGGAAGAACATACGAAATTCTCCCATTCTAAAAGATCTTTTTAGCTTTCAGAATTACCAGCAGCAGTGATGGTTGATCGCCTGATAGGAACTTGAAGGAACTGTTTAAATAGCTCATATAAATGATATATTAATTTGTTGTACCTTTTAAGCCTTTTTACCAGACCAGATGGTAATTGTTTTCTTTTAACTTTCTTTTTTTATTATTTCCTTTGCCTTACTTGACATTTAGTCTCATATAAATGATATATTAATGTGTTGTACCTTTTAAGCCTTTTTACCAGATCAGATGGTAATTGTTTTCTTTTAACTTTTGTTTTTTATTTACTTTACCTTACTTGACATTTAGTACCATAAAAAAAAAACATGTGATATCTGAATCACAAACCCTCTAATTAATTTTTAACTGCCCAGTAATTTATTTATTCTATAGCAAAATCAGAACATATCAAGGATACCAAAATGATGGCGCTTAGTTAGAAAATCACATGTCACTTATTGTCACATGGCACATTGATAAATATTACAGAAAGAGAGAGACTGACATGTTATCTTTGTTTTTGGAAAAAGATAAAAAAAAAATATATATATATGATTTTCGAACCGAGATCAATAACTATCAAGTGACGACATGTTAATTGGAATATTTGTATCCTCATTTAGATAACATGTCGTCCCTCTCTTATTCATTTAAAATTCTTCAAAATACTTTAATATTTGTATTTTTTTATTTAATTCTTGTTATCTTTGTTTATTTATTCCATTTTTTTTTTTCTTTTCGCATCTCCCATCATTGTATATATTTTTAAACTCTTATATTGTTCAGTGAAAAAATAAGGTACTTTGCCAAAGTGCCCATGGAGCATTAATAAAATTTTTAAAACTAAGTGATTAATTAAGGCAAAGGGCCATGCATGATTAATTAAATTTAAAACAAATAGTTTTAATAAATATAAGGAGAAATAAGAAAATATTTTAATTTAAAATGAAGAAATAAAATATTTGAGTATTTGGATAAAAAAAATATACATTTTTTTTAATAAAAATATTACTAGATCCTAACAAACTAACAAACCATCCAGATCATTTAGATATCTCAAGTTCATGAGCAAGTATTTCTCAGGATACCTGACTGTGTAGAATATTCTGACCAAAATCAATTCAATGCCTATCTAAAATATTTAAAATATAGAAAGTCCACTTTAAAATTTGTGTCATGTTAAAACGGTCGACTCATGTTTCATTCTGCAAAATCAAGTATTGTGTCATATTAAAACGGTCTGACTCAGGTCTCATTCAACACAGTTAAGTATTGTACTGGATCTGAGTAGAGTGAGAAAATAGCACGGCATAATTCGCTCTGTTACAGAATATCACAGTACGTGTATCGGTTACGTACTGTGACTTGTGTGCTTCATGCTGTGATTATCTTTTAAAAATTTGGCATGATATGACACGTTACGCAATCTAGTTATAATACAACATGTGATTAAATAATAAACCGTTAGATCTTAATAAAAAAATAAATATTAAATAAACTAACTTAAATTTTAAAAATATAATTAAATGTAATCAAATGTGGAACCGCAGACTTAATAAAGTGGCACGAATTCCGTCTCTTTACAGAGGAATAATATCTAAAAAAATACTAGAGATGTACCAGAACCCTTTAAAAAAAAAAAATCAAACATAAGCCGAAATTGTATCTATTGAAACCTAGGGTTTGTTATGTAAATTAAGCCAAGTTTTGTTGCAATTAGGTTTGATTAAGTTAGAAATGTCCAAAAGTTCAAGTTACTACCCTAGTTATGTTTATCTTGTAGGTAATTAAGTGTTTGAAGCTTAACAAAGCAAAACGGGTGATTTGCAGCAAGTTAGCACGAAGTTGGAGCAGTTTCACTTTCATTGCGGCCTGAAATCAACCCAGCAAATTTCCAGCTTTCAGATGACTTTCCTGGACTCTCATTTGCGATCCGCAATAGGTTTGATTGCGGCCCGCAATGAGTTTACAGTTTCTGCGCGACAAAGGGTTAACTACCTACACTCATTGCGACCCGCAATGGGTATCTTGCGGCCTGCAATAAGGCGATTCCAGAGCCCGAATTTGCTATTTTTAGGAATTTATTTCTGGGCTTCGCTGGGCCATATAAAAGGAGACCTATAGAATAGATTAAGGACGGTTTTTTTTAGAGAGAATTCTAGTTTTTACAAGTAGAAAGGCAGGAGAGAAGAAGGAAGAAGAGAACATTATTTTCATCGATCGGTTGTATTATTTTCTTTTCTTTGGAACTCCTTTACTTGTTTATTCCATTTGTGCTTTAGCCATGAACGGCTAAAAGTCTTTTTAGGATTAATTAGGGCTGTACTTGAAACTTTTGTTATAATTTAGTTGGTTTTATCTCATATCTTCTTATTCTTTGTTATGACCAATTCTTTATTTTATTTGAGTGTGAAGACTTAATAGAAATCACATGAAATCTTAGGATTTTGTATTAGCAATTGAGAAATTGAATGTTAAGTCCAGACCATAAAGAATGGGGTATTTGATAGGCTAAGTACTGAGAGGTGACGCTTGTCTTATACGGACTTCACCTAATAGTTTAGAAAATTGTGTCAAGTACCGAGATGTGAAAGATAGTTTTCTAAATCAATTGGGACAGTAAAGAACTTAATACATTTAGATTAGCGTAGCTAAGTACTGAGAGGTGATGTTTATTTTAATTTAAAGAGGATATTAATATAGAGATATCACTTTGTACCTACAACATCCAACTGTGTCTTCATAAATATAATAACAAATTTAACAAACCAATTACTCATAACACTAGTGGATAGGAACCCTAAGAAACTCTAATTTCTCATACTTGTTAAAAATCAAATTTCGCTTTAAGATTTTAGTTTAATTCAGTTTAATCGCAATCAAACTAACTTTTTGAACAAACAAAAACCTTTTTATTTTCTTTTACTAAATTAAATTGTTAGATTAGATTTGATATTCCAATTTATCCCTGTAAAGACAATTCCTAAGTATTACTCGATAATGTTGTATACTTACAACCAGATTGAGCATAATTTAAAATTTATTATTTGTATTGCAAACAAATACGTCACCCAACTACCCATCCTATCCGTTACCCATCCCGAATTTACCCGAGGTACCGTACCTACCCGAGAGCAATCCACTGTTACATATACATCCGAGAATATTTTGGTTGCCTTGTTACAGCGCTACCAACAAATTTACGAGTCCTTGGTAAAATATAACATATTGACTTTAGATACCAGACTCCGCCAAACCGGACAAGGTTTCTGACAAACCGCCAAAAGAAATCTTTGTTCTGTGACTTCTGTCAAGTTCTACGGCAAGTCGGCAAGACAAGGTACCAATTAGCTTTAGCTAAACCCAACCCGTTGCCTCGTCTCTCTGTTGCTCGCAAAATACCATAAAGAAAAAGAAGAAGAGTAGTTCAGCACATTTTTGTGATTCTTTTTGTACTGATACTGACAAGCCATGGCGAGGGCCACGCGGCCCGGCCGGCTTACCACCGGGCGGAGATCGTCGCCGTATCTTCCGATCATAGTCGCACTGCTGATGTCAACGGTGGTGCTCTTGATGCTTCTTGCGCTAGGTATCTTGTCCCTACCCGTCGGATCCAAGGGTGGGCCCCACATCTCTCGCGCTCGTTTCCGTAGATCCACTTTTGAATCGTAAGCATCATACCTCGGAATTATGTTCTAATGGATTATTGGATGGGTCGATCTGGTTTATTGAAGGTTCATTGCTTTGTTTTTTTTGTGGATTTTGAATTGTAGGGAAGAAGAGGTGAGAGGAGAGCAATGGACGGAGCTGCTCTCATGGGAACCGAGAGCTTTTCTTTATCACAATTTCTTGGTATGGAATAGTGTTCTTCTTGGTTATGATGTAGTAGTTTTCTGGTTCACATTTGCTTAAACTGTTGCTTTAGTACATGTATACTAAAGCACTGATCTTCAATAAATTCATGTGATTTTTTTAAGTAGTGAGCAATCACCTGCTAAGATCACATTTGTAGCTTCTCTGGTGTTTAAAAATTCACCTGCTAAGATCAAATTGGAAGAAACCTGTTCATCATAAATCGGAGCAAAATGTGAAACATCTTACTTTTCTGATTTTTTTTTTTGTTTCCTGTTTTCAGTCCAAGGAGGAATGCGAATACTTGATAAAATTGGCAACACCGCGTATGCATAAGTCAACAGTTGTGGATACCAAAACCGGCAAGAGTATTGATAGTAGGTTGTAACATCTTAAGATATCTTGTTCATATATAATTTTTCATTTGAAAATAATAAAGAAATTAATTTTGCATTCTGCTTCATTCAGGGTTCGAACAAGTTCAGGAATGTTTTTGAGAAGAGGCCAAGACAAGATAATCAGCACAATAGAGAAAAGGATTGCAGATTATACCTTCATACCAGTAGGTACGCCACAGAGGAGACTTTATTGTTACATAAAAATCTCACCAAGAAAGAAGAAGCTTTCTTATTTTAGTTATTTTTCTTTGTGTAGTTCGTCATACAGCTTTCTTATTATCATATGAAATTTACTACTTGCTTTAAAAGCTTAAATTGACTAGTTTCTGATTATCTGACCTGATATGTATCCATGCTTCCAAATCACTGGATAGGATATCAGTAACTGAAACCTAGTGAATTTAAGTACAGATATAGTGCAAGTCTTGTTAGGTATGAGTGTGGATCCAATATGTCATTTGGGAAGTAAATATTAAGATTTCCCAATCCCTGGATTTAGAAATTACCACTGCTCTGCTTCGGTGCATTTGACATATTATATCTCTTATGCAATCAAATTGTTGGGATAAGTTGCCAAAGTTGCCATGGATTTCATTTGAATCCCGATTGAGATATATTGCTCTTGGATAAGTGTGCAACTTTAAGTCTAATAGTCCATAACACATTGAATACCAAAAGTTAATTTGTTATGTTTGTATGAGAGAATGAACGGGAAACAATATCTGGTAATGATAAAGACCAAATTGCAATTGCAACATTCTACAAACGTTTGACAAAAAGTTGTCAAAAAAAAAGCTTCATTTTCTCTGTTTTTTTTTTCTAGAATAGACAAATAAGAAGGAAAATGATTTGTTTTCAGGGTCAAAAAGAGAATTTGATATTTCATTTTTTTGTTTCCATCCTATCTCGTTGAATCTGAATACATGAGATATGACGAGGGGGAATTAAAACGTAGGATAAAAAAGCAGTTCCCTTTCTGTCTTTTTTCAAAAAATAAAATGTCAACCAAATGAGGGATTAAACTTTATTGTCATGGTGTCCTTTATTTTCTCTTAATTTCATTGGAGCCAAGCTGATCGGAGAGAAGTTATTTTTCTTTCTGAAAGCAGAAACAAGTGATCCATTTTGGAAATTGCACTACAATATGTATTTTCATATTTGCATCATATTCATAATCATCAAGATACAGTTTATATATGTACCTTCTTAATTTCCAAACTTAACTGGGCTTACATGTATTGGCATCTGCTACAAGAAAATAGACATGAATACAAAGAAATTAGGCCACTGGCCAATCTGTTTTCATTCTAGTTGTAGCATTAGTAATCATTTCTTTGGAAAAATGTAACATCAGAATCTTGAAAATGAACTTGCAGAAAACGGAGAGGGGCTTCAAGTGCTCCATTATGAAGTTGGTCAAAAGTATGAACCGCACTTTGATTTCTTTCATGACGAGTTCAATACCCAAAATGGCGGGCAGCGTATAGCCACTCTTCTCATGTACCTGTACGTTTTTTTCTTTTTTGTTGCTTATGTTAGATTATAGAGTGAGACTATGGTACTTTACAAAGCATGGATCAGTCCGTGCTATGGATCAATATCTCATTTTTCAAAATTGAAATGGTCGATTATCTCCATATGAAAATGTACTTGAAGACCAAATTTTACATTTTTTTATAATTTTTTCCCTATTTTTTAAATAGATAGAAAATCACTATTTTTGGATGGTTCAAAATTTTTAGATCAGGTGATTTTCAAAATTTCTAAAAAATATAAAATTTGGTCTCCAAGTATATTTTTATATGGAGATTATGTTGAATGGTTTGGATCAATTGTTTAAACTTTGTAAACAGAGATATTGATCGATAGCACAGACCGTTCCGTGCTTTGCAGAGTAACATAGCCTCACTCTTAGCAATGGATCAATTATATATATCTTGGCAACTATTTTTCATTGTGTTTGTGTAGGTCCGATGTTGAGGAGGGCGGAGAGACGGTATTCCCTAATGCTAAATATAACAGCAGCTCTTTGCCACATTACAATGAAATGTCAGAGTGCGCTAAGCAAGGTCTTTCAGTGAAACCAAAAATGGGGGATGCATTGCTTTTTTGGAGCATGAAGCCAGATGGCTCTCAAGATCCAACAAGTTTGCATGGTTAGGTTTAGGCAAATTCAAGAGGCTCTGTTTTTCCCTTTTTGCCCCTTCTCTGGCTTGGTTTTATTCTCCTCAAAACCTTTTCGGTTAAGGATAGGAATATTGATTTACTATGTTGGATGGTTCTTATTTTGGATGTGTAATTCATGTGCAAATTATCAGTCAGACCCAATTTCTTTTTTTTTAAAATGCTATAAAAGTGATACTCATACCAGACACTATACTGGTTGTATGTAACATTTATATCTTTTTTTTTGTGTTTCAGGAGGGTGCGCTGTAATTAAAGGGAACAAGTGGTCATCTACAAAATGGATGCGAGTGTACGAGTACAAAGTATAGTTCATTTGCTGTAACTCAAAAAAGGTATTTTGCTCTCTGTTTATGCCATTCAGAAACTATTGTTGGTATTATTTTCCCTAATTCTTCTTCTCATGCAATTGCTACTGTCTATTTTTTTTTTCTTTTTTTTTGTGTGAGATATTGTAGTTGCTACTTTTGATACTGTCATTAACTCAACAGCTATAGAAATAGCCAATACTGATCTCAAAAGGTCTATTGTAAGAACTTCTGACACAATATTTGACAGAATTAAGTGTTCTATTGGTGAATTTAATATGTGCATTTGGTGTTATCAGTGTGAATTTATTCTAGTCCAGACAACAATTACATTGTTATTGGTATTGCATGTTCTTTTGCTTTACTAAAGCTGCCTTCTTTTGTAAGAATAAACTCATCACTGTTGTTACAAGTGTTGTTTTCCTTGTGTTATAATTCCAGAAATGTGATCTAAATGTAGTTCTTGGATACATCATTATAAATCCCGATTGGTGAAATCCGTACCTTTATTCTCTATAGGTAATATTTATATTTTTTTCTCTTATATTTCTTGTTCTTGACAGCATGTACTAGAGATGGTTCACAGGGGATGCCTCTTGTGGGTTTTGGCGGAGACGGTTTACACTTCTCTTGGATTTTTAGTCTTAAATTTAACATAATGGAGGTTGATTTTTTAATTTTAATTTTTATTTATTTTTATTTTGAGCTGAAATATGCTAAGGTCATTTGCGACCTTTCAGGCTATGTACAGATCATTCCTTGTTTGACCCTAATTAAGTATTTATTTTGATAGATGTTTTGTGATATCTACCTGCTCTTTGGCATTTGAATTTCACTCATTTCTTCCAAGGTAAACTATATTTTTGTCAGCTTATTATCGGATCAAAAAATTAAATTTGACTAATAAAAAGAAGAGGGGTGCTAAATATTGTTCGGAAAATTTGTTTCCTCTCGTCAAGTATTGGATTTATCTTTTTGTGCTTTAAAATTACTCTGGATTTATCTTTGGTCCGATGGGTACCATAACTGGTTATGTCTGATGTACTTTAAGATTCATGCAAACCTATTATAAAATTGGGTTCGTGTGCACGAATTTTAAAGTGTATCAGACAACTCTGATACCAATCAGATCTAAAAGTAGGTCCAAAATCTATCGAACCTACTCTATACTCCATTTTCAAACGTATACAATTTATCCTTTTTTGAAAGAAAAAATGAACCGGCACTGATCAAAATATAGATAATTTTTTCGGACGAATGAAATCATTATTTATACAAAAAAAAACATGATAAACACCTTATTATTATTATTTAGGCTACATGAAAAGCACACTTCGTTGTCCCATGCTCGAGTAAATTTTTTTTGAGTGGTAATATTTCACTAATTTGTGACAAACATGTTTAAATAATAAAATTCATGCTGGTTTCGGAAGTTAAACTAACTTCTAAAAATTAATTCTACGAAGTTTTCTTTTAAAAAAATAGATCTCATGCTACACTGGTGAAACTAATTACCTAAAATCTATTAAAAACTTGCTGATGATTGAATTTTATTTTTATCTTAAAAAAATTAATGCGATTTTCCGGGCGATTCATATAGCAAACTCAAATTTTGAGTTTCTGCACGATAAATCTGGACCGTCTGATCCTTGTTGGCACGTATATTGAAGGGTCCACACATTATATATCCGCGGGCCAGATTGGCCCGGATTCTGATCGGACAGTCAAGATTTCAAACCCAGATTTTGAAGTAATGTAGAGGAAACGGACTCACTGTTAGCGGTCCAATCCGGTGCCAATTCGGGATAGCGCGAGAGACCAGTATTATTTGAGCTTGGAGATTTGTGTAGAATGTATTTGAACGGTTGAGATTTTTCAAAAGGTCATGCAAAATATGAGATATCTCAGAGGATGCGAATTCCAGAAAATATTACCCGACACGTGTCGACATCCACGTGTAACACTTCAGTCAGAACAGCTCCGCACTGCGCATTTTTTTATTCTTCCAGTCATGGCGCCATGTCTACTGGTATGAGCAAAGAAGTCTCTTCATCTAGACCAAGCAAGAGGCCAAAAAAGAGTAGAGGAGCAATGGCGGATCGGTTCTTCCCCAACGAGATGCCTGATTACGTGGATGAGAGAGAAAGCTCCGCTGCTACTGGATCCAGTCTCATCAGACTCCTCTCACTCCCTGATCACGAACTATCTGCTAGGTTTAAGAAAGCTGGTGTCGACCTCAAAGACAAGGTTTCTTTTTTGTTTTCGTCTCTCACAGATTTAAAAAAAAAAAAAAATTGGTGAATTGAACAGCTAAAATTAGTGCCCTTGACATATATATGCTTTGATTCCTTTCTACATGTGACAGTTTAATTAAGTTCTTATCTTGTTTGGGCAAATTCAAATAATATAGATTCTACAAATTGGAAGAAACCTGTTTTAGTAAGCTTTTGTTTAGGGGTACCAGATGGTTAGTACCAATCCTTGTAAAATTGACTTAATTTCATTATTAGAATTGGTGGGTTTTCAGTGGGGGAGCCACATTGAACTAGGGGTAGGCAATTGCCTACCTTGGATTTTGAAAACCGGGTATAGGTCTATGTATAATCTGGCTGTTGCCTACTCCTGGAGAAAATTTTGTCAACTTTTGGATAACTCACAGTCTGAATTGGTAAATTCAAGGCAGTCTGCAACCTGCTAGTCGTACCAGCAATTTTTTTTTCCCTACCCTTGATAAAAACCCTAGCTACTTATCTATGGGTTTCCCCCAGTCTTATCAAAAAAAAAAAAAAATGGAAGAAACCTCTGAAAACTGAATTGCATGATACTAAATACTCGTGCAGATAACCTGTCATCCCTTTTGTACTATGAAGAAACTAAATCTGTTGTCCTGGTTGGGTAATTAATGGAACTATATTTGTTTATTTATGATGTTTAAGAAATTTCCTTGCTTTTTTTTTTCTAGATTGTGAATGAGACATGGATACGAACCCGTCAGAAAGTGACCGACTATACCCTCTACACAGGTGCACTCGGAACGGCATTTTTATTGTTTAAATCTTATCAAGTGACCGGAAGCCGAGAAGATCTCAGCTTATCTGCAGAGATCATCCAGGCATGTGACACGGCTTCTAAGGGCTTACCGTAAGAAATCTGATCTTTCTTTTTCACTACTGTCCTTTTTACTTTATTTCACGTGAAATGGACAATTTGATCCTTTTTTGCAAGTATTGCTATGATTATTTGAAATAGCATCTATTTTAACAATAATTAGTGGGTTAGGAGCAGGTTTGTGACATTCATTTGTGGGAGAGCTGGTGTGTGCGCTCTTGGTGCTGTTGTGTCAGCAAAATTGGACGATGAAGCTCTACTCCACCATTATTTAATCTCATTCAATGAGGCAAGTCTAAATTTTTCCATATGGTTTGCTGAGCATATTGGTGATTTTCATTACAATATTCAAGTTTCTGATTTGGTCATGGATATGCATAATATGAGTTGTTTTTAACAGATAACAATGCCTAGCACAGTCCCTAATGAGTTGTTGTATGGAAGGGCTGGATATCTATGGGCTTGTTCTTTCTTAAACAAACACCTTGACAAGAACACCATCCCTCCAAATAAAATGGTGAGTGTTCCACCCTTTTAATAAAAAAAAATCATAGTGGATCATTAAGCATAATTAAATGCCCCATTTTGGTTCTTTATCCATATGATTACATTATCTCAAAAATGGATGGAAACTTGGAAACCCTACATCAATGCTGATGTGGGATGTGTCAGCGAGCCATTTCTCCCAGCATCAATCCCTGAAATGTCAAGCAGAATCCTCAAAACTTCAGTTGATTCATGCTGTGAAATGCAATTTGACTTGATGAATGGCAAAAGACCTAAAATTAGCATTATTCTTTCTGCTGTGATCAATTTTCATATATCTTTCATCTGGTTTAGTTAATCTTTCCTTTAACAACATTGACAATCTGTCAATAAGAAACTAACAAAACATGACCGACAGGGTCCCTTGGTGAAGGAGATAATAAGAGAAGGAAGGAGGCTATCTAAGAAGAGCAGGTGCCCCCTTATGTATGAGTGGCATGGGAAGAAGTACTGGGGCGCGGCCCACGGGTTGACGGGCATCATGCATGTGTTAATGGACATGACTTTAAAGTTAGATGAGATGGAAGACATGAAAGGAACTCTAAATTACATGATTCAAAACCGTTTTCCAGGTGGGAATTACCCCTCAAGCGAGGGAAGCACTGATGACCGCCTCGTACACTGGTGCCATGGTGCACCTGGTGTTTCTCTCACAATGGCTAAAGCATATGAGGTTTGAATCCTTGATCAATTTTATGGTAACTCAATAACCAAAGGAAGTATGGAACAAAACCTGGAAAAATTGTAAACATCATCTCTAATCTAATATCCTGACTCTCTATATTCTTCAGATGATATCTAAACTACTCTCCCCCAAAATGGAATCTTTCTAAATTAGATGGGAGAGAGAGAGAGAGAGAGAGAGAGAGAGAGGGTGGATATTTCCTTTTCCTTTTTTTTATTTTTTGGCATTTAGGAGAGGAAGATAATTATTGACATTTTGCATTGAGTGAGGCTATGGTACTATGCATAGTGCAGATTGGCCCGTACTACGAATCTGTAAAATATAGCTGCAGACTAAAATTTACATTTTTTAGAATTTTTTTACTATTTCTTTAGGTAGAAAATCACTCCTTTTGAATGGTCTGGAATCTTTTAAATCAAGTGATTTTCTACCTATCTAAAATAAT
Organism: Carex pumila; assembly: GCA_033356055.1. Classification (NCBI taxonomy): domain Eukaryota; kingdom Viridiplantae; phylum Streptophyta; class Magnoliopsida; order Poales; family Cyperaceae; genus Carex; species Carex pumila. The sequence continues at coordinate 291,759 of JARJHM010000227.1, forward strand.
AGTAGAAAAATTCTTAAAAAATGTAAAATTTGATCTATTAGAATATTTTCATATGGAGATCATGTTGAACTGGTCAGATCGATTTTCTGGACATTAAAAATTGAGATATTGATCCATAAAACAGACCAATATGTGCTATGCATAATACTCTTTTGCATTTGTTTTTTAGGGGCAGGTGTATATTTCTTGTTTGCATGGTGTATATCCCAAGTAGTTCCGTGGGGGGCTACACTATGAATCATTATATTTTTTTGTTCGTATGCAAACAAAAATATTGACAAAGGAAAAATGCACTTTTTAGGTTTTCAAGGAAGACCCGTTCATGCGTGCAGCGTCAGATGCTGCTGAGGTGGTATGGAACCGAGGTCTTCTCAAGAGGGTTGGGATTTGCCATGGTATAAGTGGTAATGCATACACCTTTCTCTCTCTCTACCGAAGGACGGGCAACTTGGAGCACCTGTACCGTGCAAAGGCCTTTACATGCTTCCTACTCGACAGAGGCACCGAGCTCATAGCTGAGGGAATAATGCATTGTGGGGACCGCCCTTTTTCACTGTTTGAGGGTCAGGCTGGCATGGCTTATTTGTTTTTGGATATGGTTAAACCAGCTGAGTCTGGGTTCCCGGGTTATGAATTTTAGGCCTTCATGCACATGTATAGTGGTTAATGATATGTAAGAAATTGTGAGATTGTCTTTTTTTTTTTTTTTCTTTGGTTGTTTAGTGAGAGAATCAAGAATAATGTCTTGTAGCAATTTTACTCCTTGTGAACAATTCGGTTGAGTCAGTCTGTGTTGTTGTGTAAATTTTTTTCTTTTCACTTTGCTAGTGTTTCCTTCAAATTAAACTTTAGTAATTAAGGAAGCTACATGAATGAAAGGTTGTTGTATAAAGCATAATTTTTCTGGAGCTTGTCTAAATTTGTAGTTCTAAGTTAGGGGTGTAAATGGTCGGATACAAATTGGATAGTGATCAAACCATACCCTTATTCGATATTATTATTATTTTTTGGATACGTATATAAATATAGATATTTTTAGATACATATACAAATACATATTGAATATTAAACAAATACTAATATGAAATATAGATTGAATATTAAATAAGTATTCAAAACAAATACAAATATGAAATATAGATTGAATATTAAATAAATATGAATACGGATGAGATATCGAACATATACAAATACATATATGAATATTATTTGGATAATTAAAATTAAATTACTAATATACATTATACCAAAGAATAATATTTAAATATAATTTGGGGCCTAATAGTTTGGCTTGATGATACCATTATGGTCTATGGATGATCATTAGGCACCATATTTGAAATTATGCAAAAGTTGTTCAATTTGAAAGAATAAAAATAAAAATAAATAAGAGAACATGGAAACATTTTGCAACAGAATTAAGCAAACTGAAGTAAAAGTTGTACAATCCGACATTATGCAAAATAAAATGTCAGATTGAAAGAAACTAAAGTTTTATACAAAATCTCGAAACAACTATCAATATCACTCATTTGTAAAATTAAAAGAAGAAACTGAAAAATTATCTAGAGAGTTTGACGACAGCAAAACAGTTAAAACAGTTATCAAAACTAAAAATTAAATAACACAGAGAACAAGATTATATAGATATAATAAAAAATACAAATAATGAATAATTGGTATGTATATGTAGTTTAATAAATCAATTTAAGAATACATAGTACTTTCGTTGTGGAGCGGGGTGTAAATAGATCAGATACGAATAGTTATAGATAGCTAATATTCAAAACGGATAGTCCGAATACAGATACGAATCGAGTAATTTAAGTAATTTTTTGGATTCGGATCCGGACGAAACCGGATTATATCCAATCCATTTACACCCCTACTAATGGCTCTAAGTAATTATTTTTAACCTTTTTTCAGATATACCCCGCAAGCTTGCATATTTTATTTTATTTTCTCTTTAATTTTTTTTTTCATTCTTTAGTAAAATTTCCCTTTTTTTAAGGCATAAATTTGGACTAATGTTTCTTGTTTGCCAACTAATATTTTTTCTCCTTTATATCATTTTTAAGCACACGAGACTGTTTCGATGAATGTTATGAATAGATCAGAAGATAAATTTTATCACATTAAAAGAAAACGAAGCAAAGAAGAGGGAAGATGAGAGAGCAAATGAAGAAGCAGAGGAAGTAGCATAGTTATATTGAAGATTTTGTTATAAACTAGTCATAAGATAATTATGAAGATGAAGTTCTTATCGAATATGTATGATACTTTGTTCAAAATATTTGTTGTGCTTGTGCAATATTTGCACGTACTTTAAACAACCATAACTTTAGATAGAAACTCCGATTTGAGCGTTTGACGACAATTCAAAAAGGTTATGAAGAGATGGAGGGTCTAGTGATCGGGTAAAAGCCCCGAGCAACTAGAAGCAACACAATTAGAATTTCAAAAAACAATCGTTTAGAACCTCAAAACTTCACTTGAAGTTTTTGATTCTACGGTCCGTTAATTATTCATCGCGAAATTTTATTTTCATTTGGCTTGAACATTTCTATCAATATTTCATAGAACGCTACCTCCTTTTCGATATTTTTTGTTCCTATTAATAAAAAATCGATCCAACTAGAACCTTGGAAAAAAAAAAAAAACATAAAGCTTATTGGTACAGAGCAGCTCTTTATTAACTTCTTCATTTTAAACAAGAATTTGTAAATAATTAATAAATGTAGAGCACCACATCTGGGTTACGTTGTAACTTCAGAGTTCTCTCCTGTGTTATTCTCACTTACACAGGTACCGTTATCCCATACCGGGTACCGGTTCAAACAATTATCCCCATGAACCAGAATTTTCATCTCTGTCAAAATCTTTAACACACTCCAACACCAAACTGTTGCACTTGGGGCCAGTACCAAATCCAAGTTGCAATACTTTATCACCCTTTTTAATCTTCCCTTTTGCCTCTGTATAAGCCATTTGGTACCATATGGAGGCCGCTGACTGGTTTCCGTACCGGTGAAATGTTGCTAAAACGTTCTCAACCTCTTCCTCATCAAATCCTAATCCTTTTCCAACTCTTTTTATTAATTCTATACTAGATGTTGATGGAAAGCAAAGGTGATTCACTGCCTTCTTGAAATCTGGTACATATTCTATGCCATCATTGAAAATGCGGCACATGATATACCTGATTTTCTCTTCCCATGGTAGGATAATTGGCCCGAGATATTTAAGGTGGGAGCGGAGAAGTTTCGACATTACATTTGCTACAATATGGCGCTCAAACGAGAAGCCTGTAATGCCTTCATCGTCCTCCTTTAATGAAGCGAAGTGATATGCGATATCATCAAATGCGTGTTGGGTCCGTAGCAAGTGTCTGAGACGGTACTTTGGTTGTGAGGTACCGGGTTTGACCTGGTTTGTCACAAGTGCGGCTGCACAACCCATCCGAAAGAAACAATTGAGTAACAACTTGCACTGGTCCTTGCCACGGTACCTACAATGCCTCAAATTAATTATAGTCAATTCATTAAGTATACAAATCATTATGTTCAAACAAATATGTTAATTTTCAGTTCATCAAATAAGTTAATTTTCAAATTTCAACAGTCCAAATGCAACAGAAAATACCAATAAGGTTTAAACAAATATAAACATTTTAACTGAATTAATTAATTATAGCCAATTCATTTAGTATTCAAATCATTATGTTCAAACAAATAAGTTAATTTTCAAATTTCAACAGTCCAAATGCAACAGAAAATACGAATAAGGTTCAAACAAATATAAACATTTTAACTCAAAAGAGGCCACACTGTACGTGCAGCTGCATACCACCCGATGGAGAGTATCTCTGTGCTGATGACTAGAGCATATGACCTTGCTCTACGTTTCTCAAGAAAGCCTTTTGCAATGTCGATCCCAATTACACCAGCCCCGCAACCCATGCCTGAAATGTTGTAACTCTTCACATCTGACCGCATATCATAGTGGTTTACTATTATTGAAGAAAGAGAAGGGGAAGGATAGAAGCCGCTACAATTCACCACAACCAAGTCTATTTCACGAGGCAAAACCTTCGTTTTGGCAAAGAGTTCATCGAGCATTGGAAAGAATAGCATGTGGCTTTCTTGAATTGCATCTTCATGTGTGGAAGAAGGTGGAATGAGATGGATAGAAGGCGGCAAACATGTCTCGTTTCCAATGCCAGAAGATGCCATAACCTTGGTCATAAAAGAACCGCTCTCTTTGTCAAATTTCACGAGGCAGAGGTGCTCATGGAACATTGAAAGGGGCACTCTTAGACTCTTTGGAGGCTTGAGGCATGAAAAATCTATTATGTAAGTTTGGGAAGGAGAGAGCAAGCGATGGAACAATAATGCAAGAGATATTGGTATCACATGGTATATTGGGTGATAGTTAAAGAGGAAGAAGAAGATTTGCATGGTAATGCAAAGGAGATGAGAAAAAATAGCACTGAAATGGTGAACTAGATAAAAGATGTGGTCTTTGTGGGATATGTCCATCTTGAATTTGGCCGAGAGAGATGTGGTGCAATGTTGAGTGAGAACTGAGAAGGTGAGATATATATATATCATTTAACTAACCTTATCCAGTAGCAAGGTACAATCGCATCATGTCCCAAATATATACTTACTGCATGCAACCTGTATAGAGTCAACCTAATATACACCTAAGTGTACAACCATACACTTAATCCTAAATCCTAGAATTAGCTTTAAAATTCGTACTGCACAACTTTTGAATAATCTACACGACTTTTAAAAAAATCGTACTGTCCTAAGATTAAGTGTACAGTACACTTAAGTGTATATTAATTTTACTCACTTGTATATGAACAAGCACTAATTTATTTATAATAAAAGAGTCAAGGGTCGGTCTATATGATCCATTTGATATTGATAACTTATAATTTTGTTTCCTTTATATTGTTGTTGAACCGAATATAGATTCTTGTATCTGACATATAAGGATAATTATACTTTTTCCAACCTATCCATCTCTAATTTCATCTTTCAACTAACTTTCTATTTTAACTACAACTGTAACTAATATTTCTAATAACCTTTATTTTTTTCATCTTTCTTCCTTTCTCTTCCACCTCCATTTTCCTCTTTCACCTTCATCTCCTTCTCCCACCTTCACCTCCTCCTTCGCCTTCCTCTTCCACCTCTGCCTCACCCTCCCTCTCTCACATTCGTTTCTTACATCTCACCGCACCTCCGTCTCTACCTCCCTCTCCCACCTCCGCATCTCACCTCCTCATCCGCCTCTGTTTTTTTTATCAATAAGCTCCCCTCTCTCTCCCACCTCCCACCCTCTCCCACCTCGAAATGGTAAATACAATGAGCTCTCTCCCTCTTACACTTTTGTCTCGGTTTTTTCCCTCTATGCCTGCTACTCCCGCTTCAGCGAACGTTCTGCCGGAGATCATCCGTCACTCCATTCCAATCAAGCACGCCACTGTCAGGAATGAATACTTCAATGTGTATGAATGAATACTTCAATGTGTATGAATTGATACTTTAATATGTATGAATCAATATTAGAGCACGTCTCTACCGAGTCAGATCCGTCACTGTCGATCGTATCAAAATAATTTTGTATATGTATATGCAATTAATCTCTTTCATGTTTATGTTATACTTCCTTATGAAGTAGCGAGTTTTGCAAAGAACAAAGCTTTATTTATGGTGAATTAGGCCACTGCGTATTAAATAAATGACATAAAAACAAATTTTGAAAAAAAAAATAGAGATATATAAATGAATATTTTATATCTTAGATATGAATACTTCAATGTATATAAATAAATACTTGCATGGCAAGATATTAATACTTGTGCAACGGACAACTCGAAAGCATGTCATCGTGGATCTCATTTAAAAGATAAAATTGAGTACAAAACATTCGTGGTTTTAGATTTGCAAAATTCTTCACAGATCGTTAGAAATATTAATTAGATTGAATGGAGAAAAATAAACCCACCTCTAAAAACGTGTAAAAGATGGATGAGTGATGTGTCTAGTTTTTATATTTGCACTTATATGACAATGATTAATAGTTTCTTGATAAGAGATGAATACTTATGCAACAGACAACTCGAAAGTATGTCATCATGGATCTCATTTGAAAGATAAAATTGTATAGAAAAAGTTCGTGATTTTAAATTTGCAAAATTTCTCATAGATTGTTAGAAATATTGGTTAGATTGAACGGAGAAAAAAAATCATCTCTAAAAACGTGTAAAAGATAATAAGTGATGTGTCCAATTTTTATATTTGCATTTGCACGACGAGGATAAATATTTTTTCGATAAGGATGAATACTTATACAACGGACAACTCGAAAGCATATCATCATGGATCTCATTTTAAAGATAAAATTATGTCAAAAACATTCGTGATTTTAGATTTGCAAAATTCCTCACTGATCATCAAAAATATTAATTAGATTGAACGAAGAAAAAAAAATTTCATTTCTAAAAACGTGTCTAGTTTTTTTTTTTTAAATACTTGATATATTAGATATGAATACTTAATGTGTTATAGATGAATACTTGTGCGTATCAGTTATAAAATCTTTCAAATATTATGTAATTTTTAAATAGTAATCGGTCCCCCTAAATAGTTAGTAATTAAAGTAGTTAATAATAACTCGGAATAAAATGAGACATTGCTACAGAATATAGCTAAGTGCTCCATACATATAAATATCAAATTTATTTCCCGACAAAGACCAAGAGGACAGAGTCGACAGACTGCAACTATGGTCCGGTCACGTGAAATGGAGCTAACATGCATTTGAAATTAATAACACAATAAATAAACTACAATTAATATAACGGTTAATTACAATATATACCATGTGGGACTATTTAAATCCTGCCGGAAGAGCAAAAATAATCATACATGTTCTTTTTAATTTGAGTAAAATGTAATATAAATTTAAGTTTACTACAGTGATTTGTGAGTTCAATCTCAAAATTATCAGGCTGATTTAAAAATGAGAATTCAAAACGCCAATTTTGATTTAATTTTAGAACTAGACATTCATGTTTTAAAACATTAATTATATTTCAAGTTTTTTTTTTTTTTTTAAAGTTGTTTCAAGTTGGTCTAATTATATAAATCAAGAGCTCACGAAAAATGCAAGTACTAAAATTTCAACTGCTATGCTTTTAATGTCAAATTTAAATATCCTGATAACAATATTTGCACTAAATTTTTTGCAAAATTTTCGCAACATAACTAGGGCTGTAAACGAGCTGGCTCGGGCCGAGCTGGGCCTTAGCTCAGCTCGTTTATTTTGACCCGAGCCTGGACCAAGCGAGCTGGATCTAGGTCACCCGAGCCAAAACCCCTGGCTCAGCTTGTGACAAGCCAGCCCGAGTTGGCTCGCTGGGCTTTATTGGGCTGTTATTATACAAATAAAAAAATAAGAAATCACATTCAAAAAATTTAAGAAATTGTCCAACAGGCACATCTTCAAGCAACTAAAGCCATATCATTTCTTCTCAAACCAAAAATATATCAATTTTGCATAATTGCGCCTTTAAAAATGGGACTAGACTTAAAATTATACATGACTAAATCCTAAATTCACTGTAGCTTAACGAGCCGAACTGACCCTTGGCTCAGCTCGTTTATTTTGGCCCAAGCCTGAATCGAGCTGGCTTGTTAACAGCTCGGTTCACTACCGAGCGAGCTGTTAGCAAACGAGCTAGAGGTGAGCCCCGAGCCACGAGCTTTTTCGACATCCCTAACCATAACTATCTGTGGATACCATAACTAGTAGCAGAGATCGCAAAACTGTAGCACTTGAAACTTTTTCCAAGTATTAACAATGACATTCTTAACTATTTTACTCTATGCACGAAAATAGTTAAACCTATGAGGTGAAATTTTTTACGTAAATAATTACCTTCCAACCAAATCTTCTAAACGTTCTAGCACCATAAATACTTGTCATTGTTCCAACCAAATCATAGTTCTAACAATTTGTGAGAAATTTTACAAATATAAAATCACGAACTTCTACTCTGCAATTTTCTCTTCGAATGAGATCTATGATGAAATATTTTTCGACTCGTCATCACACAAATATTTATACCTCATTGTTTAAGTACTTATACTTGTACTTACAAGTATTTTTTTTTTACATATGATCCTAAATCATGACGTTTGAAACATTATTATAAACTATTGTAAGTATTTATATTTATGCATTAAAGTATTTATATCTATGATATTAATTATTTTTGCTAGAGAAAGGTTCACACATAGACGATTGAGGAATATTGATACGAGGATATGGAGTCTCCACTATTTTATTAGAGGAAGTTAACGTGGGGATGATTGTCCCCTTCTTGATTTTTTTCTATCCCGTTGGTCAGTCACATTACATGATTAGTTATGTAATGCGAATAGTCATATCACGTGTTGTCATGACGACGTGACGTGACTAGCCATGACCACACATGATGTGACTATTTATGTGACTTGATTATTTTCTATCTTTTTAGCCACATAGCATCATGTAAAACTATTTTTGATCGCGTGATAGAACCAAATCACAGCACAATAATCACGTTCTGTCACGTCACATTTTTTTCTTCTTCTTTATATAAGTGACATTATCTCCGTCTTGCCATTCTATTTCCCTCTCTCATATTTTATTAGTTTCTATTGAATAAAAAATTCTCCAGAGTAGGGGCGTCAATGGTATCCTTTTATCTATTTACCTGACGTGTATTGTATTTGGAAACACAGATAATAGTAAAAAAAATTTCGTTATTTTATCCATTATCGTAAAAGATAATTCTTAAAGATAAATGACACATGATACAATAAGGTTTTGTATTTTATTAAATTTTTATAACACAAATTAGTTGTATTTATTATTTGTTTTTTCTTTTCTATTTTCTTGTTTTGAAAAATATTTGATCAAAACACAAATTAAGATATCAATGACACTTTTTTATCCGTTTATCTGATCCGTACCATATTTGAAAAGATAGATAAAAAAATTATTATCATAACAGATACGAGTATGAAAATATCTCCATTTGACTTGTATCGTACACATTAACACCGAATTTGTATCCTCTCCATTAACTCAAAAGAAAATCTTTTGAGTTAATCAATCTCAATCGTCTGATATGTTTTAAGATTCGTGCAGATTAAATTTGCACTAATTTTGAAAGACTCCTATTTTATAAGCAGAAATCCGATTAACTTTGTTTAAAATCATACAGTTGAAATTAATTAACTCAAAAGATTCTTTTTGAGTTAGTGCAGAGGATACGCATTCAGATGCCCTACCCTATTTTTTTTTTTTTCCATAAAAGCCCGTAGGCAGATAAATATAAAGTTCAAGGACCCTTCTGAATAAGTAAACAACCCTGTCCTAACACTAAGAACTCATTCTATCATCTATGCAAATAAAGGAAAGGTAAAACCAAAACAATCCTACCCTTCATTTCTACCCTTTTTTGCTAAAGTGTCAGCCACCTCATTCTGGCTTCGATCTATATAATAGCAATCAAAGGCTGGCTCGGGCTTGAAAAGATTCCACACTTGCATAATTACCGAATATATAGGCCCTCCAGTCCACATTTAACGCAGGAGATATACTGTTGACAGCTTTTATCAGTAGTTGACAATCAGATAGAAAGGTGCATTCAGGGATACCACGGCTTAGAACCAATTTTATAGCCTCTCTTAGCGCAATTGCTTCGATAGTAATTGCTGACCACCTCCAAAATTTTTGGAGGGTGTCTGCAAATTGAGTAGGATTAAATTTTAAGCTTTACTAAGGAAGAGATATTTAGCAACAAAAAGTTAAGAAAGTGAAGACTTAGTTTTTTTAAAGAGCTTTAAGTCATATAGAATGACTCTTTAAAAACTTAGACAAGTTTAAAAATATGGGTAAAAAAAAATTAAAAAAAATGACTTTAAGTCATACAAAGAAATAAGTATTTAGCAAGCTTAAGATTCCTTAAAACACTAGAAACCTCTAAGAAAATCTAAGCTATCCTTACCAAACAGGAATCAAATCTGCTGCTTTTCTGAATCTAACCGTTCAAATTTGTTGAAATTTGTGCATAAAAAAGTTTCTTCATAGAGATATGTGAATATAAAATTTTGAACGATTAAATTCGGAAAAACAGCAAACTGCTTTTCTTATAAAAAAGCAGCAGATTGATATCCTACCAAACACTACCTTGCTGATCTGTAAATTACAAACTCCTCCCTGAGAGAAGATGATAATCCCTATGCCCCCATTCCGCATGTCTATCCAGACTCCATCGGTATAGCACACAAAACTCGATGCCCTACCCTAGTGACAAAGGTACTAGGAGAGCATTTAATGCTACGTACAAAGCATTAAATGCCTTGCCAGATCATGATAATTGTAGCTCTGCAAAGAGATAAAAAAAAAAACTGTAGCTCTGCATGTTTTTGTGGGCCTAGACCTTGTATTTTGCTTTTCGTTTTACCTTTTGAGATTGTTAGGTCATGCTAACATCGTCGTCAAGTAGTTATGTCATCAAAATTTATTTCTAATCATGATATGACCCTGCGTTTTATAACTAGTTCGTATCCTCTGAGATATCTCAATTTTTGCGTGACCGACGTGTCCGATGCCTATTCGGAGGTGATGTAGGGGGTCTGAATTATGTGTGCTTTGAGATTCATGCAGAACATATTTAAACGGTTGAGATTTTCCATAAAGCCTTTGAGATATCTCAGAGGATACGAATTCTTTTATATCATGATACCGACTTTTTTAAAAATATCCAAAAAAAAACAAATTATTAAAAATAATCAGGGTCTGCCCAAACCATCTCAAAATTCGGCAATCCCAGATTTTAATTCCCAACCACGTCAAAATTGGGTGGTTCGAGAATTTTTTTTTTTTTTTGCAAATCAAATTTTTTTTTTATATATTCAGGTTTTTTTCAACTTTGTACCTCTGGTTTTCTTAGCAAAACAGCTCCAAAAATTATGAAAATTTACCGACATATAGTCTCGACATCCTAGAACAGCATTGCCAAGTTTCATGCAGAATGTCTGAACAGAACATGAGATATAAGCTCGCAAAAATAGCCCCAACTGATGAATGTTTTATCCGGGGTCCAACTTTGCACCTCTGTTTTCTTAGCAAAAGATCTCCAAAAATCATGAAAATTTACTGACATACAGTCTCAACATCGTAGAACAGCACTGCCAAGTTTCATGCAGAATCTCTGAACAGAACGTGAGATATAAGCTCACAAAAATAGCCCCAACCGATGAATGTTTCATCTGGGGTCCAACTTTGCACCTTTGGTTTCCTTGGCAGTGCTGTTCTGGAATGTTGAGTCTGTATGTCGGTAAATTTTTATGATTTTTGGAGATGTTTTGCTAAGGAAACCAGAGGTGCAAAGTTTGGACCCTGGATGAAACATTCATCGGTTGGGGCTATTTTTGTGAGCTTATATCTCAAGTTCTGCAGAACATATTTAAACGGTTGAGATTTTCCATAAAGCCTTTGAGATATCTCAGAGGATATGAATTCTTTTATATCATGATACTGACTTTTAAAAAAAATATCCAATAAAAAAAGAAATTATTAAAAATAACCAGGGTCTGCCCAAACCACCTCAAAATTCGACAATCCCGAATTTTAATTCCCAACCACGTCAAAATTAGGTGATCTGATAATTTTTTTTTGCAAATCAAATTTTTTTTATATATTCAGGTTTTTTTCCGACTTTGTACCTCTGGTTTTCTTAGCAAAATAGCTTCAAAAATCATGAAAATTTACCGACATATAGTCTCAACATCCTAGAACAGCATTGCCAAGTTCATGCAGAATCTCTGAACATAACGTGAGATATAAGCTCACAAAAATAGCCCCAACTGATGAATGTTTTATCCGGGGTCCAACTTTGCACCTCTGTTTTCTTAGCAAAACATCTCCAAAAATCATAAAAATTTACTAACATACAGTCTCAACATCGTAGAACAGCACTGCCAAGTTTCATGCAGAATCTCTGAACAAAACGTGAGATATAAGCTCACAAAAAAAGCCCCAACCGATGAATGTTTCATCTGGGGTCCAACTTTGCACCTCTGGTTTCCTTGGCAATGCTGTTCTGGAATGTTGAGTCTATATGTCGGTAAATTTTTATGATTTTTGGAGATGTTTTGCTAAGGAAACCAGAGGTGCAAAGTTTGGACCCTGGATGAAACATTCATCGGTTGGGGCTATTTTTGTGAGCTTATATCTCAAGTTCTGTTCAGAGATTCTTCATGAAACTTGGCAGTGCTGTTCTAAGATGTTGACACTATATGTCAGTAAATTTTCATGATTTTTGGAGATGTTTTGCTAAGAAAACAGTGGTGCAAAGTTGGACCCCGGATAAAACATTCATCAGTTGGAGCTATTTTTGCGAGCTTATATCTCACATTCTGTTTAGAGATTCTGCATGAAACTTGGTAGTGCTGTTCTAAGATGTCAAGACTATATGTCGATAAATTTTCATAATTTTTGGAGCTGATTTGCTAAGAAAACTAGATGTACAAAGTCAGAAAAAAACCTGAATATATAAAAAAAATTGATTTGCAAAAAATAAAAATAAATAAATTCTCGAACCGCCGAATTTTGAGGTGAATTGGGCATTTTTAAAAATTTGGGCAGACCCTAGTGTTTGGTAAACGGTCCGGGCAAAATCCAGGCACGGGCAAAACCCGGGCACGGGCACGGGTAGACATGGTCACGGGCAAACGGGTACAACGGACCGGGCATCACGGGTTTTTTTTTCAAAAATCCTGCCTTGCCCGTTTAATACCCGTGCCCGTCACAGGTTCAGGGGCAGGACGGTTCGAGTAGGGGGGCCGGGCGGTTTGGTCCGATCCTTTTTTTTTTTCCTATTTTTTTTTTCTTTTTTCTTTTCCCTCTTTTTTTTGTTTTTTTTTTCTTTGAAAACCAATAAATTGTAAATTCAAATTCATACCAATTAAAATTCATTTGATATGGCTGTATATTTGAACTCAATAATTTTTGTTATAATCAAATATTAATAAAAAAAATTTCTTTTTTTTTATTAAAATATAAATAAATTATAAATCCAATTTCATTCAAACATATGTAGATTATAAATAACAAAAAACAAAGCAATGTGCTCTTGCAATTTGTTTATTGCTTTTAGTATTTAAAAATAAAAAAATATATATATGAAATTAATTTATGAGATGGATCAAATAAAAGTTAATATTCTTGTCAATATCACGTTTTGAAAGTAATTTCATGAGACTGACTAATATGCTTTCGGCAGCACTTCGGCCGAAGTACTGCCGAAAACATATTAGTCAGTCTCGTAATTTCATTAAAATATATGAAATTATCATATATCTATTAAATTGCAAATGAACTTGTCATTTAAATTATATATTTTAGTCACTTTATATAAAATAAATTTATGAATGTCTAATATAATTAGTTTAAAATATTATTTTTTATGTGAAAATGTATTGGTTTGGAGGGAATTTTCAAAAAAATTGAAATTTGAAAAAAAAAGGGTACGGGTACATGGTCACAGGCACGGGCGCACGGGTTCACGGGCACAGGCTCACGGGTATGGGTTCAAGAGTATGGGGGTCCGGGTTCTCACGGGTTGTTTTTCTTTGAAAAACCGGGTCCGGCCCATTTAATATTCTCATGGGCACACCGGTCCGGGTTGAGCCCCCAGGGGCATTTACCAAACATTAGCAGACCCTAGTTATTTTTAATATATATATATATATATATATATATATATATATTAAATGGTGCAGAATTTTAATAAAAACAGCGATTTTGTACCCATCTTAATAAATAGCAAAAAAATTTCAAAAAATATAAAATTTGGTCTCCAAGTATATTTTAATATAGATTGAATATCTAACGGTTTGGATCGACGATTTGGAATTTGAAAATGAAAAAAATAAATGTTGTAACTTTGTTGTAACTTTCAAGTGTTGTAATTTTTTTTTGTATTTTTAAAAAAGTCGGAACATGATATGAATATTATTTCAAAATTTGAGAATAATTTATCTCTTACGTACGTGACATAAATCTATTTTTTTGTCGTTATGCTGGAGTTGCTTTCTTTCTTTTTCTTTTTTTTTTATTAAGAAAACTGACAGATGTGCCAGTTAGTGCATTAAAATGAAGTCAAAGATTACAACGCTAAACACAAACAGTGCCATGCAACTGGTAGTGTAGCAGGATTTTTATTAGGATTAGGAAAATAATAATTATTTTTTATTTAATTTTTTATTTTTTAATAAAAAAAGAAATTGTCAACCCACTCTTCCTTAAAAATAAACACTTTTTAAACAGTTTGGTAAAAGTGTCATATTAAAAATTATTCTTTTTAACTATATTTTGGGATTAAGATAATTTTGTAATAGTTTAAAAATAAATAGATTCACCGTATGTTAAAATCGTCAATAATAAGACAATTATTTGGTTTGAATGTTAAGACTCAAATAATGTATTGATATTCCTGGTTCTCTGTGAACCAATTATTATTTCTATTTTTATAATTAATGAACCAATATACCAAATCTATTTAAAAATAGATACTTAATTGTCTTTCTTCTCCAAAGAGCTCCGTTTACTTTCTTCCCTGATTAACAAAACTGTTTTTTATTAAATTCAAAATTGACATAAAAAAGTCCGAATTAAGCCACAACTAGAAGAAAATCGCGGCAGAGGTAGGCGATGGATCGAAATAGGGGTAGGCAATGACCTAATTTTATACGGATTTTTTCAAAATCTTTAGGCAGTTGCCTAACCCTGGTCCATGTTGGCTCCGCCTCTGCATGCAACACCCTTTTGCAAATGGAGTTATTTCTCAAGTGGTTTTTTTTTTTCATGCACTTCAGCTCCTTTTTTCATGTGTATATTGGTAGATTTAAGGCTATACTTATTGATTTAAATTTTAAAACAAAGATTTAATTAATTAATATAGCAAGCAATTAAATTTGCCTTCTTGTATATTAGAACTACCGCGCGCAGTAACTAAAGTTGGAGGCTTGGAGCTTAATTACATTGTTTGCCATATATATATCCACATCCTCTCCGTTTTATTTCTCTATATATTCTCCTTATATGAATCTAAGCACTTTGCAAAACAAAGTGCACAAAATATATATAAGCAGAAGATGATTTAATTAATGAAACAAACACATTATATATAGCTCAGAGATACCATGAATGAAACACCGTTGATGAAGGATTGCACCAATACCGGAACCACCAACACGAGTTCAGAGCGGTTTGTTCTTGACTCAACCCTCAACCCCATCGGATCTCCTCCGATGCATCATCAACTATATTTATGAACAAACTCTATACCAAACACAAACAATCAATCATGTTATATATAGCTAATTTATTGCAAATTAAAGCCTTTTTATATTGATGGCGACGTCAACTAGCGCAAGAGTAGCTAGATTGAATATTGGTACGCGAGTGGAGCACAGCTTGACATTCTGACTCCTTGAATTTGAGCAAGTCGGACAAAGACGATCTCTTCTCCATCTAAGTCACTTAAAGAGCTACCCCTATAGATGATCACATAGCAGTCATCAACTTCGCAGGTGGCCATGTGGCAGCTTTCTTCTTCGATTTCACCATCAGTTTCGTCTTTTACTTCATCTTTTGTTTTGAGGCTCAACATTGCTTCGACGACCTTTTATGTTAGAAAGTCGAGAATTAATAAGTATGGCCGGTAATGACACGCATTTTCATGTAATGTTGATATAATAATATAGGGGAAAAAAATAACATCGAAATTGGGGTAAATTTTCATAAAATGTTGATATATAGAAAAAACGGAATAGATATTTACGTCCGCTACAATGCAGTGCTACAGTAGCGGACGGGATAGACAATCCCTTCCGCTACAGTGTTTATTCCGTTTTTTCTATAAATCAACAGAAATGTATCTCTATTTCGATATATTATTTTTCTATTAATAAAACAAATCGGGCTGAGGGAATACTGCATTGTGGGGACCATCCTTTTTCACTGTTTGTAGGTCAGGCTGGCATGGCTTATTTGCTTTTTGGATATGGTAAAGCCGGTTGAGTCTGGGTTACCCGGTTATGAAATTTAAGGCCTTGATGCACATGTCTAGGGGTTAATGGTACGGAAGAAATTGTGAGGTCTAGTAGAACAGTCTTTTTTAGAGGCCTTGCTGGAGCATGTGTCTTGTATAAATTAAAGCAGAATTTTTGTGGAGCATGTCTAATTTTGATGTTCAAATCAGTGTTGTAAAAGACGTCCCTTTAGATCGGTTAATCAACCGATTAGTCGTTGGCGGTGATCAAACCATCATGAATTTTTCTGACTAATCGATCAATTATTTCCGATTATTTATGATTAATTGCTTAACGATACCATGTTTGTCCGATTGCATACTGTTATTTACAACACTGGTTCAAACCAAATGAAAATACTTAATTTTTCAATTCAGAACATACTTCAAAGTTCTAATTAAGCACTTAGCATTCTCTCTTGTTTTGTTTGACATAGAAAGGCATTACTATTCTTTCTGTATCGTTTCAGTATTTCTGAGTTTTGACAGGCTTCAGATATGCTTCTTAGAAAGTTGGGCATGAACTTTGATCAATTTCTAGGTGAATTATTCATGCATAAAGTACAACACGTCAACTGATTGATACATTCTCTGGTATTTATTGTGTTGTGCTGTTTTGGTTTTTTTTCATCTGATGGAGTGGAATAAAGAATGAACGCATTTACCGGCAAAGTTTTTAACAGAGTTGTTTTGGCTTCATGCAGTGTACAAACCATATGCAACGCTATTTTGATTCTCTAGTGTGTACTGTATGAAGTCAAAACTACTCTGTTCAAATCTTTACCCGTCAATCACCTGAGCCCAGATGCAGAGCATATCAACAATATTGCACGAGCATATCAACAATAGTTTCTAACTTAATATTTTAATATATTTTTCTGGGCATCCTAAAAAGCGTAATTTTATTATGAAAAACAACCAAGACAGTTACCCCCTGGGCTTCTGGCTTCTTATTTAGCACAAATTGTTCCCACTAGAGCTTAACATATACTAACTTTAATACACCAGACTCAATTTGCAAAAGAAACCTTCAAACTTTACCCATTCACAGGATGGCCTTTCAGAAAGTGAATGATCAGATCATTGACTTGGTCAGGGAATTGCTCCTGAGCAAAGTGACAACCCTCAGGCATGTAACTGATCTCCAAATTTGGCACATATTTTTGCATTGTTCCTTCCCTTGTGGTTTCATAAATTCCAGGAAATTTGAAGACATAATCTTTCTCTCCCTGGATCAGAAGCACAGGGACTTTAATTTTTTGATCTAGAGCGTTTTGATCTGGCTCGTTCTCCATCCTTCCAAGTGCCCTATTACATCAAGTTTTAAGTACATTTTACAATATGAACTAAAGGATTGATGCATTGAAATTAAAGATTGCAATTTTTGACTTCGGAATTGATAATTATTACAAGCATTAATTCAGATAGTGGGCCAATTGTGGTAATTCAAGGGGACATTACTGGGGTAGACCTAAAATATACGTTCTTAATAAAAATTTGATGTATATCCATTATTGTCAAATAATATCGAAACCTCACCTATAAGGCATTTGAAGAGGATATTTGAAACCATTTTTCTCGTAAAGAGATGCATACGTAGAGAGGTCCTCTTCAGTGAACCACTCTGGCAACGGTGCCGATACGTCAGCAAGGTCCATAATCTCCTTTCCTTCTGGAGCAATCGGAATTTCACTTTTTGAGAAAAGGATATAAATTGTACGCACTACTTGCTTCACATCAAATCTGCTGAAGTCGGCCTCTGCTCTCCCAGGATCCTATGTGACAAGCAAGAAAAATATTAAAAACACCAAATTTTTTAATGATAAAATCATTCTTTTTCTTTCCCCTTTTTTTTCCTTCACTTGAAAGAAGTACAATAACACATGGAGGGTTTTCATTGGAGAATTGTACATCGTACCTGTCAAAACTCTTCTGTGCCATTCATTTTATTTGTCTGGTCAGAATCATATATAAATTTTTTTTCAATAAAAGTGGGTATCCCACTGATTTCCATGGTCAGAATCATATAATGTGATTCTTCTGAATTGATTGTGATTTGGGGCTTAATTCAGATTTAAATATGAACCTAGCCTTGGAAACTTAAATTATGGGACATGATTATCTCTCACCAAATTGGTAGTAAATAATACCTAAAATAGGTTAGTAATATAAAGTTGAAGTACGTACACGCCATCTCTTTACGTAGAAACCTTCAGGAAGAGGATCAACCAAGCCTCGCATGGGTGAAAAAGGAATTCCAATAGATATGACGCCACATGTTTTGTCTGGATAATGGAGTGCAAACTGATATGCTGGAAATGCTCCAAAATCCTTGGCAACGAAGAAAGCCTTCAACCAGAGAAACATTGTCAAAAGAAAAAAAATGTCACTCTATCAAGATGCGCAATTAGAAACAAGATACAATATCAAACCTAATCACATTAAAAAATGTGATGTCTATACCTTCGAGATGGAAAAGGCGTCAAGTATACCAAGTATATCTGAAATTAGGTGCTCCCATGCAGCATTTTCCGGGTCTTGGGGAGCATCCGATAACCCGTATCCACGCCAATCGAATGCAATGGCTCTGTACCCAGCTTTGGCAACAGCAATCATCTGATGGCGCCATGAGTACCATATCTCTGGAAACCCATGAAGAAAAACCACTGTACCCAGCTCATCTAAAATACCAACAGTATACCAAAATATAGGTCATCAGCTTTATTTAATTTAACAGATTCTGATTTTCCTGACATAATATACTCGATTTTAACAGAGCAGCTATAGCTTCCTGCAGCGCACGGACTATAGAATTAAAACTGGTTTGTCGCTGCATGAAGCCAAAACTGCTCTGTTAAAATCTTTACCCCCATCCACCCCTAAATCACCCACTTTCTATTGAATAAGAATGGAAGAAATTCACATCTGTTTAAGCGAAAGATGTGCAACAATAGTAGATTAGCTAACCTTCTCCAATTTGTGCTATGTGCAGATTCAGTCCATTAATCGAGACCTGACTGTGCTCTATCTCAGACTCCATCTTTTATTTTTTTCCCCGACAAGAGAAAGACCTCGACTCTCTCTCTCTCTCTCTGGATTAGATTTCTCAGATAATCGACCACCCTTTCAGAGGAAATAAATCTGCTGTGATTCTAAAGGGATCGCAGGACCCTGTTATTCTATATCCATCCATTTATTTGTTTAGAGATTCGTGTATACAAAATAAGTATTATTGAGATTTGTGCATTTCAAAAAGTGAAAGGTTAGATTTGGAATCACAGGGTCCTGCGATCTCTTTAGAATCACAGCAGATTTATTTCCCCTTTCGGAACCCTTTTGAGTGTTGATCTGCTTGAGATTGTAGTGGGACCAAGTCAATTGGCGAATTCATATCACTAAAGTAACTCAAACTTTTAGTTTAGATGTGGACCGTCAGATCTGCTTTGTCTCGACAATGCATTCTGATCGTACGGTCTGTCTGTAAAATTAAAATTTAAGTTACTTCAGTGAATTCGGACTCAAGATTGGCTAGGTATAGAAAGAGAATCGAGAGGATATGAACAGAATTTTTTATTTTTCAAAATAGATGAATTCTCTGAAAATTTAGATCTCATAGAAACAATTTAATCATTAATTCAATTACTTAGAAAATGTATGCATGAAGTCCACCTTCACGACATAAAATCCAAAAATGTCAACAAACCAAATTATTCCAAAAATTTTATTAACAATTGTTCGCACAAAATATATGCTACAAAGTTTCAGTATAACAAGCTATACCTTTTAAACCTTTGTTATACTCTGTCAAATCAGATAGCAAGTGTACTATTCTATCGATGAGTATGCTCAGGTATCGATCCACAAGGACGGAAAAAAACGACCGACTTATCCTAAAATCAGTTAAGATTCTAGAAGTGAGAGAAATTGGTTTGATTTAGTTCTAACAATTCTACTGATTTATGACAAGTTTAAAAGACAATAAAGAGAATTAAAGTTGTTTTTAATTGATAAAAAGGCGTTTTCAAGGTTCATATTTCATTTCTATCCAGCTCCGAGGCATACGGCCCGTACAGATTCCCGTACGGTCCGCATGGGACCCCGAGTTGATGTTGCAGCTACTGTTTTCTGTGTTGATACTAGTGTTTAGGGTTTCTATCGACCAGATCTAGATACCTAACCTCAACTTTCACATTTTGGCCTAGTACCCGATTACTAGACTCAAATACTTCCCTCTTAGATACGTTAAACCTCAACTTTCGCATTTTGGCTTAATTTATCTAAGTTACTTGTTGGTTTACTAAAAGTATCCAAGAACTTTCGCCTCAAGGAAAGTTTCATCTTTCGGGTACTCCTTGGTTTCACCCTACTTCATATACTTTATTTGGTTGGATTAAATGTCATAGACTTGGCTCCTAATACTTAGATGTGCGCATTCATCTAACGGGATGACTAATCAATTCAAGTAATCACAAATAAAGAAATCGAAATACTACACAACAAGGTAAAAACAAAGCATTCAACACAAAATCCAAGTAGCATGCAAACAAAACCAAACTAGAAACTACATCTTAGCCCTAGAAACAAAGTAAATTAGCTACTCATGTTCACAAGATAACACAAATAACAAGAAATGAAAGAATTCATGACAAAACAGTGGAGAAATGAAAGAGTTCATGACAAAACAGTGGAAAATCCGAAGATCCGTTGCAAACTCACGTTTTTCACATCTCTTCCTTTTTTCCTCCTCTTGTCTTTTTCTCTAAGAAAGATTGTCCAAATTCAATGAACGAAATCCCCTTTTTTTTGGTGTGTAATATCTCATTTAATGCCTCAAATTACGCCCACAGAGGCTTCCTTTTCGGTCTTCTTAAATTATGCTCCTTTCATATTCCAGCTGGATTTTCCGAATTAGCGTCGTACGGTCCGTACGAGATCCTGTACGGACCGTATGCCTGTGCTTTGTCTTGGAGACTTTGTGCCTCTGTTGTGGAACCTTCTGTGTGGTTGGGCAGATCTTGTACGGTCCGTACAGAATGTCATATGGACCGTATGAAAAGTAGTCAGATCTAGTTTTTCGCCCTTTTTTCCTACAAAATACCAAACAAAGCATAGCAGTACCACATTTCAAAGTAAAAGTCCATATTTATAGGTTTTAAAACACAGGTTTTAGTATAAATCATGGTCGTATTTTAGATATAATATGAAGATATCGACAACATATGAAAATATTAAATTAAATTAAATTAAAGAAAATTAAACAAAATAATAAATTTTCTGAAAAAAATCCAAAAATAACAATTTTACTGAATAAGAATTAGTCAGCGGACTTAAAAATATCAATTTCACTTAAGAGCATCTATATCCCTGAAATTCTTGGAGTTTCTAATCTGATGTGGCAGTTTCTAAATCAGTTTTAGAAATGCAGATGGGTTTCTTATTTAGCAACTTTGCTCCAAAGTTTCTTAATAAGAAACCGTTTATAAACTCTGACGTTACCAAATAATTCGGTGAAATTCTTCTCTCTTGTAATTTATTTAATGATGTGGCAATTAAGAAACTCTAATTTTAATTTCAGAGATGTGGGGGTTTAGAAACTTTCAGAAACAAAATTTCTAAACATTAGTTAACAGTTATTTAGAAACTCCAAGAGTTTCACGGATGTAGATGCTCTAATAATGTAACGGACTTAAAATTAAATTTTATTTTAATATTAAATGGCCCTGATTGGTTGGATGCTTTTCAGATGACACGTGTCCATCATGACCATTCAATGTTGGATCATTCAATTTGACTTGTTTAAAATAGAACGCGTTCTGATTTCTAAAATATAATTTTCTTTTCAGATGAGTTCCAAAGGTCAATTGGGAATGTGACGTGTGCATCAGTGCTTGGCCCCATTTGCAGATGACTTTCTTTTCTTTTTCTTTTTTGAGAGCTTGACAGGGGCTGTCAAGGTGCAGATGACTTTCTTTTCAGAGAGTTCAATTGGAAAGGACACGTGGAAACTAGAAGGGAAAACTTTTGTTACAGAAATCATGGAAAAACCCAACAAACCACTTAAATTTCAATTATTACTAATATTTAATAAAAAGAAAAGCCAATACTACTGAATTATTCATACATATTAGTTTGAATTTCCGCTGAATAATTTAGCGAAAATGTTATTATCGAAAATTTTCAGAAACAAATATTTTATGTGTTATTAATTAAAGTTTCGACAAATTATTTCTTGTAGGAAGCATCTAATTGTCCATAGCTTTTTGTCAACCATTTGTCCACAGCTTTGACTTGCGTGAATACTGTAAAATTAATTCTACATGCTGTATAATTATACAATATATCACATAAAATATATCAGTTAATCACAAAATATCCAGCAACTATTTGAAGTGGTCACATGATAGTTAGAAAAAAATTGCAACTTGCACAACATGACAAAATAAATGTACTTTCAAACTGTACTTTCAAAAATTACAGTTATAGGAAGTTATTGGCAGTTAGAGTAAGTTATTAGCGGTTATTGGCAGTTAGAGTTAATTATTAGCGTCCACACTGGGTTGAATCTTGTATACTGTAAAATTGAATCTTGTATACAGTAAAATTTTCAATTGAATCTTGTATAATGTAAAATTGAATCTTCTACACAGTAAAATTTACAATTTAATCTTGTATACTGTAAAATTGAATCTTGTATACAGTAGAATTTCAATTGAATCTTGTATACTGTAAAAGTTAAATCTTGTATACAGTAGAATTTTCAATTAAATCTTGCATACTGTAAAATTGAATCTCGTATACTGTAAAATTTTCAAATAATACTGTAAATTTTCAATTGAATCTTGTATACTGTAAAAAGACAGTTAAATGAGAGTGAATAAGGTTGTGGACAAATGGTGGACAAAACCCAGTGGACAGAAACATTTTCTCTTTCTTATAATTTGGTTTCTTTAGAAAGAACTAAAACGGAGCAATTCATCTATTTATTTATACTTTTTTTAATAAATTTCTTGAAATATTTTCTTTTGAGATTTGAAATTCACCGGATATGGAGAATTCACATCTCTGAGGTATCTCAAATTTTGAGTTGATTTATAAAAAATCCAAACTGTTCAAATAATTTCTGCACGAATCTCAAAGCACAACAATACTGCACCCTGCATTCCGAATAGGCCCTTAAAAAAAATTGTCACGCTTTAAATAAACTGAAAATTCAATATATATCAGACAGATCCGAAATGGCATGCTTGTAAGATTGGATCGTCAATTAGAATATATATATATATATGAGTGGGGTTAAAATGCACCCTCCTTTTTGTGCTCCAAACATGCACCCTCCTCTCGTTTCTTTATTTTTAAAATTCAAATAGTTGATTTGAATCTACTAACGTGTTCTACATATTAAAATGTGCTTGGAGACTAAATTTTACATTTTTTGGAAATTTTTTACTATTTTTTCAGAATTTTTGAAAATCATCACTGTGCTGAATTTTTTATTATTGTTAAGTTTAATAAAAAATTCTGAAAAAATAGTAAAAAATTTCCAAAAAATGTAAAATTTGGTCTCCAAGCACATTTTAATATGTAGAACACGTTGGTAGATTCAAATCAACTATTTGAACTTTAAAAATGAAGAAACGAGGGAAGGGTGCACGTTTGGAGCACAAAAAAGAGGGTGCATTTTAACCCCACTCTATATATATATATATATATATATAGAGGAGGGATCAAGTTACAACATTTTTTGAGTTACAATAAGTTACAACAAGTTTTTTTTTTAATTTTGAAAGTCCAAATCGTCGATTCAAACCGTTAAATATGATCTCTACAATAAAATGTGCTTGGAGACCAAATTTTACATTTTTTGGAAATTTTTTACTATTTATTAAGATGGGTACAAAAACTAGTCAAATTCAGACCATTGAATTTTGTACTCATCTTAATAAATAGTAAAAAAATTCCAAAAAATATAAAATTTGGTCTCCAAGCACATTTTATTGTAGAGATCATATCTAATGGTTTGGATCGACGATATGGACTTTCAAAATTAAAAAAAAGCTTGTTATAACTTGTTGTAACTTGATCCCTCCTCATATATATATATATATATATATATATATATCAGAATAGTGTTATATTAGGAATTAAGATTATTTTACTAATTCAGTTTTTGTTGAAATATAAACTCAACTTTTGTAAAAACTAGTACTATTTAAATTATGCAATTTAAATAATTTTTGTACTAATTCCAATAATGCATTCATGGGCTCAATCACTATCTGATATGTTTTAAGATGTGTACTCTTTGCTTTAAAATTTATATGTTTGTGTCAAATTTTCATACACACATATCGGATGGTTTTAAAGTTCATTGGATTCAAAAGTAGATCAGATGCTCTACTCCGATCTCTAATTATGATATCATTTTAAACGTTTACCTGATTCATACCGTATTCGATAAGACGGGTATAAGGTTTTTTTTTTGTTACCTTATCCGATATGAATATGGGTAAGGATTTTTTTTTGTCAGCTAAACAAGTAAGGGTACGGGTAAAAGTTATTTCATACACGTTACTCTATAGAGTAATTATATGATAATGTTTGAGCAATAGTTAGTTACAATAAAATTTATTTGTGTAATATTTCATATGATAATATTTGATTAATTATTAGTAATATACTTTTGTTATTTAGTGTATGTTTTTTTCTAAGAAAAATATCAAAGATATTACTTTTATTTGCATGTCTTGTTATTTAGTTAAATAATTGAATTTGTCTCAAAAGATATACATATTTAAAATTATCTTGCTATATAAAAAGAAAAACAATTTAGTTGAAATTAATTGCATCTTTTTTTTCATTTGTAGTAATTGTATAAGTGTAAAATAAATGAGTTTTGATATTCTATTTATAAAATATAATAAAACTAATTATTATATTAGTATTATTTGTTATTCATCTGTTACCGTTTCGTTATTCAATAATTTTAACCGGTAAAGATAGAATAAGATAAAGTCAATTCTTAATATGATAAAGATAAATTTAATTTTTAATATGTATAGGTATTAAAATGATTTCACCCTACCTCTTTATCTCCTCCTCTTTGAACTTTGCAATTTATGACAATAACCCCTACAACAATTAATTTACTAATTAACACTCAATTTTTAATTATGAAATGACTTGAAAATCCTTCATTCATACATCCTTATTTAAGTTTTTTTATTAATAATAAAACTTTAAAGTTTTTAATATCAATTTTAAACTTATATAATGTCTTAATTACTTCTTATGGTAAAAAAAAAAAAAAAGTTAGCAGAAATAGAAGATACATGTCCTTGATGTCATGGTGAAGTTTTAGTTCCAAATAAGTCAAATGGCATTAATTGAAATGCAATTCAATTACAATTTTGGAGAAAATATGTGGTTATCCATATTGACGTTCCGGATGCATGCTCTTATTGAAAATTTTGAAGGTTCGCCGATGCACCTTTTTTGGTGGAAAAAGTATCATATGCGGAGTTTTTCCGTGCGGTGCTTTTAATCTGGTCTGTTCGTTTCGAATCGGACGGACCAAATCAAATTTTGTCCGAATTTTAAAAAAATTCAAAATTTGATGAACCCTTAATTCAGTCCGTCTAATCCGAAACGAACGGACCAGATTAAAAGTACCGCACAGCACTGCACGGAAAAAACACCGCAGAGAATAGCGTTTCCTTTTTTGGTAGGATAACTAAAAATTAAGCAATTCAAAGTTAAAACTAATTTTATGAGATGCAAAAAATTCCAAATGTAACAATCTTGAATATTCAAATAGTGTGTGAACGATTAATTGGTTATGTTGAATATACTTTCTAGATGTAGAACCATCAAATATTTGTCCCTTGCTATGTTTATTTTTCTTGTAGAATATTCATCAAATATTTGTCCCTTGCTATGTTGATTTTCTCCGATTGACTCCCAAGTCTTTTTTGTTACAGACATGTCAAATCAACAAGTGTGCTTAAGAGGAACCAGAGGTGCAACTGGGGGTGTTCATTGGATCTGTTTTAATTGGTTTTAAACTGAACTGTGAAAGTTCAATTTAAACAGTTAAATGGATCGGTTTACTTTATTTTTTCAAACCAGTTTAATAATTCAGTTTGATTCGGCTTAGAAATTTTAAAATTGATTAGATTGAACAGACCGAAAATTTTAAATCCAACTCCTTTGAAACAAACATTAAAAAAAATTTTCAAAAATTACAGCATAATATATATTGCTTGTTTCGGTTAAAAACCGGTTAAACGGAAACAAATAAAAATTTAAAATTCATCTTTAAAAAAATTAACTAAAAAATTATTTATTTTTATGATTAATATCTTCAACCAAACAAACTGGTTCTTATTCTTCAGTTTGGTTTGATTTGATTTTTGAAAACCAAACAAATTTTGATTTGCTAATTTTTATTCAGTTTGGATCAAACCGAACCAATGAACAACCCAGGAGCAACTTAATCAAATGTGCACATGCAATTACTGGTACAACATCTCTTGGACCTAGTGGCGGATTGAAGAAGGGAAAATGAGTGTCAATTGATCTCTATTTTTTTTGTATTTTGTATGTTTTTTTTATATATAATTTTAGAGTAAAATGTCTTAATATGGTAAAATTGACCTCCATTCTTTTAAAAAAAAATTGATATAATTGATCCCCATTGTTCAAAAGTCTAGCTCCGCCTCTGAATACATTTTTTTTTTTTCGTTTTTCAAATTGGCACTCTCTTGATACTATTTTAACATACTCGAATAACAATTTTTTTATTATTTATTTGTCTATCTAAAGGTAGCCATTGTAGGTGGCATAATAACAAGTTCATATTTAAAATTAAGAAGGTTTATGATATGTTACTCGAATACAGCATAAATATAATTTTAGAAATAATTTATTGTTTTGAAATGTAAATATATATTACAAATATTAATGTATTTTAGAAAGTAAACAGAAGTTCATAAATAAATAAGATGAGGTAAGTAATTTATTATTTGTAAAATTTAACTTTAATTAACATATCCTAATCCAAATTATATTATGGAGAAATATCAAAGAGAATGTGTCAATATTTAATTTTTGTAATTGGATGGGTAAATACCTAAAAAACATAAATTTTGATGGATATGTAGCTAATTTTGCCATAATTAAAAGCAAGATACATCCCTTAATAAACAGAATAACATATTATCTGACTCAATTCACCAGCAAGCCCCTGAAACTTTAATTATTCACAGGATGGGCCTTGAGAAAGCCTGTAATTAGCTGATTAACTTGGACAGGGAATTGTTCCTGAGCAAAGTGACATCCTTCAGGAATAAAACTAATTTCCAGATTAGGCACATAATCTTTCATAATGCCTTCTTTTATTGCTTCATACCGACCGGGAAGTTTATATACGTAATCTTTTTCTCCCTGGATCAGAAGCACAGGGACTCGAATTGTTCGATCTGATGGCAGATTAGTCTCTTTTATACTGCGCACTCTGAAAATCCAAACATTATATCAGTATCAGACATAACATACCAGTAAAAATGAGTTTATATATAACCTTATAGCTTACCTGTATGGAATTTGAAGTGGATAAGTGAACCCATTTTTCCGGTAAAGAGAAGCATACATGGAGAGGTCTTCTTCACTGAACCACTCTGGTAGAGGCGTCGATAAGTCGGCAAGATCCATAATCTCCTTTCCTTCTGGAGCAATTGGGATATCACTTTTTGAGAAGAGGATATAAATGGTTCGCACCACTCGCTTCACATCAAATCGACTGAAATCTGCCTCTGCTCTACCAGGTTCCTGTAGGGACATACCAAAAAAAAAAAAAAAAAAAAAACAGATAATTTTGCTACAGCATGTTATATTTGGAACATAAGAAACTGTAAATTAATTGAATATTTTTATTGGAAGATCTAATGATTTCTGTCATGCAATTTGTGAGTTTTATACTGTACTGCTCAGTTTTACACTTCTATTCATCACTCTCACTTTATTTATTCTATTCTCGTAATTTCTGATTATTCTGGTAACTAGGCATTCAAATCAAATTAGGTCCTTTTCGATAGCAAAATATCAGATGATCTTACCAGTACCGACATGACCAGTACATCAGGTAAAAGAGAGCCAATTTTATAATTTACCTGCCATCTCTTTATGTAGAAACCCTCTGGAAGCAGGTCGTATGAGGAAGGTACCGGCAAGTAAGGCATTCCAATAGATACTACACCGCATATTCGATCAGGGTATAAAAGCGCAAACAAATATGCTGGATATGATCCGAAATCCTTGGCAACTAAGAAAGTCTTTATGATATGTCAAGAGAAATATCACTTTATTATTTATAAAATTAGAGGAGGAAAACAAAAATATCTCCATAAACAATTGATATTTACCTTTGGGATGGAAAGAGCATCAAGTATACCAAGAAGATCTGAAATAAGGTGCTCCCTTGAAGCATTTTCCGGGTCCTGGGGTTGATCCGATAGCCCGTAACCACGCCAATCAGGTGCAATTGCTCTGTACCCGGCTTCGGCAACGGCAACCATCTGGTGTCGCCATGAATACCATATCTCAGGAAATCCATGAAGGAATACCACTGTCCCCAGTTCATCTAGATTACCAGTATAATTAATTTATCTTCAATTGATGAAAATTGAAATAGAACTCAACAGGAACTAAATTAAATGAAGTATGACCTTTGGAAATCTGTGCTATGTGGAGATTAAGGCCATTGATTGATAAATATCTGTGCTCTATCTCCATCTGATCAACACCAAGGTGAAAAAGGCTAGAAGTGATGATGTGATTTTTTGTTATTGGTGTTAAAAGAAACTTGTAATCAAGGTTAGTAAGTATTACCTAATCACTATTATATACCGCAATGTTTAATTTCAAGAAAGTCCAGAAAAATTTCCGATTTGTATTAAATTTTTTTTTTTTTATTTGTGCTCCAGTGAAAAGCTTAGTATCCCAACACTGATCTTACTCATGATATTCTTCTTATTATTTGTTTAACTTTCTGCATTTTGTAACATTGAATTTACTAAAGGAAAAATATGACGTGACACGTGCTCAATTTTTTTTTTTTTTTCATGTGATGTGATGTGATGTGATTCAACCGGCAATAACTTGACTAATTTTCTTTACTAATTTAATTAATTAAATTCAGAAAGTTCAATTGATGTTTGCTGGAAATTTGGAGTGCTGTAATTATACAGAATGGTCCTCCAAAGCTAAGATGAACATAATACAGCTCCGGACACACTTTTTTTCCCGTGAGTTATCTTGCTCAGAAATGAAAGTTTAGCGGAAACAGCTTTTGTCATATAATACAAAGAATGGAGGATATTTATGTAAAAGAAATATGGCATGAAAATCACATTAAAGATAAACTGATGTGGCTGTGAAGGAACAAAGAACAGCTGACATAGGCCGCCTAATATAATTGACCAATCACCCAAAGTTCCAAAGGGGAAACAATAATTACATTTTTTTTATATTATCCTCTCGATTCTCTCTCTCTATACCGAATTTATGTCACCTAAAGTAACTCAAAATTTCAGTTTAGATCTGGAACCGTCAGATCTGTTTGGTGTATTCCACTTCGGTCCAGATTGGTCTAGATTCTGATCAGACGGTTTGGATCTAAACGCAAAATTTGAGTTGCTTCAGAGGATCCGGACACTATACCTAACCAATCTGAGTATCTGACGGAGTCACACTGATCTGAGTAAAAGATGGAGTCTGAGATAGAGCACACTCAGCTCTCGATTAATGGTCTGAATCTCCACATAGCACAAATTGGAAAAGGTTAGCTAATCTACTATTGCTGCACATCTTTCTCTACATAGATCTGAATTTCTTTTATTAAGCTGATTAAGATTTAAGAACCAGTGAATTTCTTTCATTTTTCGTGATAAAGATCTTGAATGCAAATATAAGAATTATAGAAAGCAGGTGAGGCAGGGGCTGATGGGGGGTTAAATATATTAACAGCGTAGTTTTGGTTTCATGCAGCGCGCAAACCATGTGAAACACTGTTTTAATTCTACAGTCCGTGCGCTGCATGAAGCCAAACCTACTCTGTTAAAATGTTTAACCTTGATGGGCATATTCTGTCAGGAAAATCTGAATCTGGTAAAATAAAGCTGATGACCTATATTTTGGTACACTGTCGGTATTGTAGATGAGTTGGGTACAGTGGTTTTTCTTCATGGGTTTCCAGAGATATGGTACTCATGGCGCCACCAGATGATTGCTGTTGCCAAAGCTGGGTACAGAGCCATTGCATTTGATTGGCGTGGATACGGGTTATCGGATGCTCCCCAAGACCCGGAAAATGCTGCATAGGAGCACCTCATTTCAGATATGCTTGGTATACTTGACGCCTTTTCCATCTCTAAGGTGTATAACTCACATTTTATTAATGAGATTAGGTTTGATATTTTAGTTGTTTCTAATGACAACTTTTCTCTGGTTGAAGGCTTTCTTTGTTGCCAAGGACTTTGGAGCAATTCCAGCATATCGGTTCGCACTCAATTATCCAGAGAAAACATGTGGCATCATATCTATTGGAAGTCCTTTTTCACCCATGCGAGGCTCCAGTGGTCCTCTTCCTGAAGGTTTCTACATACAGAGATGGCTTGTATGTACTTTGAAATAATAAATTACTAACCTCTTCTAGGTATATTTTAGTACCAATTTGGTGATAGATAATCATGTCCCATGACTTAAGTTTCCAAGACCAGGTTCATATGTAAACCTGAATTAAGCCCCAAATCACAATCAATTCAGAAGAATTACATAATATATAATCATGACTAACAAAAGGCAAAAAGAATGATTTTGTCTTTAAAAAAATGGTGTTTTTATTATTTTTCTTGCTTGTCACATAGGAGCCTGGGAGAGCAGAGGCCGACTTCAGCAGATTTGATGTGAAGCGAGTAGTACGCACAATTTATATCCTTTTCTCAAGAAGTGAAATTCCAATTGCTCCAGAAGGAAAGGAGATTATGGACCTTGCTGATGAATCGACACCCTTGCCGGAGTGGTTCACTGAAGAGGACCTCTCTACATATGCATCTCTTTACGAGAAAAATGGTTTCAAATATCCTCTTCAGATGCCTTATAGGTGAGGTTACAATATTATTTGATAATAATGGATGTACATCAAATTTTTATTAAGATGTATATATTAGGTCTAGCTCTTGATCTCTCAGGATGCTAGGTACTTGAATTAATTTTCATAACAATTATCAATTCTGAACTAAAAAATTGCCATTTTCAATTTCAATACATCAATCCTTTAACTCATATTATAATAAGATACATTTAACTTGAGGTAATAGGGCACTTGGAAAGCTGGTGGATGTGCCGGATTCCAAAATTGAAGTCCCTGTGCTTCTGATCCAGGGAGAGAAAAATTATAGCTGCAAATTTCCTGGCTTTTATGAAACCATCAAGGAAGGAGGAACAATGCAAAATAATGTGCCAAATTTGGAGATCAGTTATATGCCTGAGGGTTGTCACTTTGCTCAGGAGCAATTCCCTGACCAAGTCAATCAGCTAATCATTCACTTCCTGAAAGGCCATCCTGTGAATGCGTAAAGTTTGAAGGTTTCTTTTGCAAATTGAGTCAGGGTATGGAAAACGAAAATATATATTAAGTTATAGTACTGGGAACAATCTGTGATATATAAATAAGAAGCCATGAGCTCAGGGGGTAACTACTAACTAGTCTTGGATGTTTTTCATAAAATTAAACTATATATTGACGATATATATGCTTGTGCAATATTTGCAATTGCATGGCAAGAGCCTTATTCACCATGCATGTCTTTATTTATTCAATTATTTTAACTATCTCGCATCTTATTTCTGCGGAAAGGTGACTATTAATATAGTAAATTACACAATAAAGAAAACTTCAATCAGGGTTAGACGTGATGAGAACATAGTAGGTCTCATGGGCATTGGAACCACTTTTGGTTCAATGAGCTCCAAGACTGTCCAATTTGTTTTAAAATTTGTGCGCACAAAAATTGAAACACATGTACATGAATTTTAAAGCGGAGTGGACAATGATTGAATCCATCAAACTGAAAAGTTTTGGATAGGTTAAAGTACAACAATTTGATTCAATTCATCAATCTATTCACAACCCAAAAACCAAAATCCATGTATTAAATCAATTTCAAAATAAATATAGAGTTTATCACTAGATGCGCAATAAAATCTTCAGGTTCTAGCAGTAATCTTCTTAGTTCTTGCCCTTCGTGTCAAATCCACGCAACAGCAATTGCAGTCGCGTCTTTACCAGTATCCACGTGAACAGATTCGAAAACAACCATGAGTTAGAGTAATGACAATCCCCTTTTGTCTTTTCTCTTTCTCTTGTGTTTTCTAAACTAGTGCGAACTTGGATCAGATTTTCAATCTAACTGAAAATCTGTATCATTTTCTCTTTTCTTTTCTTATCCGAAAATATAACATATATTAGTCTAATCTGAAACTGAACAATTCATTTATATATAATACATTGCACCCACTTAGATTGCACCCATTCAGTTTGCACCTATTCAGAGATGTTTATCCAATCATATTAGATCAAATCACATCACATCAGAAAAAAGCAGTTCGGGCCCATATTTTGATGCAGCTTCAAAAGACTTAATCCATATTTAATTACTCAATTAACTATTGATCAAGGCCTAAAATATTCTGGCCTGTTAGTACATTTCTAACACAGACCAAAGTAGATCCAATAAATATCAGACCTACTATTCTCTCTAGATATGACATGTATAGTAATAACTATTAATTAAGGTCTAAAATATTCTGACATGGTAGTACATTTTTAACTTGGACCAAAGTAGATCCAATAGACATCGAACCTACTATTCTCTCTAGATGTGACATGTATAGTAAGATGCAGTGCAGAGGATCTTTTATTATTCATGTGGATTATAATCGGACAATCTAGTTCTAAACTCAAACTTTTGAGTTACTTTAGGTGAAATGAATTTGGTATAGAGGGAGAATCGAGAGGATATGAAGGAAAAAATTAATTTTTTAAAGTTCATTAAAAAATAATACAGCAAAATAAATGAATTGTCTAAAAGTTTCTAATCATAGAAGAAATAGAATCAATTTCTACCTATCATTTTTACTCACAAAAATCTATTGATATATTTTTTTTTTGTTTCTCTCTTTTTTTTAATATTTTTTATAGACCAAAAATTATCTTTTTAAGTTGTAGATACATATACGAAACTACAATTCACTTTTCCAAGTGAACAGAGTGAGATGAGATTTAAGAGCCGAGTTTTAGCTCATAATCATCACGAGCCAGAAGTGAGCTAGACGAGTTGACTCGTTTAAATTTTAAGAAGAAAATAAATTTTATAATTTTTTTGGAATTGAACTGGCTCATGAGCTTGCAAGCGGACTAGATTCAGCTCAAACTCATTAATTCTGAACCGAACTAGTAACGAGCTGGCTCGTTAACTGTTCGAGCCAGTAAAGAACAAGCTGTTAACGATCGAGTCATATGTAAGTCCTGATTGATACACGAGCTACGATTTTTTTTTTTTTTGCTGGCCTAAGTCACACTGTCTTGAGCAGATCAACAGCAAAGAGTGCCGATTATCTGAGAAATCTCTGATGAAACAGTGGACCCTCCTTCCATCTCCATCATTCGTCTCATCCAAAGAGAGAGAGTGAGAGAGATAGAGAGTGTCGACTCGTTTGTCTTGCGACGGTAAAAAATTGAGTAAGAGATGGAGGTTGAGATAGAGCACAGTCAGGTCTCGATTAATGATCTGAATCTCCACATAGCACAAGTTGGAAAAGGTTAGTTAATCTACTATTGTTGCATATCTTTCTCGAAACAGATGTTTAAAGGGCCCCGTGCGTTATAGGCGTGGACTGAATTGGTCCAATTGCACGGTCCGAAAATTTACTAAAATGGTACGTTAATTCAGAGGTTGCGGATCCGGGCTGGGGTAAATATTTTATCAAAGCAGTTTTAACTTCATGCAGCGCAAAAACCATATGAAGATTATGTAGTCCGTGTGCTGCATGAAGCTAAAACTGCTCGGTTTAAATCTTTACCCTTCATGGGCATATTATATCAGGAAAATCTGAATCTGGTAAATTAAATAAAGCTGATGACCTATATTTTGATACACTGTTGGTATTATTGTAGATGAGTTGGGTACAGTGGTTTTTCTTCATGGGTTTCCAGAGATATGGTACTCATGGCGCCACCAGATGATCAGGGGCGGAACTCGACTTTGAATATAGGAGTGGCTAACCGAATAAACACTATATTTAAAAAATAATAAAATTAAAATCTATATAACATAAAATATTCACTATTTAATTTCATAAAAAAAAACACAATAAATAAATAACTAACACTAATAAAATAACATGTTTATCAAAATAAAAAAATAATATATTCATATATATATTTTTATAAATTTAGACATATAAAAAGATATGTCATCTTACATTCATGTCCTTTAAATTTTTTGTATTATCATAGGGGAGGCTGAATACACATAAAATACAAGTTTCAAGTCAATTTTTATATATTTAATAAAAAAATTTGAAAATATTGAAGGTGGCTTAGCCACCCCTAGATTACCTTACCTTCCGCCCCTGCAGATGATTGCTGTTGCCAAAGCTGGGTACAGAGCCATTGCACTCGATTGGCGTGGATACGGGTTATCGGATGCTCCCCAAGACCCGGAAAATGCTGCATGGGAGCACCTAATTTCAGATATGCTTGGTATACTTGACGCCTTCTCCATCTCAAAGGTACATACATCTCATTTTCTTTAATGCGATTAGGTTTAATAGTTTACCTTGTTTCTAATGGCACATTTAGTGTCTTGGGTACTTCTATAGTCTATATATACCCCCATCATCAATTCCTCAACTATTTACCCCTTCTAATTGAGCATTGATAGAGTAGCATTTTTTTAACAACATTTATCTGATTGAAGGCTTTCTTCGTTGCAAAGGATTTTGGAGCATTTCCAGCATATCAGTTTGCACTCTATCATCCAGAGAAAACATGTGGTGTCATATCTATTGGAATTCCTTTGTCACCCTTGCGAAGCTCCGTTGATCCTCTTCCTGAAGGTTTCCACATAAAGAGATGGCGTGTACGTACATTGAAATAAAATTACTAACCTCTTCTAGGTATATTTTAGTACGAATTTGGTGATAGATAATCATGTCCCGTGATTTAAGTTTCCAAGGCCAGGTTCATATGTAAACCTGAATTAAGCCCCAAATCACAATCAATTCAGAAGAATCACATAATATGATTCAGACCAGACAATTAATTAAATTGAATGGCAGCAGAAGAGTTTTGACAAGGTAGCGATGTACAATTCTCCAATGAAAACCCTGATGTGCTATTCTACTCCTATCAAGTGAAGGAACAAAAAGAATGATTTTATCTTTAAAAAATTTGGTGTTTTTATTATAGGAGCCTGGGAGAGCAGAGGCCGACTTCAGTAGATTTGATGTGAAGCGAGTCGTACGCACAATTTATATCCTTTTCTCAAAAAGCGAACTTCCAATTGCTCCAGAAGGAAAGGAGATTATGGACCTTGCTGACATATCGACACCGTTGCCGGAGTGGTTCACTGAAGAGGACCTCTCTACATATGCATCTCTTTATGAGAAAAATGGTTTCAAATATCCTCTTCAAATGCTTTATAGGTGAGGTTACAAACTTACAATATTATTTGATAATAATGGTTGCACATCAGATTTTTATTAAGAATGTATATATTAGGTCTAGCCCAGTATTTTTATTAAGAATGCCTTAATCTCTCGGGATGCTAGGTACTTGAATTAATTCTCATCATAATTATCAATTCTGAAGTAAAAAATTGCCATTTTCAATTTCAATGCATCAATCCTTTACCTCATATTGCAATAAGATGCACTTTAACTTGACGTAATAGGGCACTTGGAAGGCTGGTGGACGTGCCCGATCCTAAAATTGAAGTCCCTGTGCTTCTGATCCTGGGAGAGAAAGATTATTTCTTCAAATTTCCTGGAATTTATGAAACCATAAAGGAAGGAACAGTGCAAAAATATGTGCCAAATTTGGAGATCAGTTACATTCCTGAGGGTTGTCACTTTGCTCAGGAGCAATTCCCTGATCAAGTCAATCAGCTCATTATAACCTTCCTGAAAGGCCATCCTGTGAATGCATAAAGTTTGAAGGTTTCTTTTGCAAATTGAGTCAGGGTATGGTAAACGAAAATATATATTAACCTATAGTACTGGGAATAATCTGTGGTATATAAATAAGAAGCCATGAGCTCAGGCCTCAGGGGGTAACTGTAGTCTTGGATGTTTTTCATAATAAAATTAAACTATATATTGTCGATGAGGAGGGATCAAGTTACAATATTTTTTTGAGTTACAACAAGTTACAACAAGTATTTTTTATATTTTGAAAGTCCAAATTGTAGATCCAAACCGTTATATGTAATGTCTACAATAAAATGTGCTTGGAGACCAAATTTTACATTTTTTTTAAATTTTTTTACTATTTATTAAGATGGATACAAAATTCAATGGTTTGAATTTGACTAGTTTTTTTATCCATTTTGATAAATAGTAAAAAAAATTCAAAAAATGCAAAATTTGGTCTCGAAACACATTTTATTGTAGAGATCACATCTAACAGTTTGGATCAACGATTTGAACTTTCAAAATGTAAAAAATACTTGTTATAACTTGTTGTAAATCAAGAAATATTATAACTTGATCCCTCCAGATTGTCGATACGCTTGTGCAATATTTGTCTGGCAGGAGCCTTATTCACCATGCATGTCTTTATTATTATTTTGATTATTTTAACCATCCCACATCTTATTTCTGCGAAA
The DNA here is from genome assembly GCA_033356055.1 of Carex pumila. Lineage (NCBI taxonomy): Eukaryota > Viridiplantae > Streptophyta > Magnoliopsida > Poales > Cyperaceae > Carex > Carex pumila. The sequence goes on from JARJHM010000227.1 coordinate 328,872, forward strand.
AGGTGACTATTACTATAGTAAATTACACAATAAAGAAGAGAACTTCAATCGGGGGTTAGATGTGACGACATGTATAGTAAGATGCAGTGCAGCAAGTCAGTGCATTGCAGTTCCCACACATGGAACTACTAAAAATTCAGATTTTTTTCTAAATTTGATGGCGATTGGGAGGACTTGATGTATTAATCTTCCAATAAAAGAAATCAGAAAAAAAAAAGAGAGAGATTATTTAGAGTCAAAATCAATTCGCTGTTTATGTAGAATATAGAAAATTCCGTTTTAAAATTTATGTCAAATTAAAATGACTGACTCAAATTTTATACTAGACTGTCAGCTATTACACTGGATCTGCATTCACGTTCCACTATCACATTGAAGTTTGAACAGTATTTTCATCGTTCGTTACAAATCTCTAACTATTCGTGCATAAGCTTACCTTCAATTGAAAACTACAAATTTGTTCTAAATCACATAAAATACAGATAGTTAGACCGACATATATTTAAATGGTTTAACTTGTTACATTAAACTTGCTGTCAACGAACTTTTTTTTTCCTCTCTTCTACTAAATTTAGAACTCCTTTATTTTAAATTTCTACCAAACAAAAATAGCTTAAGCAGACCTAATTTGAAATAATTAACTTAGAACTGCTTAACTTTCATCCTCCAAACATGAACATGCATAGCACATAAGATAAAGTTTGACAAGATTAAAGATAATTTCAATTTTAATTACTCTCAAGCATAGCACATAAGCTGACACAGATCACAAGCAAACCCTTAAAACTTTAAGCATTCACAGAATGGGCCTTTACAAAGCTTATAATTAGCTGATTAACTTGGTCAGGGAATTGCTCCTGAACAAAGTGAGATCCTTCAGGAATGGAACTAATCTCCATATCCCTCACATATTTTTGCATAATGCCTTCTTTCATAGCTTGGTACCTCCACGGGTGTTTGTACATGTAATCTTTCTCTCCTTGGATCAGAAGCACTGGTACATGAATTGTTAAATCTAGAGGCACATTAATTCCTTCAATATTGTTCATAGCCCTAAAAATTTCAATAAGGTCAGTATAAGATTTCAAATTAGTTGACCTAAAAAAATGTTAATTGAACTTAATTTTATATTTCACCTGTATGGAATTTGAAGCGGATAAGTGAACCCATTTTTCTCGTACAAAGAAGCATATATAGAAACATCTTCTTCGGTGAACCACTCTGGCAAAGGCGTAGATAAGTCAGCAAGGTCCATAATCTCCTTTCCTTCCGGAGCAATTGGAAATTCAGATTTGGAGAAGAGAATGTAAATGGTTCGCACCACTTGCTTCACGTCAAATCGACCGAAATCTGCCTCTGCTCTTCCAGGCTCCTTTGCAAACAAGTAACACAAAATAATGAGGATAAATCACAATTTTTTAATTAATTTAATACTGCACCATGTTAAAAACCTTGATCTTGAGCTTTGCACTGTACTGGTAAGAAGCAAACCCATACAGCTTAGCAATTGTACACGCAAATCACCACTCCCCGCCATTTCTTTTTATTTAGTTTGGTCAAATTTGTGCTTGTTTGGGTGATTCAGGCAATCAGACTCATAAATAAGGGTCAAGATCTTTAAAGAGCAGTTTTAGCTTCATGCAGCCAACAACCATATGCAACTCTTTGTTGATTCTATAATCTATGCGCTGCATAAAGCCAAAACTTCTCTGTTAAAAACTTTACCCATAAATCAGTTTGTCCCAAAAAAAAAAAAAAAATTCAAGTATATTACCAGCTGAGCTGATCTTATCAGTACCATACCAGTACCAAATCAGTATATTTACCTGCCATCTATTTACATAGTATCCCTCTGGCATGTCGGATGTGGGTGGAACTGGCAAGTATTGCATCCCAATAGATACCACACCACATATTCGATCCGGGTATAGAAGTGCAAACACATATGCCGTAAATGATCCAAAATCTTTCCCAACTAAGAAAGCCTAAAATTATCAATCATAAATCTTGCTTTCAAGATTAAATAAATTTAGAAAGTATGAATTAACACAGGATGATAGATAGAGATACCTTGGGGATGGAGAGAGCATCAAGTAAACCTAGCAGATCTGAAATTAAATGTGCCCAGCAAGCATTTTCTGGGTCCTGGGGTTGATCCGATAACCCATAACCCCGCCAATCGGGTGCGATTGCCCGGTACCCGGCTTCAGCAACAGCAACCATCTGGTGGCGCCATGAATACCATATCTCAGGAAAACCATGAAGGAATATTACTGTACCCAGTTTATCTAAACTACCATAAAAAAATGTGACAATTAAAATGAAGTATTAGTTAGTTTACCTATTATGAAAACAAAATTGAACCCAATAAGAACTAAAATAAGATCCGACCTTTGCCAATTTGTGCTATGTGGAGGTTCAGGTTATTGATTAACAGGTGACTGTGCTCAATCTCCATCTTTGTGCCCATATTTCGGTGAAGAAGGTTAGAGAAAATAAAAGATTATTTTGAATTATTATTGGTGGTGGTAAGTCTCTTTTCTCTATTAATTAGTGTTCTATCGCATGGCAAGGCAAGGTCAAGATCTGGGACAAATAGCCTCTCAGTCAATTCGGTGCTTGTTTGACTTTTGGCTGTAAGAGGTTTTCTTTAAGATTCGTGCAATATTAAATGAACGGTCAAGATCTACTAATTCTAAAAGATTCTCTTGTCTGGTACCGGGAGGATCCGAATTCCATGATCCGTGCCTCTTTTTTCCTAATTGTCTTTGGAAATAAATCAATGATTCAATAATTCATTGATTTGATTTTTCTAAAAATAAATTAGAATAGGAAGGATTTTTTGTGACAGTTCATGTGCCTACAAGAATCATTGATTCGGTCTCTTCTATATTATCGAAATATTACTGTCATTTAATTATTTCTCTATATTACTTTTAATTATTTTTTATAAATTAAAAATTATGTCTTTACTCACTTTTAATTTTACTTTCTGCATTTCTTGACATATCGACCTTATGCAATTTTGAATATTTTTTTTATTTGTTTAAAACTAATAAAAAAATCATATTAGCCAAATAAAAAGCTAATGATGTGATAAAAACCCGCTTTTATTCACTAAACTAATAAATATTTCTAATTAATAAAAAAGATGACGGCGCCTTTATCACAAATAACAAATGATAAAAAAAATGATGGCACCTTAATCATGAATTACAAATGATTCGCTTGTATTATTTCATTCCTTTGCTACAAGCAATACGTGTTTTGGCCAAATATTAGTTTTACTGATATATTTATCACCTTAATTAATTACCCGAAAATATAATTTTCCAATTTATATTTTATCAGGCCTGACTATCTTCATAATTCGTTCAAGATATCCTTATCTGAAAAATAAAAATCATAAAAAGAGAATAGCAAATATGCAAACAGTTGGGATTTCATGTGTATACTTATATGGTGAAAAATTATAATTTTTTCTATCACCACTTGACTTAATACACAAAGGATTTCATTTATATGACAATAGCAAGCAAGATATTCTCTTAAGTATTTTAATAAACACTTAATATGCACTAAATAGAATAAATAAATTTCATCTACTTTATTGCTAGAGAGGATGCAAATTATTTGAGTAGAACTAGGGTGTTCTTAAGCTCACCAAAATATTTGGTGAACTTAACTCCAAAATCTATTAAATTAGCTTCAAACAATAAATCCAAACCGTTGAAATTGATTTACTTCACGAGTAATGAATTTACATATAAAATTTTTAGAATTTAGAATTAATTTTGTATAAGTCAAGAGGTCAAAAAATGTTCAAAAAATGAATGCACTAAAATTAATTTATAAACATTCTAATTTTGATCGCTTGCTATTATACTAAAATAATTTGAAAAGTTAAAATCTTTGCATGTAAATTTATCGCCTTGTGAAATAGATGGATTTCAATGGTTTAGATTTATCGTTTGAAACGAATATAATATATTTTGGAGTTAAGCTCACCAAGGTGTTTGGTGAGCTTAAGAACACCCTAGTTTTACTCTCAAATTATTTTACTAAATAGATTGTCAAATCTCTTGATTAGAAGGAATACGATTTTCCTTCTAGACCACTTGAAAATCATTTTTCTTTGGAAAGCACCTTTTAGTTCACCTTGAACCTAAACAACGAACTACCACACCTCTTATATAGATTGATGTGGACTAGGTAATGCTGCTATGTTAGTGTGCTGCATGAGTCAAAACTGCTCTTTATGTAATGCTGCTCTATACTTTTGATTCTATAGTTAGTGAACTGCATGAAGTCAAAATTGCTATGTTAAAATCTTTACCGCTCCCTTGGCATGCCTGTTTAGTCTTTACCCAATTTTATAACCCCACCAATTAAAAGCATAAAATTAAAATTTTGAAATAATGAACAAAATTAAACAAAGAATAAAACATATCATATTAAAATTTGAGGGTTCAAATGCCTTCATCATACTTCCATTTTTTCAAACTTTAATAATTCAAAAATTTTAAACTTAAAAAATCAAAATAAAACCGTAAGATGTGATCTATATTATTTTCTCTATGTGCTCCTAAAAAAATATTACATTTCAATTTTTTTTATGTGAATTAATAAGTTCAAAATTCAGCATCTAGAAATCATCCATATTAGTGTGTTTTTAACAAGCTCTTTATGACAATCAAAATAAAATTGAAATATCATATTTTTTTTTACACATGCATAAATAAAATGATATAGATCATATTGAACAGTTTTATTTTGACTTTTAAGTTTTAAATTTTGAATTTTAAATTTTTTTTAAAATAGAGACATTTGAACCTTCTTAAAATTTTGATGATACCTCAATGTTTTACAAATAATTAGGTCCTTCAAATTCGTGGATTTATTTTTTTGGTTTGGCCTAATTCCACTGACAAAATTTAGTCCAATGTTTTAAACCTGAGATTTATCTGATGGGCATGGTCGGAACTGTTAGATCTGCGTCAAGATTTGTGTGGACAGCTTTAAAGTTCGTGGATTTATCTTTTTGGTTTAGCCTAATTCCACTGACAAAATTCACTCCAATGTTTTAAAACTAAGATTTATCTGACAGGCATCAGACCAAATTCAGTCTAATGCCTGGTCGGAACTGTTAGATTTGCATCAAGATTTGTGCTGACAGCTTTAAAATTGTGCAGCTCAAGTGCACACAAATCTCGGCACAGATCGAACAGCTTCAACCAGGCATCAGACCACCCCCACTCCTGGCACAAACTATTGCCTGGCATGTTATCCAATAGTGAAATATCACCTACAAAAAACATAATGAACCACCATTGTATGTTTTAAAAACAAAAATTCCCCAGGAATTCCCTACAAACTGGCATCTTCTAAAAAATGTAATGTACCTTCGCCACAGTTTAGTAAACAATTATTCCAAAATATAATTAATACTTTTGCACTAGTCTTTCAACATCAGTGAGCTGCAATTCACAACCTCTTCGCCAATCAACCTCGCTTTGAAACAGCATTTCAATCTGTTCCAAGGACTTTCCCTTTGTCTCAGGAACAAATCTATACACAAAATAGACAGAGAGAAGAGATAGAAAAGAGAAAATAAAGAATGTCCCAGCAACTGTTATCTTATGTGATACTGACAAGAATGACATTGCCACCAATCCACTACTTAGTCTATTACCAACTGCTCCAACTGCTGAAGCTTGAGCTCTGAATCTCAGTGGAAATATCTCTGATGTCAAAACCCAGCAAATGGGCCCCACACCAACTGAAAAGAAAGCAACATTTCCACAAACAGCAAAGATCGCAAGTCCAACACCGACATCTGGCGATACCAGACCCGACATGTGCTGATGTGTTAAAGCAATTCCTAAAAGAGCCAAACATGCAGTCATGCCAATTGTGCTAACATAGAGAAGCGGCTTCCTGCCAGCTCGATCGATTAGAAATATTGCAACCAAGATGAACATGGTCTTTGTCAACCCTACGGCGACAGTGGCAGCGAGTATCTGTTTATCGGATTGTATACCTGCATCACGAAAAATAGTTGGACTGTAGTAAACTGTGGCATCAATCCCTGTAATTTGTTGGAAGCATTGGATGCCGCATCCTGTTATCAGCATACGGCGAAAGGATGGAGTCGGGTTGAAGATCTCTCTCCAGACAGCTCTTTCCTCGTGTTTCTTTGCGGGGTTTGCGGCCTCTTGGATCTCATGTAATCTCTCCATCGCCTCTGATTCGGTCTCGTTTATGAGAAGAAGTACAGCTCTTGCTTCTTTCTCTCTGTTTTGCATTACTAGCCACCTCGGCGACTCCGGTATGAAAAAGAGCGCAAAGCCAATAAAGATAGATGGGATGATGCCAACACCTGATGTAATATAAAAAGTGCAGCACCATATTAAAAATTCCTGAATCTCAATTTTACAATAGTACTTATTACATGCATGGAATGAAAAATGAATAAATCTTGTTTAGTGGTTGTCTCTTTGACTTCAATTGAGATTTCAAGGTATGATATATGAATAATTTAAGCACATTTTAGCCATTTTTTTTATCAATTATAGAATGTTTCTTGTCAGTTTGTTTAACAAACGATAAAAATGGCATATAAATACTGCAATAAGAGACTGAAATTGATCACATGTTATCAGAAACTTTAAATGCAAAGATTTTAATACCCTCACTGTTCTGATACTCAGGACCAGGTTATTAAAGAAAATAGTAAGGCCTGGCAATTTACTAGTAATTAATCAGACTTATTAATTTATTTCTCATACCTAACATTATTCGCCAATTTATATGCTCGGAGAGGTCCGAGAAGGCATAATTAGATATGTACCCGAGCAAGATCCCGAGATTAATAAATATCTCCGGAAACGATGTCAATGTTCCACGTGCCATGGCAGGGGATATCTCGGCAATATATACTGGCGCAATCATAACACCGAAACCGATACCGACTCCAGCAAGAAGACGGCCTATCATCAGTACTTCAAATGAAGGCGCCAATGCCATTATAGCAGCGCCGGTTTGAAAAACTACGGCGGCAAGGGCAATTGTCCATTTGCGACCAATGGCGTCAGAGGTGCGGCCGCCTGTCAGGCTGCCGATGAGTGCAATGATGCTCAAGCACCCGATTAGGAGCTCTTCCTGGAACTCTGTTATCATTAGGTCTTTTTGGATGAAAAGGATTGCTCCACTCATCACACCAACATCTGTTGGAGAAACAGTCAAGTTAATTTTTGTCAGAATGATATTTTTGAATTTTTCAAATTTTTTATGCCTCTGGTTTTATGATCAATAGAGTGAAACAGACACACACACAAAAAAAAAAAAAATTGTGTCCATTTCTGGTTGAGGTTTTGGAGAATATTACATATATGATTTGAATGATTTTTTCCCTCTAATTTTGGAGAAAATCACATATATGATTTGAATAATTTGTGTGTCCATTTCTGGTTGAGGTTTTGGAGAAAATCAAATACCTCTATTTTTTTTTGGTGTGTGTTCGTTCAAAGTAATGATTTTTTTTACCAATCTAAAAAAATGGTAAAAAAAAAAATTCTAAAAATGCAACTACATTTGCGTATGAAAATCATGTTGAATGGTCCAGATCGATTATTTGGCATTTTCAAACGAAAATGTTGATCTGTACTTCGGGCCAATCTGCACTATGCATAGTACCATAGCCTCACTCTAAATGTATTACATTGTAGTCTGAATTATTTTTATAACTTTATAGGATTAAAACAGAAAATTAAAGTTCCCATGTAACTAACCAAAAGATCTCTGGATAAGAAAGAAAATGTTACCATAGCCAAGTAGAACAGAATTAAGAGAAGCAAATGTGGCACAAGCATAGACATATTTCTTGGTGTCGTTCCTCCTATTCCGGCCTTCCTCGTCGCCTTCTCCGACCCCATTGTACTTCACATATCCATTGTCCAAACTCATCCTACCTTGCCCCTTTCTCTTAACCCTAGCTAGAGAAGGAGAAAGAGAGAGGTTTTAAGAGCCAGTGGTTGTCTAGTTGACTTCCATTTTGGATCTGGAAGGAAAGAGAGAGAATTAAAAACGGTCGCATGTGGATGTAATTTAATCAGATTAGTCAATTTTGAATTGGGCTTTGGAGGTTAGAATAGTCACATCAGTTGGAAGAGGAATAATTAATTATTAATCTATCGTTTTATTCAAGCAAGGATGGAGACTTGAGAGGAACGGAAAGGCCACACCAAAATTTGGCGCGAACGAGACAATATCTGGTAGCTTGTTAATTTGTTGCTTTTGTTTTTTGTTTTTATTATTGTTTTTTGTTTATTAAACGGTCTGGTATACCGTGGCATCTTTTAGGTGTTATTTATGAGAATTAAATATGCAATCTCTTTATAGAGAGACAAAATTCGTGTCACTACAGTTCATTCTTTTTTGTATTGTTATTATGCTTTGATTTGCTCATTAAATTATGTTTTGTATATCGGAACTTGTATCATTCTAATTTATCCATTTAACTAATTTAAGGAGCATACCATTTTAGAAGAAGTATCAAATTTATTAAAATGGGTCTCAAGATAAATTTCTGTTCAAAATACTAACATAATAATATAAAAGAAATGAAAATAGATTATTATATTTCGTTAGTATTTGGTACAGAGATAGTAACAAAGTGATTTAAGGGTAAATATTTTAACAGAGCAGTTTTGGCTTCATGTAGCACATTATTCATATGAAGTGATGTTTTAGTTGTATACTCAGTGCGATGCATGAAGCAAAAACTGATATGTTAAGAAAATCATTACCCTGATTTAATTGTAACAATTAAAAATTTTAATATCTATGGAAGAATAAATTAAAGTTGAGTGATTAGTTCATGACAAAAGATAAAATTTAGTAATTTACGAGGGAGAAATTCTTGAGGCCCACTAATTCCTTAAATTCTAAGGCCCAATATTACTTATGAAAGACGTTTTAAAAGTTTGTGAAATTCAAGGCCCAATTTCTAATGCGAAGCTTTGGAAAATTCAAAGTATTGGATCATTTGAAATATTATTTTTGGTTGATTTATGTAGATGAACGGTTTCGTTTGTCGTTGTATAAATTTTAATATTATCCTAAAGAGTTTGTTTTTTATTGATATTTATTATTTTTTTAATTGAAAATAATTGTTATGTTTATTTCAGTAAGTATTGTTTCAAATTCTTAATTTTTCTCTCTAATTTGTACCTATTATTTGCAACTATATCTACATTTTTTCCGACTACCTTTAAATTTATATTCTGACACTTTCTAAAAATTTTGAAACCTCCCATATTAATCAAAAAACACAACTTTAAAAATATATCATATTGATTTCAAATAATAAATTTAAACTGTTAAAATCGATCTATTTTATAAAAGTATGCATGTAAGCCAATAACAAGTGTGATATCAAAGCGCACATATTTTAACATGTTAAAAATGGTAGAGCATGCTTAGATTATTAACCGCAAATTGTTCAATCAACGAACAAACATGCTTGTTTATAATTGAAAATATCAGAAAAAATATCATTGAAATTACTTATAATTAACTAATATCAGACAATGTTTTGAATTTTAATGCAATTTCGTTTACTATTTCTTACAATGATCCGGAAAAAAATATTTAGAAATATAAAGAATTTACTGTTAATATATCATAATTTTTTCAACTTCATTGGAAGTTTTTTTTCCCCTTTCTAAACATATTTTGATGATTTATCACTGACAAAAAAATATATATATGACATTTCACGGCTTGACACGTCAACACGACAAATATTGTGCTCATTTTGAAACTAGCAAATTTGTTACTATAAATGGTATATTAAACCTCGTGTCGTACTGGCACGACACATTTGTCAATTATGTCATGTTTAGTAATGACATGGCACAACATGTTTTACAAATTATATATTTAATTTTTAATTATGTATATTAAAATTTAATTATTATTTTTTAAATATATATATTTGGTTCAGTCTCTCTCATTAATACTACATATTTACTTGTATCTTAGTAGTTAAAATTTTACTTTGTAGTTTTGATAATTCAAGTTCAAATTTCACTACTACACATTATGCATTTTGCTATTTAATTCCTCAATCTGAATTTTCTAGTTTTGCTCCTATAATGTGATCACTCTGAAGGAAACATTATTTGCACTTTTTAAGTTGCTGAAACTCTCCCCTTCTTTGAAAATATGATAAATCGATGGCAACATTTTTTTTTTTTAATATTAAATAGAATAACATCAGTACATAATCCTCCTCTTATTTGAACAAGCAAAAAAACAGTACTTCTCCAAGCCATTAATTCTCTCAAACAAGAAAAGCAAAGATATCACACCAAAACCACACAATAACCAAAGGAGACTCTCTCAGGTCTCAGCAACTCTGGTATTATTTATTCTCTGCTATTAATACCTCAAGATTTAGTTATAGGCATCAGGGTTGGCGACGAGGAACGCCTCGCATCCCTTAATAACTCCACTGAAAGCTGCCTTGGCCTTCTCATTCTCCTCTGCAACAGTGACTCCAGGCAGTGGCTTGTAGGTTCCGGTTACTTTGACCACGCTGCCTTTGGCTTTGGGTTCGACCTTGATGTGGGTCGAAGCACACTCAACGTGGATACCGAGCCCGCCGCCCTCGACAAGGCTTGATTTGGCCTCACATTTCTCAACATCTAAAAAGTCCAGGCGCTCCTTTATAAGGGGGAAGGGACCACCTGCAGAATTGCATCTTGTCAGAATAGTTCCATTGATATTTTTGTCTAACTATTTACCAAAAGAAACTTCAAGAGCATATATAATTAGTTATCATCTTTGTACTCAATTCAGATAATTGTAGCTTCATATGCTTGAGATAGTATTTTGAAAACATTATATTTAAGATACTTTAACATGTGAAAAGAGTTTGAATAGTCACTAATCTCATTGAAGCAATAACTGAGACACACACAGATATATATCTATATAAATATATATATGGAGAATAGTACCTGGGGTAAAGTTGAATTGCCTGATGCTACCGACACCGCCAGTGCCCTCAACCGGAACAGCGCTAACGATTTTGTCAGAGGCGATCTTGGGAGCCAAGTTGTGCCAGTCCACCACGGCTGCCTTGAAGAGGTGAGGGGCCGGCACAACTGTCTCAATCTCGAGTGTCCAGCTGGAGCTCATGGTTTCTTAAGAAAAAGTTTAGTCGATATTAATTAATTAATTAATAAGAGTGCTGATCAAGTGTTGATTGTGCTGGTAGATGTTGTGAGACTTCAAAGGGTTTATATAGATAATAGATATATATGTGCAACCGTAGTTGGTGAGGACTATGGAATGAATGGGACATAAATAAATTCTCCAACTTTGAATTCAATCTTGCCGGTTTGTTTTGTTCATCTTTTTCCAAATGAATTGCATATCAATATTGACTATCTAGAATGTGTTTTCTAAATGTTATTGTTTAAGAGAAAAAGTTTATGTCCACTAAGTTTTGTCTATCATTTGTCCACATATCTTATTCACTCTCATTTAACTAATTTTAACGGCTTAGTCTCACCTTTCAATGGGTATTCAAATCTTTTTCCATATTTCGCTATTTAAATATTCATTATCCGGATCGATCAATGATGAACCAATCCCTTTATTTTACAAAACCCTAAGAGCGGCTAAGGAATTTATCGAACGGGGTTAATCCCTTGAATATTATTCATTCAAATCAATAACCTGAGGAGCGGAAAAGGAATTTAGGAGAGAGAGAAGGGAAAATTGAGGATTAAATGGTAGGGGAATTTATCAAGCTCAAATTTCGGTTGTATGATGGATTCTATGTACGGAGACTCCCTATATGACAGCGATGGTCACGGCAGCATCGACCGCGAGATGATGTCTTATCCTCGCTTTGTAGATCTGGTTGAAAAGACTTTGACAATTAGTGTATTTATGTTATTTTTAGTAACTAATTTTTTCCTTTCCTTGTGGCGTTTTACGGAGATTCAGGTAACTGTATAGTCTCCCTATTATCTAGTTTAGTTTTACAGATATTATGGTTGATTTTGATTCGATCTAGTAATACTTTGAGTCTAATCTAAGTTGATCTAATATGTTAGCTGTCGATCTGGTCTGGTTTTCTAATTTTTTATGGATCGACTGTTCATCTTGTTGTTTTATAATATTGACCTTGTTGTTTTACAGTATTTATCTTATGGATTTACAGTATTCATCTTATGGCTATACATATGAAAGTTTCTAGATGTTTGAAAATTTGAATGACATTTTTTATAAGATTTGTTATTTAAGTTACAGCATTGAATGATGAATTTTACAGAACTGGTGCAAGTGAAATGACACTTTTTCTTTATGTTTGAAAATTGTTATTAGATTATTTTACATAAGTTACAGTTTTGAATTAGAAGTTTTACAGGATTGGCGCAAGTCAGTTTTACATGATATATATTGTTATTTTTTAAATGTTATATATATTATTTTATGTTATAAATGGGTTTGGTTTACAGTATAGGTGACAAATTTTACAGTACATAAGTAATGTTTTGATATGCACTTTGTATTTTTTGTTATGATATGTGTATGTTACATTTTATAGTAAGTAATTTACATTATATAAGATATACAAATACAGTGTTATGAATACATTTTGATGTACATCATTATATATATTTTTTTTTGTGTCTAACATTCTTTACTATTGATTTTTACAGTTTTGCTCCAATGGCTTTTGATTTGAATAAAGATTTGACAAGTGAAAATTCAAGCGTGAATAGTGTTATAGAAATTAGGATTGTAGAAATCAATTTAAATGCCGAACCCGATATTGTGGGAGATGTAGGAATTGAAGAATCAGTAGAGTCAAACATTGTGGTAAACATATTTTGTGTGTGGTGAACATATTTTTTGTGTGGTGAACAGATTTTTGTTGAACAGATGATGAATGTATGTATAGATTTAGAAATTTTACAGTATACATGGTATTATTTTATGGTTTATATTTTGAAATTTTATAGTATACATGATTCTTTGCAGTATTATTTTAAGCTAAAATGTAGCATTTTTTACATTTTATCTTACAGTATAAATGGTATTATTTTATGGTCTAGATTCAGAAATTTTACAATATACAAGATTCAATTGAAAATTTACAGTATTATTTGAAAATTTTACAGTATACAAGATTCAATTGAAAATTTTACTGTATACAATATTCAATCGAAAATTTTACTGTCTACAAGATTCAATTTTACAATATACAAGATTCAATCCAGTGCAGACGCTAATAACTAACTCTAACTGCCAATAACCGCTAATAACTAACTCTAACTGCCAATAATTTTCTATAACTGTAATTTTCGAAAGTACAGTTTGAAAGTACATTTCTTTTCTCATTTCAATCTTTTTCTAACTATCATGGGACCACTTCAAATAGTTGCTGAATGTTTTGTGATTAACTGATATATTTTATGTGATACATTGTATAATTATACAGCATATAGAAGTAATTTTACAGTATTCGCGCAAGTCAAAGCTGTGGACAAATGGTGGACAAAAGGCTGTGGACAATTAGACGCTTCCATTGTTTAATCTCATTCTTATATTAAGCACATAGATATCCAGATCTGTCAATGGCTATGATTAAAAAATAAAACATTGAATTTAATATCAGTCCTCCAATCAAATAGTATATCTTCTTTTGATTAAATATACTTCTTTTACGTGTAAAAGGACTAAATTTAGTTAGATATGTACTCGTCACGCGCATTGCACACGATATATGGTTACAATTAAAATTGAAGAGACTCTGATTTTAGCAATTTTGCTTTTTGTTTCCTTATTTCTCTTCTCCTGATATCTATGATGGATCTCTTGCTATATTTTGATAATGAGAATAAAAATTATCCAATCTTTTTGAACTTGCAGAGAAAATCAATAATATAATCTAAATCGTATAGATGTATTTTGGAAATTAGGATAGAGGATCTCCTTGTTTTTTTTTACATTATTGGAAATTAGGATAGATGTGTTTTGGCGTTCTCTTTTCTAAGGACGTCAACAGATGTGAATTCTGTTTCATTTTCATGTATAGTTTGTTAATGAAGTTGATTGTGTTATAATTTCATCAGAATTGTTCGATACTATATATTTTTTATGGCCAACTTTAAAGGAGAATCATGCTAAGTGAAATCTTCAAGCAGAAACAATCCTCCTAAAGATTTTAGTTCAAAAGAACCCCAAATTTTGTATTTCTCATGAAAAGAGACTGTAAGTGATAGCTTGAAATTTGTGTATGTTTCAAACGTATTGCTTCTTTATTTGACTTACATTGAAAATTTCTTGTATGTTTCAAACCATTGTTACAACGCGTGGACACATAACTGATTATTATGAATTAAACTGGATAGGTTCGGATCAAATAACCAGGAAAAATTTACATCTGCTTTATATAAAGAATAAGTGTAGAAATTTGGTCAAGTAATCGTTATCTCTGTGACCCAATTTCGATTGTAATCATGATGCTTTCTCGCTTTGTCGCTTTGCTACTTAAAAAAATATTAATTTGGGAAATTATTGTCGTCTCTTAAACTTTTTTTTTTCCACCTTTCTCCCCATCATTAAATATCTCGAGGATATTTTCTCCTAATTGATGTGCTGTATGATTTTTGGACTTGCCGATTTGTTTCCTTTCGGTGGAGCTAATTATTAAAATGACACTGTGTACTTTTTTCTCCATCGTTAAATATCTCAAGGATAATTTCACCTAATTGATGTGATGTGTGATTTTTGAACTTGCCGATCTGTTTCCTTTGGGTGGAGATAATTATTCAAATGACACTAAATTTGCACTTTAATTTGTTCCAGAGATGAATGTATCAGTTGCAAGAGTTGAGGTTATTGCTTGTTTTAGTCTTTTACAGGCATGGAGATAAAATGCCATAATTATAAATGAGTACTTTTGTTGAGAGATTAGTTTATGCTCCCAAGTATTTTGGTAATAAAATTGTAAATAATAAAAACAATAACAAAAATTTTAGTCCCAAATAAGTTGAGATAAGTTAAAAATGAATCTAATTGAGATTTCATTTATATAAAGACCATACATTTTACGTTGGAGGGAGAGTTCACTAATCTATGGCCGGCCTAGAAAGCTTCTACCCGCTACTAAAGCTAGAAAAGGCAAAGGTAAGAAGGGTAAAGGAAGAATAGCAGTGACTTATAAAAGGAGTGTCTATCACAACTCTCTCTCTTTTCTGACTTGAGACAGACCGTAGATAAATAAATAGTGATGGTTATAGACCTTTCTCTATGGGAATTCTTGTCACGCTTTCTAGAATCTTCTCAGTACTTTGCATTTTCACAATAAGAGCGGCTACATCTCTAATACTCAAAATAATTTTTAAATAACTGTTAACTACTTAAAAATTATGATTTTTAAAGTTTCTAACTCTCACATTCCTAAAACTCATTTTAGAGTTTTTATTAAGCCACATCAGCAATAAATTAAAAAGAAAAAACAATTTGAACCAATCATTTAGTCAACATAGAGTTTATAAACAGTTTCTTAATAAAAAACTTTCATGGATAGTTTCCAAATAAGAAATTCTCTTACATCTCTAAAACTGAATTAAAAACTGCCACATCAAATTAAAAACTCTAATTATTTCAGGAATGTAGATGTTCTAAGTTTGTCATTCTTCTATTTGGACAAGCACTTCTCAGCGATTGAAGAAATTTGTCAGCTGTTCTTGTCAATTCAATAGTGCAATGTTGATTGTAGAATTTTTGTGGACAATTTATCAAAATGTTGCATTCATTGATACAGAGAGCATTTCTTTGAAGTTCGGAAAATTGCTATAAACTCTCTAGTTTTCCTTTACCAGCAACTTGAGAAAAAAAAAAAAAAAAAAGTTCATCATTTCTTTCCGTTTTCAATTTACATGCCCACAATAATTATAGCAAGGTTATAAAGAAGATGTCACAACTTAAATAAAAGAAAGGAGAAAGAGAGGCAAAATTGGATTTCTCCGGATGTTTTATCTTTTTTCTCTCCTTTATTTAGAACTGTGCAATTGTGCCTACGCCCCTACAGCTGTGTGATATTCTTTGTTTTATTCTTAAAGGTTAATATTTCTATTTAATTTCTTTTGGAGGTTACTATTCTTAATATTTTATATATCACTTTTTTTTATTAATTTTTAATACAATTTGTTAAGGTTAAAATGGACTCCTCCATTTCTATGACAACTAGATTGACTACCTGATTGACTGATTCTTCTCCACGCCTCCTGCCAATCCCTCGTCTTTGATTAACTAAACCATGGTTAATTGTAAATCATAGTTAGGTCTTGTTAGGATTCTCAGCCTTCTCTGTATATGCACAAATACTGTATTGTGTTTTGATGTTTCGTAGTATTGTGGTCGTGTTTGGGTAATTTCTGAGGTGATGATAGTATTTGGCTTGTGATGATGTGCAATGATGATTGTAATAGCTATATTAGGATTACTATGTACTGCAGGGCTGGTAGCATAGACACTATCAATAAATAAGTTCGGTAACCATCTAAATGAAATTGCTTTCTCTTCAGAAAAAGTGCGCCCCAGAAAACAAGGTCAATTGTTTCCACTAAAAACAGAAACAAATAATGCCCACTGTTCTGACTTCTAACAAATTATATCCTCCAACCCAAGCAAAACCCTAGCACTACCTGGCCCACATCTGTCCCCTCAAAACTCAGTAACCCTTCAGACCCTACCAAACATAGATACCAGTTTGTTATTTTCACCTACAAAATACCAGTTCAATAGATCCTTGATATAAACCAAACCAAGAAGCACTTCTTTGAGTACCAGAAGAGAGACAAGGAGTAAGGGCCATGATTCTGACAGATCGCCAGACTGATTAGCGCAATGAAAAGGAATTGTGTAGACTTACCAATTTGGCGAGCAGCTCAAGTGGTGGCAGATTGTGGGCAAATGTTCAAGCAACAAGAGGCATATACCACTCTGGAGAAAGCTACGGGAATAACAGTACAGGACCCACATAATTTGGCGAACTGGGCTAGAAGAACGGGTACAAGTTTTAATGGTTCAAGGGGAGAAGTTACTGAACTGAATTTCACCATTCAGGAAAGACTCAACCAAGAGGAGTTTCAAGTGTGCAATTACTGACACTCCAGGGGCAAGATAGAAACGTTGCAGCTAAACAACAGCCTAATTTCTAAAGAGGCGGCCGAACAAAGCTGTAATGAATAAAATAGGATGTAATGTTAATTTTAAGTCTTATTATGAATTTTAGGGAGATAGCAGTACTTTACTTTTCAATTTAGGTAGATAATTTTACTTTTACCAGTAAGTTACTCTGTAAGAGATACCTTTTTTCAATTCAATCAAAGCCTAAGGGCCTTCAACTCAAAAAAAAAACTATATCCTCCAACCCAAGCAAAACCCTAGCACTACCTGGCCCACATCCGTCCCCTCAAAACTCAGTAACCCTTCAGACCCTACCAAACAGAGATACCAGTTTGTTATTTTCACCTACAAAATACCAGTTCAATAAATCCTTGATATAAAACAAACCAAGAAGCACTTCTTTAATTGAGGTACAAGAAGTACGACGATAATTTTCATTGAATTGCCAAAAATACCCTTCAAATCCTTTCCTGACCCTCAACAGCAGCCATGATCAGCATCTCGATGTCTGCTGGTAACATATTTGCCAATGTTTCCTTGAAGACATCCACTATTTGTTGCTCCATTTTACTATATAATAAATTTAGAAATAATATTTAGGAAAGCAAGAACTACAATATAAATCACAAACATATACCCCTTAAACAGGTTTAAAGTGAACAGTAGTTTACAATACTCGATAAACATCCATTTTTGTTACATAAAATATACAACCAAAATAGTTCTAATATTTTTTTTTTAAAATTAAAACTGACTAAACAAGACCAAATAAAAGCTATCAAAAGAGAACTCTTGCAAATACAAGAATCCAACAAATAGGAAAATGATACAGCAAGAGTGAACAATACCATATTCAAAGCATAGAACTATGGCTTCATCCCATCTGAAACAGCATTCTCTTCTTTGCCAAGAGCAACAACAACTTTCTTCAAAATAGCCTCCACCGACAGATGTGAATTCTCCACGGCCTTCGATATAGCCTGCCACCTCTCCCCGTGCTTTGGTTCATGAGTCACACATCGCTTTAACACTTCATTCTGTGTATCCTCAGTGCCATGTTGCAACTCAAACATATAGTACAACGCCCAATGATCACCTATGTCAGGAGACAGGATAACTGCCCGGTTGTAATAACTTCTGGCCTTATCAACCTTCCGATCTGCCCAAAACAGCTTTGCAATAGCTGCAATCACATACGGGTCCTCTGGGCACGCTTTTAATGCATCCATACTTTTGGTTTTTCTCTGTTGCCGTGGCACCATTTCGATCAATGCAGCCCATAGACTACCAGTATTGGGGCACTCTTGCATCGCCTTTGCCATTAGATTTTCTGCTTCTTTCTTGTTACCATGCCTGGACTCGGCACGCACAGCTGCAAGCCAAAGGTCCGGATTTTTCGGGTTTTTCTTCCTTGCCAGTGTAAGCACTGCACGTGCCTTGCTCAGGCCGTTCATCCTTTCCTCAAGTTTTGCAAGAGAAAGCCAGAGAGGAATGCAGTTGGGACAGTGGGAAAGGCCATTATTGTATGCTTCTTTCACCTTTTCAGCATTACCAAGCCGGTCCTCCATTTGGCCAAACATAAGCCATAATTTGAAGAAATTCGGGAAAAGTTTCAAACCTTCTTTGAGCAACTTCCTTTCTTCAGCCGTATTACCCAATTCTCTTTCCACAATGGCAGATTTCATCCAAACCCGTGCGGTCCCTCCCCTTTCTCTTGCTTTGGCCAAAAGCATTCTTGCTCTCTCTGGCTCTTTATTCTCAAACTCAAGTTTGAAAGCGGCCAACCAAATCTCTTCTGAATTGGGGATAGCAGCATATGCTTCTTGGAGAATAGCTCTTGCAGCTGGTACATCACCTGCTAACCATTTCTCCTTTGCACCCATGAGCCACAAAACCTCAGCTTGAGGCTTGTATGTAACCGCCTTTCTCAGGAGAGCATCAAGGGATTCCCTTGTTCCATGTTTCTTTTCCAAATTGGCTGCCTTAAGCCATATCTTCGTCTTAGTTAAAAACACACTTAGTGCATGTGCATATATAGCCCGAGCCGTTTCAATAGATCCACGTTTTTCACACTCCTCGGCATCAGCAACCCATGTGCGTCTTCTATCCTCTTCTTCCACCCCAAGTCCAACAGTATTTTTAATAATTGCTTGACAAGTCAAAACCGAGCCGGCACGTTCAGCCGCCTCAGCTTCCTTCATCCAAACCTCTCTATCAATCTCCAGACCCTCCTTTTGCAAAGACCTTATACCTCTTTCAATCACCTTAGAAACTGACTGTGTATTACCATGCGCTTCCTCGAGCTTAGCTGCGGTGATCCAAATTGCAGGTTCTTTCGGTAGCTTCTCTCTGGCCTTGTTAAGTACCTTTTTCGACTGATCATAAGTCTCTAGCCTGGCCAAAGCAATCCACAATTCCACATGGAGAGGACAGCACTCAACTGCTCTGTGCAGCAACACCCTTGCATCATCTTCATTTGCCATTCCAACCACAGCTTTCCAAAGCCTCACCGAATCGGGTATATGCTCCAAACCCTTACGTAACACTCGACTCTTGTTCACATTGTTAGTCTCTAGCTCGGAAGCTTGCATCCAAAGTTTGACCGAATTTGGTATCACCTTGATTCCTTTTGCAATAACTGCCTTGGCATTGTCAGGACTGGCCAAACGACATGCCTCAAGCCACACATCTTCATTCTTGGGGCATTCTTCACACCCTCTCTGAATCAGCTCTCTTGCAGCATTGATCTTACCTGCTACTTCTTCTAACCTAGCCGCGGCAATCCAACCAGGGGGATGCTTAGGGTTAGTTTGAATCACAGATTTGAGTAGCAACCTAGCTTTCTTAATATCTGAAATTTCAGCATCACTAGTTATCTTCATGCTCTTCAGATCAGTTAAATAACCCTTTGGATCCACCACAGTTAGACCTGACACAGAATCAGACAATCGATCCAACTTTAGAGAAAGCACAGTGCCTCTCCCTTCACCAACTGCAGTTAGATCAGTAACTGGGGCTTGGTTCCACGGAGTTTCGGTCCCACCAGCTGCACGGCTTTTTGGGTCAAGAGCCGTAACATGCTCCTGTTCCTGTCTTGCCTTCTCTAGTAGAGTATCAGGTATGGGTACAAAACTCTCAAACCGCTTCTTCTTGTTCCTGTTTGAATAATCACCTATTTCTGGTATGCTATCCCACTCTTGCGGTGTCACATCTGCTAACTTTCTCTTCAAATCTGCAAATTGTTCGGTGATTTTAGGGTTTGATGCACGGTACTTCTCTATCTCCTGTTTTAACCTTGCCTCACGCCGATCCTTTCTCCTTAAATCCATTTGTTTATCTATAGCTTCCCAAACTTCATCAGCCTCTTTGTCATCCTCGTCATACTCGGCCGAAGCAAATAAACCCACATCATTCCCTTCAAATTCATCAAACTTTTGGTTTTCATCATAGCCCTTCTCATCAGCCTCCTCTTCTTCTTCCTCCTCACCAGGACCCTTGCCACGGCCACGACCAACAGGTCCAGCAGGTGCGGCACCAAGGGCGGTGGATCGGTCAGGGAGATCAGGCGCAGCACGGGCTGGACCAATATCAGATCGGGTTGTGAAACCAGTAGCACCACGACCCAACCCAGCAACGTAATTAGAAGGCGGCTTAGAACTGAGGAAATCATACTTGGCCGGGCGGGGTGGAACAGGTGCTTGCATGCCACCTAAGAGGGGGATGTGAAGGGTTAGGGTTGAGGTAGCAGTGACGGAGAAAGAAGAGAGAATCGTTGTGGAGTCGGTCGAAGGGGATTGAGCGAGCAACCGACGAGAAGAGAGGAAGAGGCGCTGGTGGTGGAGAGGAATACCAGTGAGGGATTCGATGGAGAGCTTGAGGGATTGAAGGGAGGTGGAGCGGGGATTGAGGTCTAGTGCTAGGGTTTTGCGATCTAGGGTTTGAACGAACACCATGGTTGTTCCTGGTTAGCTCTAGCCCAAATCTGATTGAGCGCCCCTTTTTCCTCGTTTTTTCTATAAAGAATGCCTGAAAGTCTCAAACTGATAAATTGTGTTGTGTCGGGAAGAGGTGATATTGGGTAGAACCGCTTATCTGAAGCCAACCGACTTATACAAGGAATTCGTATCACCTAAGAGCATCGACATCTCTGAAACTCTTGGAGTTTTTAATCTGACGTGGCAGTTTCTAAACCAGTTTCAGAAATACAGATGGATTTTTTATTTAGCAACTTTTCTCCAAAGTTTCTTAATAAGAAACTATTTATATACTCTGATATGACCAAATAATTGGCTGAAATTCTTTTCTCTTGTAATTTATTTGCTGATGTGATAATTAAAAAACTCTAATTTTGAGTTTTTGGGATGTGAGGGTTTAGAAACTTTTAGAGATAAAATTTCTAAAAATTAGTTAACAGTTATTTAGAAACTCCAAGAGTTTCAGGAATGTAGATGCTCTAAGGTAACAGAATATTCTGTTTGGATCTGAACCGTGCAGTCAGAATAAGCACGACTATTAAAGCATACCCCGTTATTCCAGATCGGATGGGATTGACCAGATTCCGATTGGACGGCATTGATCCAAACATAAATATTCTGTTACCTCAGAGGATATGGATTCCTTATACAAAGGTAACTTAATTTTTGAGTTTCAATCCGGACCGTCGGATCAGAGTACACTGATGCGTACTAAAAGCCTGTAATGTATGAATTTTTGAGGAGCAGCCGAATCAAGCATCTAGTTTAGGGGTGAAAACAGAGCGGATAGTGCTAATACCATATCCGCATCCGTCGGATAATGAGCGGATACGAATAGTAAACAGATATCAAAATTTAAAATTAAATTCGTCTTAAACAGATACGGATACGGAATAGATAGTCTATGGATTCAAATACGGATATAAAACAAATAATGATCGAATAATTAAGATATATGAACTTTTAAGATACAAAATACTAACTATTAGATAGAAATAATCATAATTTTTTTATTAATTTATATATTACATCTAAATAATCATAAAAATTCTAATTTATTGGATGAAGTTATAAAAAATTAAAGGCTTAACATTAAGAATAGATTAAATATTATAGTTACAACAACATAACACAAACGAAATCTTGGTAGAGTGGTTAAAGGTTTTGCCTTGGCGCTAGGAGATCTGAAGTTCGAATCACGCCTCACACAGAAAAATTTCACATTTGCGCTGGTGTATGCACGGTTCACAGGTGCGGCTTGGCTCACGGTCATGGCTCACAGCTGCGGGCACGGTTCACCCAAGTTCGAATCACGTCTCACGCAGAAAAATTTCACATTCACATTTGCGCTGGTGTATGCGCAATTCACAGGTGCGGGTTGGCTCACAGTCACGGCTCACAACTGCGGGCGCGGTTCAGAGGAGAGACAGTTGTGAAGCGGAGAACTTAAAAAAAAATCATTCTACTTCAGTAAACGGTTCACAAGAGAGACAATTGTGAAGCGGTTCACAGGGGCGCAGTAAACGGCATATTAAATTTGGGTTTCACATATATGCAGATATCCGCTCCGTTTTGACATCTCTGACCAAATTCATATTCGGATACTGTACAGCTTATCCAATAAATATCTGGATCCGTATCCGAAATTATCCTATCCGTTTGATTCGGATTCAGAGCGGATATCCGTTGAATAATCCGACTCCGTTTACACCCCTAATCTAGTTAGGATATAAAAAGGGAACAGTAATATCCAATCCGTATTATTTAAAAATTAGATATCCGAATATTCATACAATGAATGCGGATATAGTTTAAGTTATAATTATATGTTTATTAATAATGGATATATATTAATATATCATATAGTTTGATATATATTATAAAAAATTAATGTTATTTACTGTTTATAATTAAATGAATTTTGATATTTTTTAATAATATTTATTTATTTTTAATTAATATCCATACAAAAAGGTAATCGATCAAATTGATAATAAAATAAAATTGATTAATAAGATGTAATATAATACAAGCTCTTTAATTATTTTTTTAAGTTTGTGAAAAATAAGGTCATCAAGCTCTTCGTCTTGATAAATATTCTCTATTTTTTTCTGATATGTGATAATTATTCCTCCGACTACTAATCCAACTTAACTAAATTAATTTTAAAATATGAACAATCTTAGTTTCCTTAATAAATTCAATTACTTCACGAATTTTAATACTTCACATTTACTTTGAAATTCTTCATATCACCTTAGAAAATCAAATAATAAAAATTGCTATATCAATTTTACTTGTTTATACTATATCTAACTATAAAAGAAAATTAAACCATTCAAAACAGATATAGAAAGGCAAACATTTTCTATCTTGTGATTAACAATACAAATGTCAGCATTTAAATATAATCTACAAATTGAAAGGTCGCAAACTATAAATAATTAATTATTATACTATAAACATATGATGGCAATTTTATCTTTTTGTATTTGAAATTAAGAATTTAAGTGTACACTACATCTTAATACAAATGTCAAGTATAATTTTAAATTTAAATTCCGACATTTAAATATAATATATATTTTAATTTGATATAAAGCACGTAAAAAATAATAAAATGATTTGACACAAATTTTACCCTTCCATTGGATAATTTGAAGATTTAACGATCTTTATTTGAATCAAATGATGGCTACATTATACAAAACTCACTGTATAACTAGTTTATATGTTAATAATGGATTTTGAGTAGAACTAGGGTGCTCTTAAGCTTATCAAAGTTTTGGTGAACTAAACTCTAAAACTTATCAAATCGATTTTAAATGACGAATCCAAACCGTTGAAACCCGCCTACTTTACGTGTGATGCATCTACATGTGAAATTTTTAAACATTCGAATTAATTTAGTATAAAGTCAAGCGGTAAAAAATGTTCAAAAAATGAAT
Organism: Carex pumila; assembly: GCA_033356055.1. Classification (NCBI taxonomy): domain Eukaryota; kingdom Viridiplantae; phylum Streptophyta; class Magnoliopsida; order Poales; family Cyperaceae; genus Carex; species Carex pumila. Next base: position 353,014 of record JARJHM010000227.1, read on the forward strand.
GCACTAAAATTAATTTATTAACTTTCTAATTTTGACCGCTTGATTTTATACTAAATTAATTCGAATGTTTAAAAATTTCACATGTAGATGCATCACACGTAAGGTAGGCGGATTTTAACGGTTCAGATTTGTCATTTGAAATTGATTTGATGAGTTTTAGAGTTAAGCTCACCAAACTTTGGTAAGCTTAAGAGCACCCTAGTTCTACTCATGGATTTTATTAATTTAACATTTTTTTTTTGCTTAATACGGAGTAAAATTATTGAAATTATCAAACTTTGAGTTAATACATTTCGGCTGTCCGATCAAAATCCAGAGTTAGTTCAGTCCAAAATGGAATGCACAACTCCTTTAATGTGTGTGCTACAACGAATCATACAGTCCGGATTCATTATGCATTAACTCAAAATTTGAGTTAACACAGAGGATACAAATTCGGAGAAGTAGAAATAGAATATAGGAATAACGGATCACGTCTAACTAATTTCGTCTCTAATTATGCAAAATCGTTAAAAAAAGAAAAAGATTCTGAACAGGATAATTTATCCCGTTTAATATTCTTCATTTTTTTTTTTTAAATTAGAAGAACAACAGAAAATTATAACCGGATGGAATGAACTATTCTGTTCAGATTTTTTTTTTCCTTTTTTAACGATTATGCGTAATTAATGGCAAAATTAATTAGACGAGATTTCATAAAAATCCTACTTCTATTTCGATTTTTTTAATTTTTCAATTAATAAAAAAATCGGCAGGAAATAGCGAGCGAAACATGTGATGATTTTCTCGTATCCTCTGCATTAACTCAAAAAGGAATCTTTTTAATACTAAATCTCAACCGTCTGATTTTAAACGGAGCCAATCCGGACCCTGATTATGATACACGGGGCCCTTTAATGTTAGTGTGGATCTAGTCTGCACGAATTTTGAAATAAATCAAATGGTCAGGATTTATTAACTCAAAAGATTCCCTTTTGAGTTAATGCAGAGGATACGTGCTCTTGGAAGCAGATCCTCAACTTTTGAGAGTGCATATCCTCTGAGATATCTCAACTTTTGCGTGACCAACGTGTCCGGTGCCTATTCGGGGTGATGTAGGGGGTCAGTATTATGTGTGCTTTAAGATTCGTGTAGAACGTATTTAAACGATTGAGATTTTCCATAAAGTCACGCAAAGTTTGAGATATCTCAGAGGATACGAATTCAACTTTTGGAGTGTTGACAAGCAAACCCCTCCTGCCCGTTGCTAGAATAGAATCATAGAAACCACCGCAAAGCATCGGCCCACCCAAGTCATTGCTCTTCTCTGACAGCGACGACTCCATAAACAAAGCCAAGCCAATCCCCGCGATTCCTTTTTTTTTCTCCTTTCTCCGATCCATCCCCTAATACCAAATTCCCACTCAATACCCTCAAAAAAACCCTAAAATTCGTCATCAAACAGTGATTCCTGTCTCGCTCACACACGCGACTTTTCTGCCACTGTCTCTATATATGACCTAAGATTTCTGCTGACCTCCTTTTTTTTTTTTTTTTTTTTTCTTTCCTTACATATGACCAATCCAAACCCTAATCCCACTCCTCCCCCTTCTTCTCCATTGCAATCAAAGGAACAACTTGGGGTTGAAACTGGCACCGCACCGGCACAGGTAGGAGGGGATGCTGAGGACGGGGAAGAGTTGGTTGGAGAGGTAGATAAGAGAGTGGTGACTGGAGAGGAAGCTGATCAGAAAATGGAGGATGTTGGGGCAGGGGATGCCGGTGGGCCCCGCACATCGCCGGCCACAGTATTTCGTATCAGGCTCAAGCAACCGCCGTCAAGTCTTCGGCTTAAGATGCGGGTCCCGGAGCTGTGTCGCAACTTCAGGTGCACGTTTGATCTTTTCTTGCGTAATTAGGATTTATTGATGATCAGAGCAAATTACAGAGTTTCCAGCTAAAGAGATTGTTGGTTTGATTTAGTCATACTGGTATTCTAAGCAAAGCAGCTGTCTTTTGAACAATATTGGATCTTAAAATGCTAACTGTGGCAATGCTATGATTTTTTCCTTAATCAGTGCTGTGGCATGGTGTGGAAAGCTAAATGCAATCGCTTGTGCATCAGAGACTTGCGCGAGAATTCCTAGGTGCATCTCACTGTTATCTTATGCCATGTTTTGCAATTTCCAGTTATTATTATCCTTTGTTCAATTATTTTGACCTAAAATAATTTTAGCACTTTTTTTCAGTTCGAATACAAGCTCACCCTTTTGGATTCCCATACACGTTATGAATCCCGAGAGGCCGACTGAATGTGCGGTTTTTAACGTCAGAGCTGGTGAACTTCTGAACTCATGTTAATGGTTTTAATCAACCAAAATCGTGGCTGGTAACTGCATTTAATGTTTTGTGCAATCAAGCAATCAAAATTGGACCATTTACCAGTTTGACCCCTTCCCTCTATGCACCACACAGCGAGTCACATGAACATAAATATGAGTCAATAGCTTGCTGGAGACAGCAATCTGGATCTCTTCCTAGCATGCTTAAATGCTTTTTTTTTAATGTCGGACTTGCTTTTCTTTTCTTTGGAGCAAAATAATTGGATGTGCATAAATGAATAGAGTTGGGTTAAAACGCCCCATCAGACAAACAAGAGCAACCCTGGTACTATACTCGCATACCGAGGATATTACAAACCCCTACCCTAGTGAACCATATTTGTGGCAAGTAATTGCTGGAAGTTAAAAATATTAGTATTTAATATTTATGTACAAATTTTGTTCTGTTGGCTAGTTGACTAATTGCTTGATTGCACAGAACATATATTGCAGAAAGCAATTCATATTTTTTTATTTTTCCATTTAAATGCTGATTCACAATTCAAAACTTCTAATTCTATTGAATTTATGCTTATTTAATTATGTAATTTACACCTTACTAATCTTGTATTTGTATTTTCTTACCTTTTTGTTGAACAGATTCTCCCCGTGACTTTGTACAATTTATTGAGTGGTCTCCCTGGTCTTGTCCTCGTGCCTTGCTAGTGGCCAACTTTCATGGGAGAATAACTATATGGACCCAGCCTACTCAGGTATGTTTTGTTACTCCTATAGCTTTATGGTACAATTGGGTAGTCGAAGGAATAGTGCAAGAATAATTTATTCAATTTAGTGTGTTAGCATAGTGTGAGAATATCTAATCCAAAAGGTGAGGGAAGTGTGCTATCCCAGTGCTATTAAGAATGATGCAAATGTTATTTGGATTGTATAATTTGGATAGTGCTAATCTGAAGAGAGCTCAGTTTGCTACTTCATCGAGATGCTGGGTTAGCTAATAATGGTAAATATTTGCTAATATAGTGCTGTCCTTAACTTGTCAGGGAGATTTTGAATTTCAAGTGAATGATAATAAATTAATAATGATGCTATTCCGGGGACAGGGTTCTGTAACCCAAACATACCCTAACTGATTTAGCTTAGTCCCTCCAAAGTGCCTTTGCTGGCAATTGCTGCCGGCAAAGGCACTTTGGGCAATTATGTGTATTCGCAAATCTGTTCTTTGGAGTTGAGACTAGGTTTGTTTGCTAATCTATTACCGCCTTTTTCCATCTAACGAGGATTCATATGATGGCTTTGTTCAATTTATTGTTGTTTAGGGTCCAGTTAATGTGGTACATGATGCTAGCACCTGGCTATGTGAGCATGAGTGGCGTCAGGATCTTGCTGTTGTGACCAAATGGTTGTCCGGCATGTCTCCGGTATGTTATATACTCTTAAGAAAAACAAATTCTACAGCTTCTCTTTTAGCATTCACTAAATCGTTATTTTAATTATACAGTATAGATGGCTTCCCTCAAACTCTAGCAACTCTTCTAATCCAAAAGTTTTCGAGGAAAGATTTCTTCAACAACAGTCCCAAACTTCAGGTTGATCTCACAATGACTTAAGAAGTACAGTAAAAAAAATCATATCAACTGTTTCTTTATAGAAGTTCTCTTATGTTGCAGTGAAGTGGCCAAACATTCTTTGCATTTGTTCGGTGTTTTCATCTGGATCTGTGCAACTTCACTGGGCCCAGTGGCCTCCACAAAATGGGGCACATGCAAGATGGTTTTCAACCAGCAAGGGGCTTCTCGGGGCGGGCCCCAGTGGTATAATGGCTGCAGATGCCATCATTACTGAATCTGGGTCTTTACATGTGGCTGGGGTCCCACTTGTTAACCCATCTACTGTGGTGGTCTGGGAGGTGATGCCTGGACCAGGAAATGGTTTTCAGGTATGTCAACTACACATATGTGAAATTGTAATTTTTCAGCTTGCGACCTTCACTAGATTGTTATGTTCTTGCTTTCCCCTTGGTTTTCAACCGAACCAAAAAAGTTTGGATTAAATGGTTCGGTTTAAATGGATCGGTTCGGTTGAATTTTTGAATTACTTTGATTTTTTATATGTGGTTTGGTTTAGATGTTTCAAAACTGAAAAGACTAAACCGGATGATGTGTAATGTCAACAACTTATATATATTTGGTTAGGTTTATAGTTGTTTGCTTTTTGAATTACTTGGGTTTGATTTTTTATATTTGGTTTTGTTTTTATGTATGGAATTAAATTATGCGTGTAATGTCAACAACTTATATATAATTCATATTTACTTCTATGATTATTAAATGTATTTGTGCATGTATTGAGTTTTGAAATTTTAAAATTTAATCTCTTATTTCAGTTCAACCAAACAAACCGATATATATTTTGGATCGGTTCTTATTCGGTTGACAAGTTTTTTGGCTGGTTCAGTTATATTTTTCAAAATTGACTAAAATTTTGGTTTGACTATTTTAATTTGGTTTTAACCGAACTGACCCAATGAACACCCCTACCCCTGCCACCCAATCGCATTGACAGTCTCTTTTATTTTCAGGCAACGACAAAAATAAACACAGCTGGAGGAGTCCCACCATCTCTAAACCCACCGAATTGGACTGGTTTTGCACCGCTAGCAGCCTATCTCTTTAGCTTGCAAGAGTACCTGGCCTCTGAGACAACTCACGGGAAGAAGCAATCAGATCATGAGATGGAGACTGCCTCAATCCATTGCTCCCCTGTCTCTAATTTTTCAGCTTATGTCAGCCCTGAAGCGGCTGCACAGTCTGCCACAACCACCACATGGGGCTCCGGTGTTACTGCTGTTGCTTTTGACCCTACCCGAGGTGGTTCAGTCATATCTGTTGTAATAGTTGAAGGTACTCTTTCTTTGTATTATTTTTTTTTCTGAGGCAGTTCACAGTAGCTTGATATGTTTTGTGTTTTTACTTGGTTGTTGGTAGTTTTGAAGGGGAAGCAGAATAGTTAGTTTTAAACTTAATTTTGCCAGAGGCTGAAATAATTTGAGTAGTTAATTCTGAGTTTAATGAACTTGTTTTCAGTTTCTCCTTTTTCTGAAACAGCTCTTTTTATGCTCCTCGGGTATCATTTCATATTCTTCTAGGTATTTAAGATAATTTGGACATTCTGTACCTGTTGGTAGAACTGCTAATATGAAAAGCATTCTTAGGTAGCCCTTTCCTCCTAAAAAGGTCACTACACAATTAGATGAGTTGATCTTTCCGATTTGCAGGGCAGTACATGTCTCCATATGACCCAGATGAAGGGCCATCGATAACTGGATGGCGGGTGCAGTGCTGGGAGTCCTCTCTGAAACCCGTCGTACTTCACCCGATATTTGGCAACCCTTGTGGTCAGACCCCTATGCAAACTGTATGGATTATGAGAGTCAACCAGAGCATCCCTCCAACTGATGACCTGAGAAATCCCCACAATTACACTCCTGCCCCATCTACATCTATTGACCAAAATTACTCATCTGACTGCAGTGTTGAAAGGGCCAATAGACTTAGTTTTGACCCCTATGACCTTCCTAATGATGTCAGACAGCTTGCGCAGATAGTTTATTCGGCACATGCAGGTGAAGTAGCTGTTGCATTTCTTAGAGGTGGGGTCCATATTTTCTCAGGCCCCAGTTTTAACCAAGTGGATAGTTATCATGTCAATGTTGGGTCGACCATTGCAACACCAGCCTTTTCATCGAGCGGTTGTTGCCTTGCATCTGTGTGGCATGACACAGTTAAGGATCGAACCATATTGAAGATTATTCGAGTGCTTCCTCCTGCTGTATCAGGCACACAAGAGAAGGTTAGCTCGGCCATGTGGGAGCGTGCAATTGCTGATAGGTATGGTGTACCTACAGTTGCACAATTGTGTTTTTCTTTCATTTAAGCCAATATTGTGGGATTTAGATTGTTGATAGTCCTTGGAAAGGTCAGGTTGTGTTGAGATTCATGCTGAGTCCCATTAAAACGCACTTGCTAAATGATCCAACAGTTCTTGGGCACAGTAAACCTTTTCCAGCGCTGTCAAGGATAAGCACCAAACTTTTTGCTGTTCTGATCTTTTACTCAAAAACTGATTAACTAAAATTTTGGTTTTTACTGGGAGGCCATAGCCCAAGAGAAAGAATACTGTCAAACAAGTATGACTGAAACTATCTTTATTCTTTTTACTTAACAATTTTATATGTGCAGGTTTTGGTGGAGCTTGTTGGCTGATGTTAATTGGTGGGATGCAGTTGGTTGCACACAGAGTGCTGCTGAAGATGGCATTGGTAAGAAAAATGTTATTTGTAGCTGTATTTAGGGGTGTAAACAGATCGGATATTATCCGGATCCAAATCCAAAAAATTACCTAAATTATCTGATCCGTATCCATATCCGAAAAATTATAACAGATAAGGATACGGCAAGACTTTTAACTATACCGTTTACACTTTTAAATCACAACAAATGTGCTATATGTTCTTAAATTGATTTATTAACTTGCATATTGTACCAATAATTTATTAAATTGCATTTGATGAACAATATAACACTATGACATAATTAGTGACTAATATTTTAATAATATAATAGATGTTTTGTAACCAAGAAGCTAATTATGAAAAATATCTGTATCCGTCGTAACATTTAATATCCAATCTGTGTCTGTATCCGTATCCGAAAAATTGTAACGGATACGGATATGGTAAGACCACTATCCGATCCGTATCCGACCGTTTACACCCCTAGCTGTATCCCTTCCATGACAAGGGCATTATTTATGCCTATTTACTTGTGTGTTAATTTTATGGTTTTAAATGACTGCTTTTTTTCTTATTACTATTCAGTTTCACTAAATAGTGTAATCGCTGTACTGGATGCTGACTTCCATGCTCTTCCTTCAATGCAACATAGACAACAACATTGCCCTGTAAGTAGTACTTTCAACTTGATATATGTTTGCTTGATCAAATTAACATACTTTACATTCCTCTGAAGCAAATTTAAAAAAAAAAAAAAGAGTACTGTATAGATCTGTTTCTACTAAATTGTGGGCATCTGATCATCTTCTCCTGTGACAGAACCTTGACCGCATCAAGTGCAGGCTCTTGGAGGGTACAAATGCACAAGATGTACGTGCACTTGTTTTAGATATGCAAGCAAGGCTATTATTAGAAATGTTGGGCAAGGGTATTGAATCGGCACTTGTAAACCCTTCAACTCTACTACCTGAGCCATGGCAGGCAACTGGCGAGACACTTTCTGGAATTGAATCTGACAAGATGACTGTAGAACAAGCATTAGTCCCTAATATCCAGGTATTCTACACTTCAAATCAAAACTTTCGAAATTTATTTTTTCTTTTTCTTTTTTCATTCCAAAAGGAAATACATTTTTATTTGTCTAATTATCGTATATACAAAAACGTGAAGGCCTATGTGGATGCAGTGCTTGATCTGGCATCACATTTCATTACCCGTTTGAGAAGGTATGCTAGCTTTTGCCGGACATTGGCTAGCCATGCCGTCGGGGCCTCCTCTGGCCCCAGCAGTGCAAGGAGCATGGTCGCAAGTCCTCCACATAACAATTCTCCATCACAGACAGCAAGTCAGGGTGAGAAAATTTGATCTGTTGAATTTGATATCCCATCTGTATTGAAATCTGAATGCTTATTAATTAGTTTATCATCTTATCTTTGTTGGTAGCTCAAAAGTATATCAGCATTCAAATTTTGAGATGATATTAAATCAATTTCTTGATCCTTTCATTCTACTTCAGGAGCTCAAAATGGAGTTGCAGCTGCGACCACAGGGAGCTCCCAGATGCAAGAGTGGGTCCAAGGTGCAATTGCAAAAATAAGCAACAACAGTGACAGCTCTTCTATTGCCACATCAAATACGATGGGTTCCCGCTCGTCTTCTTTCATGCCTATAAGCATCAATACAGGAACATTCCCAGGGACACCAGCTGTGCGGCTTATAGGAGATTGTCATTTCCTTCACAGGCTGTGCCAGTTATTACTATTCTGTCTGATCTTTCGAAGAAGGCAGTCACCGCGGTTACCGGGTAATAATCCGCAGAAGAATTTGGATTCAGCTCTTCAAAAGATGCAGGGTATGACTAATGGGAAGGTGGAAGCAAAATTAGAGGAGGGGCAGGGGATTCGTAGTGGGGCCCCTGTAGCAAAAGGGCCAGAAGACAGTTCCTTGAGTAAGTCTACAAGGTTGGGATCTGGTAACGCAGGCCAGGGATATACTTCTGATGAGGTAATAACCTTTCTTATTGTTTTTCTTGTTTGCTTTTGGGGGTGACTGTTACATTGACAGCGGTCAGGCACTGGCTGGACCACTGGATATAGGAAAAAGATCTCAATATACTGGTATTAGTTAGGTTGCCACTGGACCCCACTCCACCCCCTCTCTATGCAAAGTAATTTGATTTTTTCTTGGTGATTTGACCCAGGTGTACCATTGGTGATATTGTTCCTGGTTTACTGGTTTCTCTTCTGTATTTCATAAATGACTGTTCTTGGTACTTTGTATTACATTGCTGCAATTTTGTAGAGGGCAATTGTTTTATTTTGAGCTCATTGTTTCTTTTATCAGGTCAAGGTTCTATTCCTAATTTTGGTTGACCTCTGTCGAAGAACAAGCCAACTGCAACACCCTTCGCCGCCCTCTCTGGTGGGTACCAATAACATCATAATAAGACTTCACTATATCGATGGCAACTATACCGTGCTACCAGAGGTGGTTGAAGCAGCCTTGGGACCCCACATGCAGGTTAGTTCCATGAGAGTACTCATTGGGACTAATTTACTGTTTGGTGACAAGTGTTTATATCTTTACTGTTTCAAACAAAGGATCAGTAAATCTACACATAAAAAAGGGTTGGGATCTATTGACAACTGATCAACTTGACAACCTTTAGAACATTTCTCAAATCAAGATGAAATGAAACTTTTTTAAACTACAAAAAGAATTTTACGTGTTGTTAGCCTTATAGATTGGTTGTATATCAATACCATGCAATTTGAGTGTCATTTGATATTCCATCAAAGGCTGTTGAATAACAACCTCTGCAAGTCGAAATCCTTTGGTGAACAGTACAACTTCCATCAAAATTCATCATTTTTCATGTGCATGATATGTATAGACAACATGCCAACTGTTGGATTTGGAATTTGTAGTTATTTTCCACGATTGTCAAGATTGTCAACTTTAACCCATTGTTAGTGAATTGCAACCTGGAAATAAACTAAGAAGAATTGAAGAAAAGAGTTGTTTGCAGTGGGCCGGTGGCCCAACCTAATCCAAGCATATGGATATCATGTGCACCTAAGTGCTAACTACCTTAACAAGTGGTTAAACATCTATCTTTACAACAACAAAAATTGAAAAACTAATTGCACATGCCTTACAAAAGGGCCTCCTGTAAATCCAAATAGTGGCCCCACCTAAAGTTAGCCCTTGATCCTTTTGGTCTTGTCATCAGTGGAAGGATTTAAAATGTGCTTAACTGTTTATTAAAAACATAATACTAACAGTTTGTACTAAACTGACAATAGGAGTTCTCTTTTTTAATTTCTCTACAATGAAGGGTCTTAATTGTAGGGGCTTCATCACAATTTTTTTTCTAATATAAAGCACTTGTGCAAATTTCTTTCAATTTAGAGAAATCCTCATTTCAATGACTTCCTTTTATTTTATTTTTTATGAATTATTTTTTTGCTTAGAATATGCCCCGTCCTAGAGGAGCTGATGCAGCTGGCCTCTTGCTTCGTGAGCTTGAACTCCATCCCCCAGCTGAAGAGTGGCACAGACGTAATATGTTTGGTGGTCCATGGTCTGATCCTGACGATATGGGCCCATTGGATAACCTGCCAAAGCTGAAGATTGAAGATTCCTCTGATGTATCCATGATGGAAGAGGATCTGCATAGCTATAGTGGGCCCCAAGGACTCTGGCCCAAGAAAAGGAGGTTGTCAGAAAGAGATGCCGCATTTGGCTTGAAAACTTCGGTTGGGCTGGGAACTTATCTCGGCATTATGGGATCGAGACGTGATGTCATCACGGCTGTTTGGAGAGCAGGTCTGGATGGTATGTGGTACAAGGTGAGTTTCAACTGTTTTAGTTGGGAAATTAATCAAATTAAATCTTGTGCTTTTCTGATTTCTATTATTTCGGTAAGAGTGGAATAGAGGAATAGAGTGGAAAAGAGATTCTATTCCCGCTGAACAAGAGAAGAAGTGAGTGGAACTGGGTTTGAACTTTTGCAGTCAAAACTCTTGTTTTTTACATTTTGGTTCTTCCTCTATTCCTCTATGAGCCAATTCCCTATTACATGGGCGGAATAGCGGAATTAGCATTTTTCAAGAGATAGATTTGGCTCAATTACCAATACTCTTCCACTATTCCACTTGTTCACCATCAACCGAACACGATTGAAATAGTGAGGAATCGAAGCCTATTCTAAATTCCACTTTTCCTGACTTTTCCTTCTATTCCAATAGTTTGCCGAACGGGCCAATTAGATTAGACAAGTCTCCAAGCTTAATCCTTTAACTTAGGAATTAATTTCCTAATGCACCCTACTAAACTCTTTTATATTTTTTATTTTGAGGTGCTATATCCATATATATCTGGCTGTATGTAGGGTTTTTGCTTCTCAGGGTCTAGTCAAAGAGCGGCGTGTCTAGCATAAGCTATTTATTTTACTGTTTACTAATAAATATGCTTGACTTACACTTGTACTTGGTGGGGTTTAATTTTTTTGTTTTTTTTACATGCAGTGTATAAGATGCTTAAGGCAAACCTGTGCATTTGCACAGCCAGGAGCAGGCAATCCAACAAATGAGAAAGAAGCGTGGTGGATTAGTCGATGGATACATGGCTGCCCAATGTGTGGAGGGACGTGGGTTAGAGTTGTCTAAAACTCTGAAATGTTAACATCATATTTTTGAAACTCACCCTTAATTTGCTAACTTTTGTTCTTGTACAATAATATTCTGTAGTCGTACGATTGATCTCACAAAATTGTGTAGGGTGTGAAAGTGTGTGTGTGATGTACATTAGGGAGGTGTTTATGAAAGGTTTACAGATAGTTTAGAGGATCTGTGTAGTAAGATGGGACCTCTAGTGAAAGTAGAGACTGGTTTGGCACAACTGTGATGTGTCCCTTGTGAGATTTCTATCATCCTAAGTCCATGATTTCACGATGCATCCAGATTTTCTTCAAATTGAATAAAATGGAAATAAACAATGGCTTATCCAAGAACTACGCTTTAGAAACAACAACAAAAAAATCTCTTAAATTCCTTTGAATGTGAACTTGTTTTTAATTTGCAGACCAAAACGGAATGTTTTCTGCAAATAAGTAGTTCTTGTCTAAAAATAAATAAAGAAATAACAATTTCTATTTCATATAACCATCCCTTTTCCTCTTTGCTTGTAATGATCCGGTTCACCTCTATCATATGTCATGAAACATTAAGTACACTATGAGATAAAGAGTTGGAATCGGCTAAGTCGAATTGGGGGGTGGCACGAGGGGGTATCAAACAAAATTTGGTCTGATGCGCATTGAACTGCTTCCATTCGCAAGGGGTCTGAATCCCCTAAAGTAACCCAATTTTTTAGTTTAGATCCAGACTGTTCCATTTGAATCCGGTCCACTGCGGTCTGAGGTGGAGCGCATGGAGCTTTTTAATCTGATGGCCCAATGCGAATCTGACGGTTTAAATCTAAACTAAAAAAATTGGGTTACTTTAGGAGGTAATGCCTTAAAAATTGTATGGACCAATCCTATGTAAAAATCTTAACAGTGACTGTCTAAGTGATATGGACCAACCCTTCTATAGCACGGTTGCTATCAAGGGAAATAAACATGAGTTTCTTTTGCACCAATTCCAAGTTTCCAACAGTTGACAATCATCAAATAAATTGATTTCTTTTAGGACCTGTTAGGCGGTAGTTAAACTTTTACTGTTTACGTGAGAAAGTAGAGACTATTAAGAATATCATCTGACCTCTTATATATAAAGAATATTAACAATATCTTTGTTTCGAAACTATTACAATATTATTATGCCTTACTCTGTACGCATGTCAGAAATGTGGTGAGTGCATTTTCAATTCATGCGTCCAAAGAAGACTTCTCAACACATTCAATCTGATTTGAGACGTTGTTTTGACATTCTTTCGTAAAAGACGGCCAAACCCTATATGTTTATAATTTTAATTCATATTTTGTTTCTACCAATTCATATTTAATTCATACAAGAGGTTTCAGTTGTAATGCTTTTATGTATTGGTATGAAACTAATATATATAATTGACTTGTCCTGATTAATAAAAATACGTACGGGTTATTATGAAAAAAACAAAAATATTATTGTTGTTATTTATAAGAAATGTTGGGACAGACATAAGAAAGAACTAAGTTTTTTTTTTTTTAATCTAATATGATTATATTTTTAAAATGTAAATTTAGAATTTGACAAACTGGAATTCGAATGAAAAATAAGTTTTTTTTATTCAAAATTTCAAACAGCTTATTAGATGAAGACATAAATACACTTGTCGTTGCATTGCATAATAATAACTGTTGTCAGATTGGTCATGAAACCATAAATAATCAAAAATTCAAAATCATAGAATGAAATTAATGCCTCGTCAGATCATACAATTAAATGATAGAAATTAATGCCTCACCAGATCATACAATTAAAAAAATGAGCAGCACTATATTCTGGTATCCATGCTGTACCAGTTCTTCTAGATTACTTTTTGAAATCTGCTTGTGGCCCCCACATAGATATATATTCCATTTTTTTTTCGGTGAGCTTTTCACGATAAATAAAGGTAGAATCAAATTCTTTTTTTCAGAGAGGAAAAGCATAATTCCAGCTAGAAGTGATTGTGCACTTTAAACTGATAATAGTCAGCACTCCTTAATTTAGTGATGGTTTGTTTCTTTTATAATATAAATAATATCTGGAAAGCAAATAAACAAAATACAGGTTCTATGAATATTCGGGTATAAATGAATAAATAATAATAATAACTATTCTTGAACAGCTTTTCAATTTGTTTATTTATTTAGAAAATTATGAAATTTATAATACAAATGTCATATGAATATTATTTAAAAAATGTTGAATTTAGGCATCTAGACATTTTCAGGATCATAGATGTTTGAACTAAATATTTTATATATAAAAAGAGCTTGGACTTTCCGATTGACATCAAGTAAAAGGTCAAATCTTTCTCCACAAAAAAAAAAAAAAAAAAAATATATATATATATATTACTTGGAGCTTTTAGTAAGAGGTCATAGAGTATATGTTACGTTGTGCTACAGAGGTTCAAGTAATATGAGGTTATGGTAATTTGTAATGCTTATAAAAGGTAAAAGTATTCTGTAAATTATAAAGTTTAATTTTTAAGTATATTTTAATATGAAGATCATCAATGGTTCAAATTAGCTACTTGAGTTTTGAAAACAAAAATATAAATTCATAGTACATACCAATGTTTTAAAAGCATTCACATAAACTGCGTATGCGTATGCGTATGTAGTGGTTTTTCGTACAAATCTGATGCAATTATGTTCATGTGGTCCATAAAAAATTGAAAAGTCTCAAAAAATATTTTGTGTTGAAAAAAATAATTAAAATCTATGATTTTTAGAATATGATAAAGAGTACAAACAACTATATTAGATCACTCTTGTCTTGTGATAGAATTAGTTTTATTTTATCTATATTTCTACAACAATGCATAATAAAACTGCATGCATATATATATAGAGTGAGTCTATGGTACTATGCATATTACAATTTGGCACCGTGCAAAGGCTCTATATTCGAGTTTTCAAATTCTAACGGTCGATCCGAACCGTTCATCTTGTTCTCCATATTAATATGTGTTTGGAGACCAAATTTTTTACTATTTTTTTAGCTAGGTAGAAAATCAAATATCTTAATGGTGCAAAATTATTTAAATATAGCTCCGGTAGCACTTAAGCAGAGCTGCTGTTAGCAGCAATTTAGCCGGACACTCTCTCTCTATAATATAATGTAATGACTTTCTGTATATATAAACAAAACCGCATTTAAAGTATTAACGCACATTACAAAATATCATAATCTCACTGATTATAACATTGTAACTAAAATTTAAAACTTATTTGTCTTACTCAACAGAAAATCATTTTACTGTACTTAACAATCCAAGGGCTAATTTGTCTTTACTAAGTAACCGTCAACACAGTTCCCAAAATACAAGGGCGTCTAATTTCTACACAAATTGAGGTTTCAACAATCCATCTTTGATTTATACAAGACTGACTTTCACAGAATCAACTATACTTTTTTTTTTTTTCCTTTCATCAAACCCTAAGAAACAAACTAAAATAAAATCATCTACAACTAACACTAAAATCTTTCCAGAAATTAATGAACTATCTTTCAATTTCCATGCCCTTATTGCCATTAATATTTCTAACACTCGGCGTTTCGACATCCATCGGCACCACCGTCCCGGCCTCCCTCCGGCTCTTCATCTTAATTAGCCCGTAAAGCTTCTTAATTTCCCTCACCGGTGCATTTTCCTTCTCGTTCGAATCACCATGGTTATCTCCTTCCTTCGCCGCATTACTCAATCGGCTTCCACCAAAACTCTGGCTAATCCGCCTCATTGTCGAGCTACTCTTCACCTCGGATGCCGCATGTTGTAGCGCATTAATCACGGTTTTAATTGCACGTGTCGGGGAACGTCGGTTGGCAATCATAATCTCGCTCACCTCCGCATGACTAATTTGTGCACCGGTTTGAAACCCTTCTTCCACATGTTGAAATAACTTGTGCTCATTTACACCAAGGTAACTACTTGCAAGCGCCTTGAACCCGTCGAAATCACACATGGGGAAGTGGATATGCACATCGAGTCTACCGGGTCGGAGTATGGCCGGGTCGACTCCATCCTTTTCCCTGCTCATGGTGAAAACCATCACCCGCTCCTCGCCACAGCATGAAAAGATGCCATCCATGATTGAAAGGATACTAGCCGTGCCAGAACTGCCGGTTTCTTCGAGGTACCGATCAAGGTCTTCCATTAGAATAAGAGAGCGAGGAGCGGTGTGCATTAAAAGAGACCGGAGCTCTTCGGGCCCGCAACGTGACATGTCTATGTCGTAAATGTCAAACCCGAGAAATCTTGCAATAGCGGCTACGAAAGAGGATTTACCTGTGCCGGGTGAACCGTAGAGAAGGTAACTGCGTCGCCATACTCGTCCCAACCTATGGTAATATGCACGGCCTTCAAGGAATCCTTCTAAGTCGGTGCGCACCCGGGTTTTGAGGTTTGAATCCATGGCCAATGTGTCTAGTGTTGCCGGGTGGGTGAAGGGAATTGACACCCATTTTGTACCATCCTTGCTGGTACTGGTATTGGTAAAAAGATGTAACTCGCGACGGTTCAAGACAAGCTTATCTGCCTCAGACTCGAGATGTAATAGATAAGGTCGAAGAACACGTACTCGATCCTGTCGCCGCACCCGGAGCACCAGGCGATCATGACCTGTTGAAGGTTTGGTCCATGTAACATGGATTCCACGGAATGAATCCCGGGCCATCTGACCAGGACCCAGCTGCAGAGAGAAATCATTTGATCGGGAAGCAGAGGAGAAGAGAGAAGCTGAATCTGATCCCTCGAGAGTAGGAAGAGATGCCACGTAAGCTACCGCCTTCCGGTACAGAGGGTTTTCTTGAGAGCTTGTATCGAACCGCGGTACATCAAAATACTGGTACACCTGAGCCCATTCGCCTACCCGATACCAGCACCAGGTCAAGAGATGAAGCAGAGATTTATAAGAAAGCACAATTCTTAGAAGAAGAAGGAAGAAAGCAAGATAACCAAAAACAGAGAGAAGGTTCATGCTGGGAATTAAACTGCACCACTAAAATAAAGACTTGAGTTGATATGAGTTTGAAAGAGAAGAGAGAGAAGGAACAGAGGTTTTATATGAAGATTGAAGAGAAGAGGGGAGGTGAAATTAATTGGTGGGGGTTAGATTTGGAGAGGTCAAAAAGGGAGACTGGCGACAGAAAGGGGCAGTTCTCCACGTAACCAGTGTAGGTGGTGAGGTGAAGGAAAGAAGCACAGATAAGGAAAGAGGTGAAAACTAAAGATGTCACCTTTGAAAATTTCAATGGCGTGCTGGTCTCAAGTGTCGCCTCTTCAAGTTTGGGGAATCGGTGGCCTTTGTATTCATAAAGTATATATATTCCAAATTTAATGCATGATTAACAACAGCTGTACTGGATAATTTCTTTCCTATTCTGATTTTGTGGTGTTTGCAAAGAATGACAAGCTGAACAGTTTAATTTTAACATTTATGATCATGTTAAATTTTAAAATAAACAATACGCATAATTTTCAATTTTGGGTGAAGATATTGACAAAGTAGTTTTTGCTTTGTGCAGTGTACATGTAAGATAGTCAAAACAGCAATGCATATGAATCATGCGCTGCATGAAGCAAATGTTAACCTGTCAATATAATTTCCCCTTAATTTTAGGAACGGGCAACTAATAATGTTCCGATTTTTTTATCTATACCATTCGAAAATAATAAAGTTAAGCGTCACATCAATTTATCAAAATCAATGGTATATCTGTATATGTTTAATTTTACATTTTTAAGAAGTCAATGGATATATCCATTTTATGAAGAACTGGAGACAAGAGGACTATTAATGGTCTCCCGCGGGTGGCTCGACGTGGGTCCTGTGTATCTCTGCCTGTTGGCGCCTAATAAATATTTTATACCAGCTCAGCAAATTGAAGCTGGAAAGAAATTTCTCTCTTTCTAGCTGTTCAAATTAAATCTAGCTAGCTTCCACGGAAACATTACTTTTTTTTGTGACCAATAACATTTGTTTCTCATACTTATTCATTTTTCTTCATCTTTATTTTAAAATAATGTTTCTTTTTCTCTAACCGTCCCCCATATTTGTCCCCATATTCCTCGTGTCCTTCTCTCATTGGCCAACACCTTTATTTGCTCTCCTTTTAGCAAAGTATTTTTTTTGCCGTCCTTTCTTTTATGAAAAATATATCTTGAAATATCATCCTTTATTTCTTATTTTTTAAGAGACTTTTATAGACAAATACATAGATTTCTGCAGATTTTTCTTTTTTTAATTAGTATAAATACATATCCAACTATGTTGATATTTAGTCTTTACATTGGAAAGTGCTCGCATGACAATATGTATAAACACCTAGTAGTATAAATATTAATAATTAATAACATAGATAAGAACATCAGAAATTATGAACACTTGACTTTGCAAATCTAAATATCTAGCAATGAAGGGATAAACACTTAACGGGCTAACGGTATATAATTACAATTTGCAAGATATGTACAGGGGACGAAGCCAGACTTTCAATTTATAAAAGTCAATGTAAATAAGAATCAATCATATAAACTTTTAATATTAAAAATGAAATTGAATCAATTTTACAATTCACATAACACTTTACTCTAAATTATATAGAAAATTCATACATAAATAAATAAAAAAATTAGGGTCCAATTGATTTCCATCATTGTGCATACCTCCGCTCTTGGATATGTATTATGTGTATATAGTAGAACCATGGTGTTCTTAAGCTCATCGAGCCTCTTCGTAAGCTTAACTAAAAGTATAATTGAATTGAGTTCAAACGACAAATATAAACCATTGAAACTGATCTATTTAACAAGTGATAGTATTCCATCCAAATTTATATGTTTTCAAAATAATTTAATATAAAGTCAAGAAGTGAAAAAAATGATGAAAATTAAACATATTAAAATGAACTTATAAATATATTTTATTTACTGCTTGACTTTATACTAAATAAATTACAAATTTGACATGTAAACACATTAATCATAAATTAGATTGATTTCAATAGTTTGAATTCGTCGTGAAGTCAATCCAATAAAATTTGAAGTTAAGAACACCCTAGTTTAACTCATGTATAAATACTAAATAGTTTTCTAAGTATAAACATAAGAGAATTAACTTTTAATTTAGTGGTAAAGACAATACTCTCTGCATGGGAGGTCGCATATACAAAATAATATATAAAAAAGTAACAGACATCTAATAGTAAAAGTATAAACATATAGTTAGGAGTAGAGTCAAAACATTTAAATTATAAATGTCAAATACATATAAGAGTTAATCATATAATTTTTTTTTCTGATTTAAAATACAGTTTATAACATTATAATATTTTACTCTAAATTATATAACAAATAATATATAAATATATAAATAATTAAAAAAAAATAGAGATGAATTGACTCCATTCAAAGATGTAAATCCGTCTATGCATCTAGCGGTACATATTTAATATAATTGGTAGTGTTTTTATAAGATGAAATGAAAGTTAATAGTCTTCAACACACCTCAAGTGTATTTTACAGTTTTTAACATAGCATCTTATAATTGGTAGTGCAGGGTATAAAATCCATGTACAAGTACAACTAATATTATTGGTAGAAACAGTTGGGCGTGAGTGTACGTAGATAGAGCGCGTGGATCTTAGTGTGAGGCTGTTTATTATTATAAATCGTAAAAAAACAATTAGGAGAACCAATTTGAGAAATTGGAGTTGGAAAATTAATTATTTGACGCTCTCTTCATTTTATACATTTATTTATTGAACTTGTTAAGGGTAAGTTTGGTTTATTAGTTGGAACTGCTAATAACTGAAACATCGTTATATATGTGGTCCCTACAAGACCTGTCCAACTAAGTAATCAGGTTTTTATATATATTTATATATATATATTTCTCTTTTTCTCAACTTGAGAAATTATTTTTGAAAGAATCTCATAAACATCTGTATTGGAATTTTTATTTTTTTTAAGAAATTGACGTGTTCTAGTTTCTAAATTATTAAATATTTCATTGGCTCATGTTATCTCTTTCATAGTAATAATTGCTGATTTATTACATAATAAATAAAAAAAATCAAATCTCATTTTAGAGTCATGGGATATTTTACTATTGCCAAGCCAAAAACAGAAATATATGGAGGTTATACCATCGTATTGAATCCACCATCCATTATTTTTTGAGGTAAATAATTTTTCTCCTTGGAACCGATTTATTTCAGGCCTCTCCCACCAACAAAGTATGTATTATTTTTTCCTAAAAAAAAAAACAAGGTATGTATTATCACCTATGTAAATTCTATATAAAATTTTGAATATTTTGCATATGATGTTAAAGATAAAAAATTAATTAGAGTTCAACTACATTAATAACAAATCAATTATAGATCGATTAATATTTAATATTATTTAGCAGATATAATAAATCATGTAATTAGAAAATATATTAACGACTCTTTAAATTATGTAACCTCGTCATTCCTTTAATTTTTGGTACCAGTAGAGTGTTCAAATTATACTCTAAATCTTGAATTATGGTCTCACGCAATTAATAAGTCAACTGCATATATCTAATTTAAATACAAAAGATAAATCTTGAAGAAAGAACAAATAATTGCTATACATAATTTATGTTTATCCATATTAATGAATGAAGAATTTAAAAATTAAAAGATTAAGGAATTAACAACCGATGTACTAAAACAAAATGATAACCAAAGCATATGCCAAAATTAGGGAAGATATTCACCTACCCATCAACATCATTATATATATATATATATATATATATATATATATATATAATTTTGTTTTGCAACTCAATTTTCATATGAAAAGCCTTAATTCCATCTTTTGAGATAAAAACAAGATGTCAATAGCTCATCTTTTTATTTGTGTCCCAGATTTAAACTATAACCTTGTGGAATTGGTTCATTTGATCGAATATTGCATTATATATTCTGGTGGGGAGAGGAGAGA
This sequence comes from Carex pumila, assembly GCA_033356055.1. Lineage (NCBI taxonomy): Eukaryota > Viridiplantae > Streptophyta > Magnoliopsida > Poales > Cyperaceae > Carex > Carex pumila. Next base: position 373,300 of record JARJHM010000227.1, read on the forward strand.
TTCAGATTCTGTCAAAAACCTAATCTGATAAAACGAGATTCAGACCATTTATTTTAATCTGGCACGAATTTAAAGATTCCGTAAATTTAAGACAAGCCTGAATAAAAATTATTCAGCTGGATGCGGCATCCGAGGGAATAACTAAAATTTTAAATTTAGATCTGGACCGTCTGATCGAAATCCGTATTAATTCGGTTTATGCCCGAGCAAATCAGACGGCCTAGATCTAAACTCAAAATTTGAGGTATCAGGCGTTCCTTCAAGGGGGATCCGTATCCTCCCAGGTACCTGACTCAAGTAAACTGAAATGAACGGTCCAGATTTACTCTCAGCCGGTACCCATTCGGGATAATGCAGGAGGCTAGTATTATTTGTGCTTTGAGATTTGTACCAAGTTAAAAGAACAATCCTAGACTGTCTGTTTCAATTGTCCCTGGTCAGGTCAGGTAACCTGAGGGGATGTTAATTCCCTTCAAGGGGAATTGAGTGATTTCAAAAGAAAAAAAAGTTCATCAATGCTAGTTTTTATTTTTTTTATATAATAGTTTTACAAATATATGACAATAATTTCTGTGAATGCATAAATCAAATTTAATTTGACCATTGTTGAATAGTTCTTAATGGTTGACCTTTTATTTAATAATTTTCATATACTCATTCACAAAACAATAAAAATGGTTAGATTATGGACTTATGAAGACTTTATTGTCATAGTAGAGTAAACAAGACTTTGTTGTCATAAAATGTAAACTAAAGATGAACTCTTCTTCTTATGACATATTTTAAGCAATTAATTTAATTAGAAGTTTAATTGTTCTATTATTTATTTCCGTCATGAAGTGTTCAGTTTTATTATTTATGATTTTTATTATTGTTGTTGTTATTGTTTTCTATTTTGAAAGAAATTTCCATACCAAAAATAAGAGCAAATAAAATGGGCTTTAGTAAGCTCAGTTTGCCTACTCAAAGGCCCAAGTAGCTTCAATGGTTTCTGCACAATATTGTTTTCTAAATAATAATAATAATAATAATAATAATAAAATATATGAAATTGGAAGAATACACATGAAAACTTATTTATTTAAAAATATCCTCTTCCAAACTTCAAATGGAGATATAGTAAATAAATTGACAATAATATTTTATTACAAATATAGTAGACAAAAATGCATTTCTCATCCCTCTCTGTTAATCCTACCGACTCTTTCATAAAGTCTTCTGTTTATTCTTGGAAAATGGAATAGGAATAAATAGAGTATAAACCTCGGCAGAGGATAGCATTTCATCTGCGTACGTATTAAGATCTGAATTTTCAAACAAACGGTGATAAGCTTAGAATTTTGAAAGTTTCGGGTGGTAACTACAAAAATATCAAGTTTTGACAGCATATTTTTCAATTAGTAAAGTTTTCAGGGGTACGCACACAATTCTCCCAAAAAGGAAAAAGAGAAAACTTGAAGAGAAAAACCTGAAAAAGGTTCTGTACTGCACCAACAAACTCGATTTCTCTTCTCTTCTCTGACTCAGCCATGTCAGGCCAACACACAGCCGCCGGTGCGTCGCCGGGGCAACATTCTCTGGCCTTCAGAGTGATGCGGCTGAGCCGTCCGGCGATGCACGCGGATGAAGCTGTGCTTCGTCTCCACCCGACCGATCTCTTTGCCGGAGAGGATCTATTATCCGATGCCAACCCTCAGGTCCCGTCAAACCTTCTAGATCTCGCTTCCTCTGATCCTTCCTTCCCCGAAGGAGGCGAGTTTGACTTCAGAAAGAGGTTGTTCATTGATAATCCGACTGACGCCATGGGTCTCTCTGGCTTCCTTCTGCTACCCCAATCATTTGGGTCGGTAATCATCAAACAATTTTTATGCTAGAATTTACAGAGGCCAGATGAGATGTTTATATTTCTTATCCATACTAGATTCAGTTATGCAAACCAGATTCATAATACAATGGTGGCTGTTTCCAAAATGTTTGCCAACAAATTTTACATATTTTATTATTGTTTTTTTTTTATAGATTAGTTGAACATCACTACTTTTGAATGGTGATTTTCTACCTATCTAAATAAATAGTACAAAAAAATATTAAAAATGTAAAATTTGATCAAGTGCATTTTCATATGGAGATCATGTTGAGCGGTTTAGATAGGCTGTTTGAACTTTGCAAATTTTAAATATTGATTCATAGTACGGACCAATATGTGCTATGCATAGTGCTGTAGCCTCACTCACCTTATTAACTGTAGTGTGTACATGCTATGGTGGATCAGTACCAGGGATTATAACTGGTACTGGCATCACTGCTGGATTTTATAATAAGAAGGGTATTGGGTTCCGTTGGTTGTGAGAAGGAAGTGTAAATATGGCTTCGTTTTTTATACATTTTCTTTGAAATTACTGTGATTCTGATCTCAAAGCCGACAGAGGTTTTTCATTCTGATTTCTCCGAATGGATCATGTAAATTTTGATGTTTCTAGTGATAAAATTTAATATTTAGGAGCTATACTAACTTAATGTAGATTAGAATGTTTGACATATTGACAGCTTGAAACTGTGGTAAAATTTTGCTGTTTCTTAGGGCAATATATTTGGGGGAGACCTTTTGTAGCTACATTAGCATAAACAATAGCTCTGTCTATGAAGCGAGAGATGTTATCATTAAGGTAAATCTGCTTTATTTTTTTCTAAACCATAGGAATTTTATCTGTTTAGGCATTTTATTTTAAAATTTTGCTCATGTGTGACAAAAAGCTTTTGTATCTAGGCAGAGATTCAAACTGAGAAACAAAGACTGTTGCTTCTTGACACCTCAAAATCACCTGTTGAGTCAATTAGAGCTGGTGGCAGATATGACTTCATCGTAGAACATGATGTTAAAGAACTTGGAGCCCACACGTAATGTTTTTTATTTGCATGTTTTTTGTACATAGCAAAATACTGTTTGTCTGGCTTTTTACACTCATATTTGTTGATTTTTTTTCCCCATAGGCTTGTATGCACAGCTCTGTATAGTGACGGTGACAGCACAGAGCGGAAATATCTCCCACAATTTTTCAAGTTTGTTGTGGCTAACCCTCTTTCTGTTAGAACAAAGGTACTTCTTGTTACCTTAAATTATTTTATGCAATTCAATATCTGATATAGTTATTATATTAATGTTTATTAAGGATTTATTTCTTTCCCATGACCAGGTTCGCACTTTCAAGGTAGGTGTTTTCTCGCTTGTTTCTTAGAAGATCTTCTCGTAAGTCAGCCTTTTGATTGATTTGCTGTTGATTTGTGATTTATTCTTATTAGAAGATGCGAGGCATCTTTATAAGCTTTTAAGCAACATGAAAGTGATATATATATTCATCATGCAAATATATATTGTTGGAGTGCTAGTATACTCAATTTTGATTTTTCTCGTGGTGACCTGGTATCTCAGGATGATACATTTTTAGAGGCTTGCATTGAAAACCACACAAAGTCAAACCTTTATATGGATCAAGTTGAGTTTGAACCAGCACCCCAGTGGGCTGCAACAAGATTAGAAGCTGATGAACACATCTCCTTGAAGAACTCTAGAATACGGTAACCTTTTGAAAAAGCTACACTTGATGGAATGAAATGATTATATGATGCATGATATGTTGTATGCCAGGGTAACTACTGGTATAGCATAGTGAATTAGTGATACTGTTTGGATCTCTTTGAAAAACTTTATATATTTGTGAAATCATATCAGTGTCTTTTAATATTGATCCATGACATTATTTATGTACTCTGTCATTGCCCTCCAGTGATTAAGTTTCAGCTGTTCAGAATAAATCTGGATGATTTAATTCCTAGTTTTTTTTAATTACTTGGATATTCTTTTCTGTGATATTTGCAGGAATATATTAAAGCAGCCAGTTTTTATAAAAGCTAATGGTGGGATTTGCAATTATCTCTATCTGTTGAGGCCACATGAAGCAGGAGGAACAAAGGAGGATGCTGGCACTGTTCTCGGTAAATTTCAAATAACATGGCGTACGAACTTAGGCGAACCGGGTCGCCTACAGACTCGCAACATTCATAACAACTTGGTATGATGCATGACCGTATACTTGATCTCATTATATTTACTCATCTCTGATATAGTTTCCTCCTGTTAAAAGCCACCCTAAGTACTAAGCAGGGGTACTAAATTTATATTTCATTTATTTTTTTTTTTTTGGGCAGCCGCCTAAGAAGGACATAGACCTACAGGTTGTCAAGCATCCTTCTAAAATCGTACTAGAGCACCCCTTTTCAGTAAGTATTGAAAGTCAAGAGATCCAGCTTGTTCTATTTTAACCAGATAGGTATGTGTCCTATTCATAAATATTCTTTATTAGGTGCACTTGTGCCTTACAAACCAGACAGAGAGAACAGTAGGCCCTTTTGAAGTGTACATAGCTTCTGGTATCTCCGGTGATGACAGCTGTGTTATGCTGAATGGATTACAAAAGTTGGTAAGTAAATGGATTGATGGATTCATTGTTTATGTAATATTGTTTGACAGTATATTTGTTTAAAGCCTCTGAACTATTGCTCTGGGTTCAGTTGGGCCCTCAAAATTAAAAAAAAAAAGATCTTTTGTATCCCTTGTCTATTTTTTTTTTTTTTTTGATTAATTTCGTTTTATTGCACTTGGTCCAATCCAGCCCTTCACATGCACTTAAATATGCTGTTGGCATGGTTCCATGATAATATCTTAGATTATGGCCTCTTACTGTTGTGTTAATAATGTGGTATTCATGTGATGATGCGGTGCCACATCGTAACCAGAAGTTGAAGGAAAGGCTGCAATTGTACCATGTACATAAAGGGGGTTGGTTGCATAAGAGAGATTTTAGGGGTTCCAATTGAACCAAGCACAATAGCCCTAGGGCCAAAAATGGAAATTTCTCATTATTTAATTGATATCTTGACTTTTCTTCAAGTGTTGATAGAGTTCTACCTCCTTGGGCAGGTTTTACCTTTGGTGGAAGGTTTGGATTCACTCAATTTTGACCTGGTAAGAGGTGGTTTTTAGGTTTTAACTTTCTATATTCGCTTGCCAATTTCAGGGGTGGATCTTAATGCAACCCTAATGGTGCTTAGCCGCCTCTAATTTAAACAAAAAAATCATGTATATATTGAAATTTAATTGATTTTTTTTTTTTTAAGTTTTTATATATTTGAGTCCCCCCCCTCATAAAATATCTAATGCGTGCTTGTAGCCTGGTGGCCAGTTTTTACATGTAATATATATGAGATATCAAGGTGGAACCAGAAGGAAAATAATGCTCTGTTAACTTGATAAATTGTTTTTTAGTTGCTTTTCTATGTCTTAGCTAATGGTCCTCTTGGTTGACACAACATGGTAGTAACAAAGTAACATTGCACAGAATTAATAATTTATTTGAATATATATGCGCAGAACATGTTGGCAACACAAGTTGGTGTGCAGAGAATTTCCGGAATAACAGTTCATGCTGTTCAAGAAAAGAAAGTATATGATTCTTTGATAGATATTGAGGTATATATATCTCTTTTGAAATTGTACCTACCTATATATTCTGATTTCTTTTTAAAATTGTACCTTAACTATTGATTGTCATGTTTTTCCTTGGCAGATTTTCGTTGATGCTGAGTGAATTTGGTGAGTCGATCATCTCTTTGTACATTTATTTTATTTATGCACATTAGCTCTTTAGCCTTATCTTGGTTTTGCATCACCATGTAATGAATTTTGTTTCCTGCAGATTTTCTTATAAATTTTAACTATCTGCTTTGTGCGTGATTGTCTTATAAATTTAAACCATCTTGGTAACAGAACATGGGAACACATGTAGTACTTAAGCAAGTAGGCATCCAAAAAAAAATTATGCTACTCAATTTGTGTATTAAAAGTTAAATGTAGTAGTGATACATCTGGTACTACGAAGATTTGTTCAAGGAAAATACATCTTAGTAATATATAATTGGAAGTTCACACACTGTTTAAGGACGCAGCTATATGGAAATTATCTGATATATCACAAGACAGTAATTAGAAAGAAAGAAAGAAAACACCAAGGAACCCAAAAGAAGCATATAGTCTATAGCCCGACTGAAAAAAAAAAAAAAAAAAAAAAAAAAACAAAAAAAAAAACACAACCACACCTCACTAGTAAAGCTAACATGCAATATTAGCCTAGTAAACACACCATGTCTGTCTATAGAACATATTCTAAGCTCATCAATTCTATGATGACAGCCAATAAAGCGTTGCACCACATACTACCTGCCAGTGGAAATATTCTCAAGTATTAGCTTAAATTATTACAAAGTTGAGATGCTATTATTCTTAAATTATAAAAAAGTTATTTCACGAAGTCATCTTGTTCTACCTAGTAATTAATATAAAATATATGAGGCTGAGACCCATTTTTTCCATCCAGTGGTCCGAACGAATTCAAAATTTGGCTGTGTTTCCTTGTGAATGCAATGCTGGTATTAGGAAATATCAAAATAACTTTACCCAAACAAAAATACAAAGAAAAAAACCAATATCAATGTACTGCGAGCATGAAAGCATGTTCTGATATTCCCAACAGTGAGTACCAACAAATAACTTGCAATTAATTAAACTTGATTATATATTTTAAAACAAGAACACCCCCGTGATTGTTTCTATGTTGAATTGCATCCCAGGAAGAAAAAATAGCCATTTTGACTAAAATGATTTTTCCTTGCATAGTGACATCAAAGTTATCAAGTACCAGTCCTTCAAAGAAACAGGAAAAAATGTTATATATACATAAGAACTCACCTGGCAACAAGGAAACTCAGTAGTTTATTAGTGGCGATTGCTGCACATCCGAGATATCAGAGAGCCGTGGCCTCGAGCCTGATCCTATGTCAAATGCTTCCAAGCAATCGATGCTCTTCCTCTTTTGGGTCTCTGGATTATTAGGCCTCTCTTCTGATACCTCTTCAATGGGGCTCAGTGCTATTGGCTGGTTTATCTCTTCAATGGGAGTCAGCACTAATGGCTGATTTTGTTGCGCCACCATTGCTTGTGCCTCCGCTGCCACTGACGGGTCAGCATCAGTTGCATACAGTATCTTTTGGATTGCACCAACAATCTGCATTCAATTTTGTATTAGAAATGAAATTCTTTCACAAATATTGTCTCCACCATGCCTACATTTTTAAAACTTAAATGTTAAAAATAAAACCATTAGATATGATCTACATCATTTTCTCTATGCACATGTAAAATATTATGATATTTCAATTTTGTTTTGATTGTTATCAACCTGTAAAAATAAACCAATGTGGAAATTTTTTTAACGTTGATTATCAACTTATTGATTCATATAAAAACAAAACTGAAAAAGTGATAATTTTTTATGTTCATATAGAGAAAATCACATAGATTGCATCTAAAGGTTTTATTTGGCATATAATTTATAATTATTGTTATTAAATAAAAATAAAATGGGGATATGATGGAAGAACAAAAAATGGAAAAATAGTGAAACTAGCAGTGGCAATTGTGAACTGTTTAAAATTTTTGACAGGTTGATCCAAAGTCCAAACTGATCCATATATAACCAAGCTATTTAAAATGACTGATAGCTGGTGAGATAGATTATTAAGAATTTACCCCCAACTGACCCAAATCAGGTTTACAACCACATTTATATTTCTTTATCATAAAAATAATGTGCAAACTAGGTTGAAATTTTCTATCAAAATAAATAAAAGAGAACAAAGCCTCATTATTAAAAATCTACTTTAGTGACCAACTTGATGAAAGTTTACTTGTGCTCCTATGAGTAGAATTCACCACACATACTAGTAGCTTTTACACTAAACACTACAAATGAATTATAAATAAGAGACAGGTACTTACTGGTAAGTGATCGATTTCAGGGGTCTGGCATAATATTTCTATGTCCCTTAGCTTAGAGAAGTAGAAGTCACGTTCTTTCTCAAGACTATCAATGAAGACCTTCAATTCTGTGATCTGCTTTAAAATCAACAGTCTCTTACTATTTAATACACCAAATGACATACAAGTATCTGTAACATTTCCCTCCTTTTGTCTCAATTTTATACCGACATTACTTAATGAAAATGTAACTTGAGGTAATTTATGAGCAAATAATCAGAAGTAATAAAAATGCAAAAAACATTTACTTGTTCGTCACGTGCTTGGGCTCCAGAATTACTAGAAGATTTCACATTTCTTTGAGGAGCACTCGTAGAATGTGCATCACTTCTTCTTGTATTGTGAGACCCATGAGCTTTTGGTGCCGCACCGGAAGCCTTGCCGTTAACTTGAGAAGGGGCTGAGGCCTTCTTGTTTGTTTCTTTTCCTCCTCTACTGCTTTCCCTTCTCTCCATGGCATTGTAGCTAAAAAAAAGGTATACCTTAAATTTTTTTTTTTAATCCTATTTACAACAGAAATATTAAATAAGAAGATGTGCTGACGAATTACTTGCTAACACCCCCTCGGTTGATGGAGTCGCAATATCTCTTCATCCACTGCATGAACTCGAGATTATCAAGTGGTCTCCCTTTAGTTAGCTTATTCACCTCAACATGCTGCGAAAGAAGGAACACAATTGTCGCTTAGTGATGATACTTAAAGTGAATCATTGTAGAACATATCATTAAATTTTTACTCTCTAGTATAAAAGCTAGCGATCAGTATATGCCAGATTCATACTTCTAAAAACAGATTTTATTAGTAGGTTGAAACTGATTTCCAATAAACTAGATTATACTGTTACACCCAATTCAATTTGTCAAAGCACAAGTAGTGCTGTTTTCCTAGGCTAAAGTACATAAATTATATTGTTATACCTGATCCCAACAAAGTAAATCCAAAAAAATTTACTAAATTGCAGAAAATAAACAGCTAAAATCAAGTAATGCAAATCAGCAATACCTTGTTGATTTTGAGCTTGTTAAATACATCTTGAAGGACCTTGTAATTCTGTATCATCTCGTATTCATTCTTTGCATCAAAATTGACTTTATGCATTGGCACCATACCTGGGTGAACCACATCCATGAGCTGGCATGCTATTGCACCTGGCGCTGTCTGAATTACACAATGATCAACTTGGGCATCCAAAAGAAAAAGAAATTTGAAAAGGTTTGTTTAACCTATGAAGCCTCCAAGATCCATTTTGAAATTGACAATTTAGTACGCAATACCTTGAGTACCAGTACTATCTGAATTCATGGATAGTTGACATTAGCAGGATCTGATGTCATTTCTCCTTTTTAATGGAAAATTGCAAGATAAAACGTTTTAAATTGGGGTAAAAATTTATAAAATCAGGCCTAAAAGAACACGTATTGATTAAAAGGATTTCCATTGGATCTAGATTTCTTTGAACTTGACGGAACTTTGTTAGAAAAATCCCAAATTTTCGAGGGTTTATCGTCTTAGAACAACATTATTAGAAATTTCCCAAACTGAAAGAAAGCAAGCAGGATGAAATCAGGATTACCTCTTCGACTTTTGAAATGCTGAGTCGAAGCGTAGAGTTAATCCACGCTATTATCTCGTTTCGACCTACAAAATAGGCTGAATCCATCATCCCTATAGTCGTCGCCATTGTTATGCCACTTATCTAGGGTTAGGGTTTTGGCTTACAACCAAGAAAAGCTGTAGAGAGAGAGTGTGTGTGTGATAGAAGCGGGATTTTGGAAATTCGAATGAAATCAGTTTGGTCTAGTCTTGTACTCTAGTTGGGTCCCGTTCGTATAATAAAAGCTTTCGACTTTTTTAAAAGGCAAAGAGAGGCCTGAGAATAATATGCACCTGGATTACAAAACTTGCAATTTCGACCCCACAAGTCAGTTGAGGAATGTTAAGCCAGCCCATACACTTGCTATGGTCCGGGTGTGTGCTACTATGATATCTAAAAGAGCAAATCTAAATCCCTGTGGATGAGTACAAAGTAGCATTTGATGTGTCAGATCCCCTCCTTTGGTTTGGGTATTTGGTAATTGGTAAGTCGTTGACACGGGGACACGATGCGGAGTGCCTGTTCAGGACACAGAGAATCTAGATCTTTGGAGAGGTGTGAATCGGGAATTCTCATCCTCTGAGATACCTCAACTTTTGCGTGTTTTTATGAAAAATCTCAACCGTTTAAATGCGTTCTACACGAATTTTCAAGGCCAAATAGTACTCCCCCTGCGCTATCACCGAATAGACATCGGACACGTCGGTCACGCAAAAATTTAGATATCTCAGAGGATAGCACTCGTAAGACGGCTGGATGAAAGTTACCGTTAAACGCATCGAATCTAGACAGCTCTTTGTGCGAACTCATTTGGCAATTTTGGCGTTATAAAATTTGAATTTGGAGAATTTGCTGGAAAGTTTTTCCACTATTTCACACATGTGTTGCATTTCGAATGATAAAGGCGCTTTCCGATTTGGAAAATTTCGCTTCAAACTTCCAGTTCGTTGTTAGTACTAGACCCTTATTCCATTTAAAAAAAAAAAAAAGCTTTCAGTTAGTACATATCAAATAAAAAAGAGAGATAAAAAATAAAGATTAATTAGAAAACTCATTAAAAATAAAAGGTAATTTTCTCAAAAAATTATACAATTTCTCTAAATTATTGTCTTTCGTTTAATGGACCATAACTTTACAACCCAGGCCATTTCAATGTTATGGATTTTTTTCCGTAATTATTTTGTTTTATGTTATGAAAAACCTCATAATTTCAATTTGAATCTCCGTTGACACACTTTTCTCTTGTTTATTTCTCTTCTTGTTTCGACATATTTCCTATAAGTATGCAAATCGAGAGAGAGCGAAATAATGCAACATATGCCTTAATCTTCAAAAAAGAAAGAAAAAAAAGGAGAGAGGGGGGGGTAGTGTTTCAAATCATAATCCTTAACTAAATTTTTTTTCTTACCACCCTAATAAATCAAAATTAAATCATTACCACCCGATTAATAGGATTTAAAATTCCACCATGAACGCATACCCAGTATGCGCACGGATCCCAATTGGTGCGCGAACTAGGTATGCTTACCGAAATTGATTTTTTTAATATTTTTTTTGAATTGTTTATTAATCTGTCCGCATACCTACTATGCCCATGGATTTTTTTTTTTTTTTAAGTTTTGTGATAATTTTTTTTTCTGTTCTATTTTGTTTTATTTTGTGGTATTTAGAATTATATGTACACAAAAAAATTGACGGTGAAATTGTAGAAAATAAAACACACTTATTTAACAAATTAAATTTTTGACTAAATTTGAATTAAAAATTACTACAACAAATTATACACACAATTTAAGCAGCATTTTGTACTAAGTTGGTGCACAAATCGTTACAAATTACACACACAATTTGATAAATATTTTATACTACAAATTATATACAATGAGAAACAAATTCATCACAATAATAGATATGCGAAACATAATAGAACAGAAAAACTAAAATATATGCCCACGAAGATCAGTATATGTCAGATTCATACTTGTTTGGTTTTAATTGATTTAATTGAGTCATGGTATATTTATAATATGGGATGGGCTACGCTATTCCATGAAGTAAAACGCGTTTGTATTCCATGCCGTATTTTTATTGTGAAAATTCAAACGACCGATTCGAACGTTAGATGTGATATTCATATTGAAATGTGCTTGGAGACCAAATTTTACATTTTTTTGGAATTTTTTAATTATTTATTAATCATTTTTCAAAATTTTTGTTTTGATGTGAACAATAAAAAAAACAGTAAAATTTTCTAGACTATAAGATCAGCAATTTTGAAAAATACTTATTAAATAATAAAAAACTACCAAAAAATGTAAAATTTGGTCTCCAGGCATATTTCAATATGGAGACCACATCTAACGGTTCGGATCGGTCGTTTGAATTTTAAAAATAAACATATAGCGGCATGGAGCACCAACTCATTTTACTCCATGGAATAGTGTAGCCCGTCCCTTATAATATAGTTATATTTAAATGGAGAAATAACTAATTTTGAAATTTTGATAGAGAAATATCTAATTAAAGAAGTTATGATGGGTATATATCTAAATTTCTCTATAAAATGTATGCTTCTATAATAAGAAAATAAAAGTTTATGAAAAAGAATAATTCACAAGTTCTTAATATTTGTATATTCTTCATGAATAAATCGGGAATAATAAAAAAGTAAAAAGAGAAACACCTATCATGGGCAATGTGACAATAATGAAAAACCAAACTTGATCAGATTATTCCTAGTTTATCTTTCAAAAGAGATCATCTCAGTCCTCAGAAGTGCACATAATAAAAAGGAAAAAAAAAAAAAAGTTATCTCAGGAGGCTCCAAGGAACAAGGGAATTCTTTCTCAACACTAAAATCACAGCAATTTCCACGAAACCCCAACAACTGAGCAGAGCAATGATATTGTCTCGCCGGTCCTTTAACCCTTTCTGCTCCATTTCTGCCAATTGTGAGGCAAAAAACTCCTCTGGAGCTACCACATTTCGAGTTACCCCCGCGACACCATCTAAAATGCGCATAGCATAAACATTAATTAAGAAAAAATTTGAATGCCAGGACCCAAAATTTGCAGCCATAGAAAAGTTGTTCCAGCTGGTCCGGTACGAGCACTCGATATATGGTGGTACATCTATTAAATCTGAATGGCTGTGATTAATGCCATATGGGATTCTTGTAATGAACCGATTTTAGTTCAGTTCTGGTACGTGCATTACTATGTAACATGTGGAAATTGACATGTAGAAATAAGTTCACTGCTTCTAACAGTATAAACTTGCAATTATGATGGCATGAGAACACCATGCTAAAATGTACCAAGTGATGCATGTTATAGCATCTTAATTTCCAATGACTAAGTGTGTAAATTTATACATGAATGTAGTAGAATATTTACCGTTAAAATCACCCCAAACATAATCCACGATATATGGAATTGGATACAACTTTTCCAGGATAGGACGGATATATTCAGCAAGCTCCAGGTCTGTTACAAAGCAAGTATTCCATAGTAGGATTAAATTCTAGATACTGTCAGTAGCTTGATTTTTTAACAGTAAGTTCAGTTTCATAGAAAAAATGCAAGTAATAATATATATCATAAACCATAAAGATGCACCCTCTAGTCAGTTCCAGCGAGTTCAAATTACTGTATTTCATTTTGGTTGTATAGAGAACTACTGAATACTGCAGTTTGTTTTTACCAGTGAACGGTGAAAAATTGAATTTAGGCTGTGTAACATGAGAGGATAATAGAATGAGTACTATCAATGTTACCTAGGATATTGAATACTTCTTCATAGATCTCTTCACAGACAGCAGTATCACTGTAATGACAGTAGGGAGGCATAACAGCTCATCAAACAATTTTAAGGAAAAGGAAAAGGAAAAATATACAGTAGACATGCCAAACTTCCAATGGATTACAATGCAAATTTTATAATCATTAGTTACTTATGTAAGTTATCCCAATTGGATGAGTTATTGCTGCCATGCAGAATTGACAAAATTAAAGTTATATGATAATATAAGAAGTAACATTGAATTGTTTAATCAGATTCGAACATAATGTTGTAATCATAGACTATTTTATCACAATTTTAGAGATCAGCCATCGGTAAAGCCTGAGAGTTCTAAGGAATATGACCGAAGTATGAATGTTCTTAATGAAAAAATGAATTTCAAAAAGGGTATCATATGACTAACCGAATCACTTCCTCAGCCAAACGCAGATTGTTAACAGCTTCACACATTACTTCATAAGCATGGCCAACTGATCGACCTTGCTGTGTAATAAAGTTAGAAGCAAAAAAAGAACAAATAATGAACATTCACCAATCATACTTTCACATGCGGCAAAAAAGAACAACAATTATCAGTACAATACAAAGCTTAGTGTGTGAGAAAGAAAAATTCTGAAAAATAAATGCCTAACCTCCTGGCAATGTCTTAAAAGAGTGACATCAGATAATATGATTTGCACAAGTATTTTGACTGATCTTTTGTGAACTTTTTGCCAGTAGGATGAGCCCATAAATGCATCATCATCATCATCATCATCATCATCACTGTCAGGTACTTGTTCTGTCTGTGACGAATTAGCTTGAGGGTTTGGTATAGAAACGTCAGGCACTCGTTCCGTCAGTGACGAACTAGCTCCTCTATCTGGTAAAATATAAATGCATATAACCACAGTTATGTTAGGATAAAAGGTTCCCCTTCTGGGTGGTATATTTTTTATTTTCTGGCTTTTTATTTGTCCTTTCTTCCTTTTTTTGCTGCCATCAATCCATGTTTTGGTTTCAGGTGCATAACATGGCAAAAAAAAAATGTAGACTCTGGTAATAGACTTACAAGAAGTTGCAGCCCAAGGGTTGGGAAGCGGTTCAGTATTAGGTGCCGATTCTGACCGGTTTGAATTTGAACTCTCTGGTCCATTGCCTGAGGTGTCAACAAAACTAAAACCCATCAAACCAAGTTGAAACTGATTCTTCTCTCTTCCATGCGGAATACCAGATTGAGCATAATACATGCATTCCACCTTTGGAACCTCATACTGGATGTTGATACCAGATTGAGCATTTAAACTTTCCCTGCGCACAGTGTCATGCAACTGGTGTAATAAAAAGGTATGTAGTACAGTTGGGCTTTCAAGCCAATGAACCCAGGAATCTGGAAAATCTGCAAGATTACTTAAATTGGGCATATTCTTCATTAGTTTGGCTATGGCAACTTTATTGATAAACCCGGGATGGGTTTTATATGGACCCTCTTCATAGGTCTGATCAGGGGGTGTTGTTGGAGTGCTTTCTCTTGACATAGAGCCAGTGGATGTGCTGGGTGATGCTGGTCCAATACGAAACAAGCGTATATCCTTATCTAGATCCATTTCTGCACAAGGAGAAAGAACAATCAATTAGTAAAACATGTTCAAAATTACAGGTTTAAAGAGATATTCAGCATGCAAGATTAATAAAAGATTTTCGGAAGATACCAAAAAGAGAAATATCAGTTTTGGCTTCATGCAGCTCACATACTATAGAATTAAAACATTGCTGCATACGGTTAGTGCACTGCACGAAGCGAAAACTAATCCGTTAAAATCTTTACCCGAAAAAACCCTGCTTCATTATGAAATCTTGGTTCGTTCAAGATTTTCAAGAATTAAGGAAATGAAAAGAGAAACAAACTATAAGATTTTAGAAAGAGAAATGGAATTTGTATTTCCTCTTTGAATGAATTTACAAGTGTCTCTGTCTGCTATTTATAGCATATTACAATCTCTCTTAACCTCTGTACTAACCTTGATGACAACTCCTAGCTCTGGTTTACATAGTAAAAAAGAAAGATATCTATAGAGTTGTATATTATTTTTTCAGTAAAAGTTCCATATATTTGATCTTTTGATAGTGATTTTCAGCTTTCAGCACCATTATAACAAAAACTTATCATGCATTAGTAAATGAGAGAAAGAAAAACAAAGATTTCCAAAAGATACCAAAAGAGAGAAAGAAAAAAAAAAAAAAAAAAAAAAAAACAACTGCTTCATTATGAAATCTTGGTTCGTACAAGATTCAAGAATTAAGGAAACAAAAAGGAGAGATGAACATACCATAGCTCCTGAGGGTATCAGGATTACTGAGGATACGACCAGTGTGAATCAAACATTGATCATCAGAGGGTATGCCGGTCTGGTCGACTAATGCCTGCTTCAACTGTTCGACCGTCTGATCAAGCTCTGTTTGTATGGAAATTTTGCTTCTACCCTTCAACTGAACTTGTACTGTGACTGGGCTACGTTCGCTCTGGGATCCTTCACCATTAGAGCCCATTGTGACGAGAGAAAGAATGGTTTGAGCGAAGGATCACAAAGAGACAATTCTCTAATGGCGAGGTTTTCCCGCTGCTGGATGAGAGCACTTAACAAGGGAGTCAAGGAATGACCCAGGGGAAGGGAATGGACAAATGTAATCGGATTTTTTTTTTAGCGCATTTATAAGAAAGAATGGGGCTATGATAGTATGCATAGTGCAGATGAGTGTTGTAAATAACGGTATGTGCTCATCAGACGGTTATGGTACTGCCAAGCAACTAATTAAAAATATTCAGAAATAATTAGTCATAATAGGAAAAAGGGTCAGGAACCTGTCCGAAGTCATTTGGATAGGAGGTCTCTCCAAAGCCTCTCCAAACCGCACGATCACATCTTATCAGATTAAACAACATCTTATCAAATTAATGCTAACAGAGTTTCTTTGACGGTAACCTCTCTCCGTTAAAGCAAAAAAAGGAAAGAAAATTCTTTTCTTCTTTCTTCCTCTGTCGTAAAATTTATCAATTACTCCTAAGACTTTCTCCAGTTCTCCTCTCTCCAGTTTTTATAATATTACACTTATGGTATCAAATTAATAAAATCTTGGAGCTAGACCCACATTTTTTTTCTTTATAAATAGATTCAGATACATATACATTACACAAATATAATTGTCTCACATTATAAAAAAATATGGATATACACTAAATTAAGCATTCCAGAATAGCATATAGGAAAATTTCTCTCATTTTCCAAAAACAATTGTACAATAAGAAATGTGTAAAACAACAATGACATTTTGGTCAATTAAGAGAATAATGTTTAAATTACAGGTTCTATTATCAAGGTATGCACTACCATAATACAATCAAATCTAAGTAAATAACAAATTTATATAATCCCTTGCAATCTAAAGTCATCTAGCCACTAGAAAATTTACAGAAGCACCCTCATAATTTTTCTTATTAGTCTCTATGTTGGCCTTCTACCAATGCTTCCTTCACCTTCAAATTATTTCAATTTCTTCCCTGACAGCCAAATCTAAGCAAATAAAAATCACATCATTCAACAAATAACAAATTTAAATAACAATGACATCTAAGCAAATAACAAATTTGTATAATCTCTCTCATAATATAGAGTCATCTTGCACAGTAAAGTAAACAATTACAAATATCATTCATATAATAATATCAATCCTGTTTGATACAAACAACATCAATTAACATTCATGCCTAAACAATTAACACCACTCAACAAAAACTATATCGGTCTATGGTACATAAAACCACAAAGGAAATTGACTTCCCAAAGAACCATCTTCTAACAACCTGTTAAATTTTAGACTTCATAACTCTTCGCATCTGTCTGCATCTAGCCAACCTGCACAATATGTATCAAGAGATAAAATTAGCGCTGCTACAGTTCTATTAGATATAGTAACAATTTTATTAGATGCACTAAATCGGAATTAGGTCCAAGTCTCAAAGCAAGAGAAAAAAAATTAGTATTACCTGATTCCCTATCAAAGAAACAATTAATTCAATGAGAGACGAGGAATTGTAAAACAAGTTATTTTAGTTTAGAATTACCTAATTCACATTAGACAAAGATTCCACTTTATTGAGTAATTCATATGCAGATCCAAAAATAGATGATGCCTACATCAATTTTACAGTAAGTAAGTCAATAACATACACTCGATTTAAGAACATTCATTACAACCAGTACAAACATCTAAGTGTACCTTCTTTGGTTGTTCCTGATTGGGTCTTTCTCTGTAGTAACCCTCTTTGCTACAAGTAAAAGTTCTCATGGTAAGTACATCAGATGTATTCTTTCGAATAAGATTTCTCTAAATACTAAAACCAACATGATATGCATAGACATTGTAAAACTTGTACGCTGCATCCTCAGTTGGAAATTCTACACCAATCTTTGGTTCTTCAAAATTCAGTTTTTGTGTATTCTCTTGATAAACAGCTTTGGTTGATTCATGATCTAAACAAAAGGCCAAAAATTCAGTATGAATCAATATGCATAGCAAGAAAAAAAATCAATTTTGACTGGAAACCCTATCTTAAGCACTATCTGTAATGAGAAGAACTGAAATAAACAATTATTGCTTGATGTTTGTAAAAAGTGGGTATTCTCTTTTTAAAAACAATTATTGGGCATTCTTTGAAGAAACTCAAATAAAAAAGCTAAACAATATTTTATAAAATGTAACTTGCAAGTAATTTTAAAATATGGGAGGTAGGCTAATTTTATTTTTCTTGATGTCTCCAAGTCATTTGTATAGTGAGCTTCTGTCAGAAAGAGAAGTTATGTGACATGAGAAGAAGTGCTTTGTTTCAGATTGTATTGATGATGTTTCTCAGAACCATTTCACTTCTTCGGCATTACTACAAGCACATTAGCTTCATGATATGAATGTTTTTTATAATTACTAGAAGTTGAAGAATTCACCTCGTGGATGGAGAATGGTGATTTCGTTTCCTGTGTTTAAGTCAGAAGAAAGTGCCAAGTCTGTTGATTCATTGTCTAAACAAAATGTCAAAATTCAAGTATGAATCAATATGCATAGAAAACAAAAGGGTCGTAACTAATGAAACATTTATTATGACCTTTATACGAATATTTAGAGTTAATTTCAACACTTGATTATCAAAATTTAATTGGTCCGACAATACTGGATAAGAACTAACAATAATGTTATGCAAAAGTGGTTGAGGCATTAGTACAAACACCTTAGCTACATGATGAGAATTATCTTCATAATTACTAAAAATTGAAGAATTCACCTCGTGGATGAAGAATGGTGATTTCATTTCTCATGTTAGAGTCGAAGGATGGTGCCAAGTGTAGTTGCTGAATGGTCGGAGCATGAATTGTTGCTGGAGCCTGAGTAGACACTTCTTCATCATTAGCCACGTCAATAGCATCTGGTTGAGTTTGAGTTTCCTCTATTACGGAAGAGGAAATGAGTGCATGGTCCCGACTGGAGATGGTTTGCCAAATTGTATTTCGAGATTTGAGGAAGGTCGGGTTGAAAGCTTGAGACTCCATAAAAGTATGAGAGGAGAATCTCTTCGTGAGAATGACGAACAAGAAATGGCAATAAAGTAGAGAGAGGAAGATGAAATCGGCAATGCAAAGAGGGAGGAGGAACTTTCGCCATGGTTGATTTGTTGGTAATTTGATTCCAAATTAGAATAGGGAGAAAGAAGAAAGGAATGTCCTTTCCTTTTTTGTTTAACAGAGGGAGACTTAACGTGAAATAAACTTCTGTTGCTATTAATTTAATCGATCTTGATGAGATTTGATCGTGCGGTTTAAAGAAGCTTTGGAGAGGAGTCCTGTCCAAATGACATCGGACAGGCTCCAAACCCTAGGAAAAAATCGGCTGATTAATTGGGAAACTTCTTGACAGTTTGATCACTGCCACGACTAATCGACCGATTAATCAGCCTAAATAGATGTTTTTTATAACACTGGTGCAGATTACTATGGATTCATATTTTCGTTCCCTAAAAAATAAATATTTTTCGTTTTCAAAATCTAAATAATCAAATCTGAATCATTAAATGTGATCTCTATCTAAAACTATACTAGTAAACTAAATTTTATATTTTTTAGAACTTTTTTATTATTTTTGTAGATATGTAGAAAATTACTACCATTGAATGATCTAGAATTTTTGAATAAGTGATTTTTCAGCTATCTAAAAAAAGAGGAGGGTTCAAATGCATCCAAATACATTCTATTTTTCGAATATTTTTTTTTCCGTTTTCAAAGTCCGAATAGTCAATCCGAATAGTTAGATGCGATCTATAATTTTTTTTACTATTTATTAAGTCACTTTGAAAATCGCTGATTTTACATTTTCTGGACCATTGGATTAGCGATTTTCAAAGTGGCTTAATAAATAGTAAAAAATTCCAAAAAATGTAAAATTTGGTCTCCAAGCACATCTTAATATATAGATCGCATCTAACGGTTCGGATTGACTATTCGAACTCTGAAAACTGAGAAAAAAGATAGGGTGCATTTG
This sequence comes from Carex pumila, assembly GCA_033356055.1. Classification (NCBI taxonomy): domain Eukaryota; kingdom Viridiplantae; phylum Streptophyta; class Magnoliopsida; order Poales; family Cyperaceae; genus Carex; species Carex pumila. The sequence continues at coordinate 393,190 of JARJHM010000227.1, forward strand.
AACCCTCCTCCTAAAAAAAATAGCAAGAAGTTTTTAGTTCTTTAAATAAATGTAAAATTTGACTTATGAGTACATTTTTATATGGAGATCATGTTAAATATTTTCTATTGATTGTTTAGATTTCGAAAATAAAGATATTGGTTCCTATTTTAATCTAAGGACGTGTTCGGCGGACAGAAGGGAATAGGAATGGTAATGAGATTGTAAAATTTTTGAACTAATTTTCATGTGAGAAAAAAAAATTCAGTCTGAGTGATATTTTTTTTCTACATGAACAGTAAATTCCAAACACGCCCTAAAAAATTTATGGGGCCCCAAAAAAAATAAAAATATTTTGCATATATTAAAAAAAATAATCTATATATATTAAAAATAAATAAAATATTAGAGCCCAAACTTTGAATATTCAAATGGTTCAAACTTTTCTATAAATAGGTATGTGCTTGTCGAATGAACCGAATAATGTCAAGTAATAAATCGGTAATTCAGTATGTAGCCGATTAATCAGAATTATGCAGACAACTTTGTATTTTCATTAAAAATTTGTATTTTCATTAAAATTATGTGTATATATTCATAATTTATTAAAAAATAATTTATTTAACTCATTAAACTTATCAAATAAACTTAATTTAAATTAGTTATATTATTATAACATGAAACTACGCTTAACAATACACATGCACTTTACATGTGTAAGTAACACATTTATTTAGTTAAAAAATAAATTCGAGAATTAAGCATTTTCAAACACTAACAATATATAATTTGAAAGACATGAAACATTCCAACATACACTAAAGTTAGTTTGTAATAACAACTTAATTTAATATATGAACATGATGTACTAATTGAAAAAATTACATCAGTAAGTAAGAAAAATATATTATATATATATATATAGAGGAGGGATCAAATGACATCATTTTTTGGTGACATGGAATGACACCGTTCATTTTCAAAGTCCAAACAGTCGATCCAAACCGTTCAACTTGATGGATATGTTAAAATGTGCTTACAGATCAAATTTTACATTTTTCTGAATTTTTTTTTGGTTTATTTAGAGGGGTTCAAAAATTCAACGGTCTGAATATAGTGATTTTGTTAAATACTTAATAAATAGTAAAAAAATTCAGAAAAATGTAAAATTTAATTTCCAAGTTACTCTTAATATATTCATCATATTGAACGGTTTGGATCGACTCTTTGGATTTTGAAATTTCAAAAATGGACATTGTCACACCATGTCACCAAAATAGTGGTGTAATCCGATCCCTCCTCATATATATATATATAGGTTTTGGCTAATATGCTATGGGTAGCTAAGAGGCCTCCGTGCTACGGCTCGGATTTTGAGTTTTCAAAATCCTAATGGTTGATCCGAACCGTTCATCTTGTTCTCCATATTAATATGTGCTTGGAGACCAAATTTTACGTTTTTCTGATTTTTTTTACTATTTATTAAGCCACTTTGAAAACCGCTGATCCAACGGTAGTTTCTGGTTTTACTGTTGGGGTAAGTCACCGTTGGATCAGGGGTTTTCAAAGTGGCTTAATAAATAGTAAAAAAATTCAGAAAAATGTAAAATTTGGTCTCCAAGCACATATTAATATGGAGAACAAGATGAATGGTTCGGATTGACTGTTAGAATTTTGAAAACTCGAAATCCGAGCCGTAGCATGGAAGCCTCTTAGCTACCCATAGCACCGTAGCCATGTCCTATATATATATATATATATATATATAATAGAGGAATTAATCAATTAATTCAAAATAAGTAAGAAGAAAAAACATATATAAAAAAATTGAATGTATAGCCAAGCACAAATAAAATTGCAATACATGTTTATAAAACTTATTATCACACAGTTACAGAAAAAAAAATATTGTAAAAATAAATAATTACTGGAATAAACAAAAATAAATGGAAATAAACGAAAAAAACGGACGTCAAATGAGAATAAATGAAATAATTGGGAATAATTGAGAATAATCGGCCAATTAATTGGAAAAATTCACTAATAAACATTCGATAAGTGTATTCATAACTGTTTGACAGCCATTAACAATTAAGCAGGTATATAATAGGCCGTTAAGCCTGTTTTTTTTACAACACAAGTATATATAAAGGGTTCAAAAATTTCTTCCGCCCCAGACCTCAAAATCTTCAAGACCGACCCTAGTATCACATAAGATAACAGTTGCTGGGACATTCTTTATTTTCTCTTTTCTATCTCTTCTCTCTGTTTATTTTGTGTATAGATTTGGTCCCGAGAAAAAAGGAGAAGTCCTCGGAACAGATTGAAATGTTGTTTCGAAGTGAGGTTGATTGGCGAGGATGTCGTGAATTGTAGCTCACCAATGTAGAAGACTCCGACATTTTAAAAAATACTAATTAGCAAAATATTTTAATAATAATAATAATCAGATTTTAGATAGAATTTTAAAAGTACTCAAACCATGAATTTTTTCCCACGGTTACGATTTTTTTTTTTGCAAAACAGAATTTTTTTATTTAAATATTAAAAATGTCGAATATATTTTTTTGAAAATAGATGGAATACAAAAACTTTAAGTTATTTAATGATTGTTATTCAAAAAAAATTCTCAAAATATATACAACCTTTTAGAAATTAAATGTATTAGAAGGTTGACAATATTTTCTGTATTACCTAGAAATGACTTTTGAATCGGGATTAATAACTCAGAATCCAAGTATTTTTATTTTTTTTACAATAACACATAAAGAAATATATTAATTTTCTTACAGCTGCGAAAAATCCAGCCTGAAAAATATTGATCCGGATTATTTGTTGCAGTCTTTCTAATAAATCAAATTATATTGTATTTCATATATTTTCAAAGAAATATATTCAATATTTCTAATATTTCAATACAAAAACTAATTTTTTTTTAAAAGTTCTGTTTTTCAAAACAAAACAAAAAAAATTCAAAGCCATGAATTTTTACGAAACCGTAGAAAAAGTTCACGGTTTGGGTACTTTTAAAATTCTATCTAAATCCTGGTTAATATTTTGAAACTGTGGAAAAAAATCCACGGTTTGGGTACTTTTAAATTCTATCTAAAACCTTGTTAATATTTTGAAACTGTGAAAAAAATTCACGGTTTGAGTACTTTTAAAATTATATCTAAAACCTGGTTATTATTATTAAAATATTTTGCTAATTGGGTATTTTTTAAAATGTTTGGTAGAAGACTAGTGCAAAAGGATTAAATATATTTTGGAATAATTTTTTACTAAATTGTGACGAAGGTACATCACATTTTTAAGAAGAGGCCAGTTTCTCGTAAATCCTGGGACAATTTTGTTGTTTTAAATATATAGTGCCGGTTCATTATTATTTATTTTTTATTTTGTAGGTGATATTTCACTGTTAGATAACATGTCAGGAAATAGTTTGTGGTAAAAATAGGGGTGTTTATTGGATCCAGTTTATTTAGTTTTGAACAATATCAAATTAGTTTGGACCAAACGTCAGTTTGGTTTGAAAATTTTCAAAAACAAAATAACTGAACTGATCGAACTTTTATATATTATGAATTTGGTCCAGATTGCTTCGGTTTATTTCTTAATTGCTTGATTCATTTCTTAAAATACTTCATTTTATTACAAATCAATTGCTTTAAAAAATTAATATATTTCGGTTTGAACCGAACAAATCGAACAAACCGAAATAAAACTTTGGTTCAGTTTGGTTCGGTTGCAATGCTAAATCAGTTCGGTTTAGTTTTATTTTTTAAACCGAATTATAATTTTGGTTTGCCTAGCTCTGTTTGGTTTCGATGAACATTAAAAACATTAGATGTGATTAATATTATTTTCTCTACATGCTCGTAAATATCATTTTCAATTTTGATTTTACATTAATCAATTAGTTAGAAAATAAATGTCCATAATTTATTCATATTGATCGGTGTATTTTTGCAAGCTCTTGATACTACTTAAAACAAAATCAACATGTACGTGATGAGAAAATAATAGAAACTATATTTAACGATTTCATTTTGACACTTAAAGTTTAAATTTTAAGTCATATTATAGTTCTAAAAACAAAGAGATAATGAAAGTACAAAATAGTAGAGTCATTTAAATTTCGTCTGGTTTGTGAAACAAAAAGTAAATGCATTTTAAAGGATCTTGTGCCTCGATCCATCACAGTTGTGTGAATATATGATGCTAAGTTAGTGATGCTATGGTACTATGTATATATCATAATGGTCGTACTTTATTTTTAAAATCTAAACAATTAAGATAAACTATTTAAAATAATTCCTTCTTTAACTATTTTCATAGAGTGGTGAAAAATCACTTCATCTAAAATTTTTAATCCATTCAGATTTTCTATATATTTTCCTTGGGTCAATTCCTTACACTCTCTTGTTAAGTGCTCCCTCATTGCAGCGGGAAAAACTCAACATCAAAGAATTCTATTTGCGATCCTTCTACTATCAAATTAATTTGTCCCGTCTCCAGTTCAAATCCTTCGCTCAAACCATTCTTCCTTTCTCTCGTCACAATGGGCTCCAATGGTGAAGGATCCCAGAACGAACGTAACCCGGTAACAGTACAAGTTCAGTTGAAGGGTGGAAGCAAAATTTCCATACAAATAAAGCTTGATCAGACGGTCGAAGAGTTGAAGCAGGCATTGGTCGACCAGACCAGCGTACCGTCTGATGAGCAAATGTTGGTTCACACGGGTCGTAAACTCAGGAATCCTGAAACGCTCAGGAGCTATGGTATGTTCATTTCTCTTTTCGTTTCCTTAATTCTTGAAAATCTTGGACTAACCAAGATTTCCTAATGAAGCAGGGTTTTTTTGGGTAAAGATTTTAACAGAGTAATTTTGTCTTAATGCAGCGCACTAACCATATGCAGTGATGTTTTAATTCTATAGTCCGTGCGCTGCCTGAAGCCAAAACTATTCTTTTTTCTTTATCTCTTTTTGGTATCTTTTGAAAGTCTTGTACTAATCTTGTATTTCTTTAAACCTGTAATTTTGAACATGTTTTACTAATTGATTGTTCTCTTCTCCTTGTGCAGAAATGGATCTAGATAAGAGTATACGCTTGTTTCACATTGAACCAGCACCACCCAGCACATCCACTGGCTCTATGCCAAGAGAAAGCACTCCAACACCACCCACTGAGACCTATGAACTGGGTCCATATAAAATGCATCCCAGGTTTATCAATCAAGTTGCCATAGCCAAACTAATGAAGAATTGCTGGGCTCTTTGGCTAGAAAACCCAAATGTACTACATACCTTTTTATTATTCCAGTTGCATGATATTGTGCGAATGGAATGTTTCAATGCTGATGTAATTGATAATATCGAAAGCATTTATGAGGCTCCAAAGGTGGCATGCATGTATTATGCTCAATCTGGTATTCCACATGGAACAGAGCAGAATCAGTTTCAACTTGGTTTGATGGGTTTCAGTTTTGTTGACGCCTCAGTCAAAGGACCGGAGAGTTTAAATGTAAACCGGTCACAACCGGCACCTAATACCAAATCGCTTCCCAATCCTTGGGCTGCAAGTTCTTGTAAGTCTATTACCAGAGTCTACTTTTTCCCCCCCTTTTTGTTTGCCATGTTATGCACCTGAAACCACAACATGGATTGATGGCAGCAACAGAAAGGAAGAAAGGACAAATAAAAAGCCACAAAAGAAAACATATAGCACCCAGAGGGGAACCTTTTATCCTAACTTAACTGTGGTATGTATTTATATTTTACCAGATACAGGAGCTAGTTTGTCACTGATGATACCGGACGATTTTATACCAGTCAGAGGAGCTAATTCGCCACAGACAGAACAAGTATCTGACAGTGATTATGATGATGAATTGATGGGCCTATCCTACTGGCAAAAAGTTCACAAAATATCAGTCGATATACTTGTGCAAATCATATTATCTGATGCCACTCTTTTAAGACATTGCAAGGAGGTCAGGCATTTATTTTTGAGAATTTTTCTTTCTCACACTAAGCTTTGTATTGACTGATAATTGTTGTTATTTTTCGTGATATTCATTAATTGTGTTTTTTTTTTTGCTTTTAACTTTATTATACAGCAAGGTCTATCAGTTGGCCATGCTTATGTTAGAGTGCTTTATTATGCTCACAGACTGCGTTTGGCTGACAGTATATTTCAGTTAGTCACATGATACCCTCTTTGAAATTGATTTTTTCACTAAGAACACTCATACTTCGGTCATATTCATTAGAACTCTCAGGCTTTGCCGACGGTTGATCTGTGGAACTGTGATATAAGATAGTCTATGATTACAACATTATGTCAGAATCTGATTATACAATTCAATGTTACTTTTTATATTGTCATATATCTTTAATTTTGACATAAGTCACTCGACAATTCTGCATGGCAATTGGGGCTTGCATCCAAAATACCCCTCCAGAATTGTATTGTAATCCATTGGAAGTTTGGTCTTTTTTCTTTTCTGTAAAATTGTTTGATGAGCTGTTATTCTAGTTCCAATCCAATCTTATGCCTCCCTACTGACATTGCAGTAATGCTGTTGGCTGCGGAGATTGCTATGATGAAGCATTCAATATCCTAGGTAACATTGACAGTACTCCTCATTCTATTATCCTCTCATGTTGCTTTGTTCACAGCCTAACTCTAATATTTCACCGTTCACTGGTAAAAACAAACTGCAGTATTCAGTTCCCTATACAATCAAAATGAAATACAGTAATTTGAACTCACTGGAACTGACTAGAGGATGCATCTTTATGGTTATTGAACGAAGAAAACCTCTGATTTCTATTATACCTGCAATTTTTCTAAGAGACTAAACTTACAGTTAAAAAATCAAGCTACTGACAGTATCTAGAATTTAATCGTACTATGAAATACATGCTTTGTAACAGACATGGAACTTGGTGAATATATCCGTCCTATCCTGGAAAAGTTGTATCCAATTCCATATATCGTGGATTATGTTTGGGCATTTGATGGTAAATATTCTACTTCATTCATGTAACAATTTACCCATTTAGTCATTGATAATTAAGTTGCTATATCATGCATGGTGTTCTCATGCCATCATAATTGCAAGTTAGAAGCAGTGAACTTATTTCTACATGTCAATTTCCACATGTTACATAGTAATGCACGTACCAGCACTGAACACATATGGGTTCCTTACAAGAATCCCATATGGCAATAGTCAAAGCCATTCAGAACTAATAGGTATACCACCTTCTGTCGAGTGCTCGTACCGGATCAGCTGGAACAACTTTTTGATGAGTATACATTTTGAGTCTCAGCATTTAATTTTTTTTTTAATTAATGTCGATGCTATGCGCATTTTAGATGGTGGTACTGGCGTGACTCGAAATGTGGCAGTGCCAGAGGAGCTTTTTGCCTCGCAATTGGCAGAAATGGAGCATATGGGGTTCATGGACAGGCAAGAAAATATCATTGCTCTGCTCAGTTCTTGGGGTGATGTGGAAAAGGCTGTCAAGAGGCTGAATTTTAGAAAAATCAAATCGGCCCCCATTTTTTAGGTATAATTTTATGTATAATCTAGAGTAAAATGTCATAGTATTATAAAATTGAATCAGTTTTCTCTATAATTTTTTTTAAATGATTAATATTTATTGTGTATTTGATCCTTATAGTTCAAAAGTTTGGCTTCGCCACCGGAGGATGATCATGATGAAAAAGCTTCTAGTGTCTCTAGACATTCATTTTTTTTTTCTTTTTATTATTTGCACTTCTGAGATGACCTCTTATGAAAGATAAACTAGGAATAATCTTATCAAGTTTGGTTTTTCATTATTGTCACATTGCCCATGATAGGTGTTTCTCTTTCTACTTATTTTCTTTCACTTCCATTATTCTTGGTAAATGTAAAAATGATCATTTGTGTGGCATGCTTAATTGAATGAAGTTTGTCTCATAGTTCTTATTTGAAGATCCAAGAGAATGTAAGTATATATGCAACCTCATGCATTACTTCTGTAAATTACTTGAGAATATTTCCAATTAATTGATGTTGAGCTTTAGCAATTTGCTGAAAGTTGTACACTGACAGGCATAATTAAAAGAAACAAAATATGGGTTGGCGCACAGCCATATATATGCAATCATTATATATTTTCAATCTAGAATAGATCAACTACATTTTAAATACTAAATAATGAAAGCAATGCATTGTAACAAATGGGATGCAAAAGAGGATTTTCTTATTCGATGTTTTAAGCCTTAATTTATTTTAGTTAAGCATTGACAATTTCGATCATACAAGAAAATTTCTTATTAAGATTTCTATATAGCAAAAATTGCTCTAAGACATCATAATGCCTAAGGGCTAAAACAAGGAAAATAAAACGCCAATCCTCATATTAACCTATAATTGACCGTGTAAATAAGCTTAAAGCCCTTTTGTTAGAAATATTATTTTTACAGAATAATTTTCTATTTGATCTCTGCTAATATTGATGACAAAATTTCCTAAATGTACAATCTACAACAACAACTCTAATATGAATACTTTATTGGGACTAATTTGCAAACAAATGGTGTATGTTTACAGAAGAATTTAACCCATTACTTCACAAATCTCTCCATCCATCTGGCAACTGCCACCTTTTATGCCAATAAATTGAAACCCTTGGCCACAAAGGGAACCCAAAACTGTACTCCAAGGCTTCATCTGATACCCCACCTATAGCCAAAGGCAACCACACATACCTAGAATCCCTCAAATTGGCCGGGTTCCATCGATCTGCCATGAAAATAAACAGGCCGGGTAGATCAGGAAGCGGGAGTACAAAAGTGCTCTGTGAAAAAAAAGTTGTATGACGAAAAATTACATTCCCTCCGATACAGGGGTTCCCTAGGGTTTCCCATGGACCCATCATTGACTCTGCTGCATGAGCCAGGGCAGTATTTGGAGCCCAACCAGTGCACCCAGACGTGATCATGTAATAAATGCCTTGAAATTTAAATAATGCCGGTGCCTCCCTATGCTTTCTTACAAAAATCCTTCTGAACTCGTTACTTGTATTGAGATAGTCATCTGTAAGCGGACTTACATGCAACTCAGTATTATCCTTTGAAGAATAAATCAAGTATGCCTTTCCGTTGTCATCTTTAAAGATGGTCATGTCGCGGCTTTCACAGCCATGTGGTTGTAAACTGTACAAGTACTGAAATGGACCAGTAGGGTTTTGGCTCGTGGCAACACCAACTGATGCCTTGGAGTAATTTGCATTATCTATGTGCATCCACATGACATAGCTTTTTGTTATGTCATTGTATATTACTTTAGGGCGTTCTAGCACATTGGATTTGTGGAGATCATGATTCTCATCCTTTTCTTCACCGCGAAGAACAATTCCTTCATTCCTCCAAGACCACAAGTCCTTGGACGAGTAGCAGCTGACACCGATTACATCAACCTGGTAGAATATTGGAGTTTTTGTTAGTTCATAGGAAGATCAATTAGAGACTCAACCTACACTCTGTTAGTTTTCTGATGCGGCGCAATAGAGAGTCACAAATTACAGATGAATTTAACAAATTAAAAAATTATATGCCACCGTGATAACTACAAAACAAAAAGGAACAGGAAAAACTATTTTAATTTTTTAATTCTTTTGGTTACGCATCTCGTTAGCATGACTGTATGACTGGTATGTAATTTTAGTCCATACAGTAATGAAGTGCCAGTAGGGTGCTTAAATATCCAACTGGTACAAAAGAGAATATATCCAATGCTCCTTCAGTGTGAGTCCTTTTGCTATATATCTCATTAGATAAAATGCCCATTCATATCTTGCTATATATCTCTCATTAGATATATAATTACAGATTCTATCAATTTTTGACAGAAATATTGTTGTTGGGTCTAGTTTAACAGATTAACCATTCCACGTCAGCATTTGTTGGGACTTCAGCCCATTTTTCCACTGAAATTTCTTTTTTCAGACCAGAATTGTGCAAATTTAAATTGTTGGAGACCAAATGGGAGGGGAACATTAACAACCAAGCCCACAATATAGAATTCATTAAGTCAACTAAACACAAAATAAAACCTGACCAGCAAAAATAAGAAAACAGCTGACAACCTGAAATCAATTAGATACCAATCCACCACAGACTGGTACATAATCCTGCAGAAATGTATCAGACCTATGATTATTGTAACAAAAGTATCAAAACAGAATAAACAAAACAAAAGTAAGCAATTTTTCCATACCCGTGCAGCTGCCTTCTGGTGAGACAGATATGTGGGGCCATCCTTATTCTCCCCATACCAATAAAACATTCTTGTTCCTTCATCATACAAAATACCCCCTCCATGCGCCTGAATTGGCTTCCCATCAGTATCGAGCCAAATATGACCCGGATAGATATAACCCGTACCAGTATTGTCATTCCCCTCAGCCAGAGGATTAACAGCGCTCTTCATGTCAGGAAAGAATAGTTCATGCACTTCTGTCGACTTATCCAAAAATTCATCAATAATCGTTGGCAGTTTATGCGAGCCTTTTCTTCTTACTGCTCGAGGGTTGCGATGCCGAAGGCTCCTGGCTGTTGTCACATGAAGTTGCTCCTCTTCTACTGTTTCCAACTCTTTTGTGATCCAATCTTGGTCAGAGTAGTATACTGGTGGTTGAATTTGATTTGGTTGAATTTGGTTCAGAGTGTACAAATGGAATAATAGTACTATGCCGAGAATAGACCAAATGAAGAGATATAGATGACATCTCTTTCCAGGTTTGAGGTGCCTGTTTCGGAACCTCATATATATGGAGCTTTTAGCTGTTTAAACAGAATCCTGTCGCTTTTCTTGCTTGCTCGGGGCCTCTCACACTCTCCCGATTCTACAAATAGATCTGATCTTGAGGAATCCGTATTCTCTAAGGTAACACAATACTTCTGTTTAGATCACACCCGTTCGATCGGAACCTGGGACAATCCAGCCGGAGGTGGAATGCACTGGATGCTTTAATAGTTGTGCTGCTTCTGGACGGTCCAGATCTAAAAAATATTCTGTTACCTCAGTGAATACGGATTCCTCAAGTCGAGAAAAGTTTTCAGATCAGATCTATTTGGAATACACTGGAAGCTTTAATAGTCGTGTGAATTCTGATTTGACGGTCCAGATCTAAAACAACATATTTTTGTTAACTTTAGCTTTAGGTGATACAAATTCCGGGTTGAGTGCGTATACTGTGAGATATCTCAATTTTTGCATGACCGATGTGTACAGTGCCTATTCAGGGATTAGCGCAGGTGACCATTATTATTTGTGGTTTGAGATTCGTGCAAAACTATTCCAACGGTAGAGAGATTTCAGAAAGTCACGCTTAGTTTGAGATATCTGAGTCTCAGAGGATGTGAATTCCGCTTGGGTTAGGCGTTGCGAATTGGGGATGGAAGAGAGAAGTGATGAGATATTTAATAAATAATCTGTTTAATTTTTTTTATTGACAAAATCGGGTAATTGAGAATTGAATAATGACTTCTTCTTTTTTAAAGTAAAAGTCTGAGGTCAATTTATCAGAATATTAATATTTACGATAATTTTTTTTTTTTTAGATTTCCAATGTGCAATCTTATAAAAGAATATTATTATTTTGTTGAGTAAGGCTTAAATATTATGGATAGTATAAGACTTTTTGTGCTACGATCTTAAGATCTATTGTATAAATTTCAAACTTCAATCTTAGTAGCTCATAAAATTAGTTCTATAATCAATTTGTAGAATATCAATTGTTATTATTTTAAAATTTTTTTTTACTATTTTTATAATTTATAAAATATGATTTAAAAAAATAGCTTAAAAAATATTAATATTTTAGATCAATTTTTGTCATTTTTTATAACTCATAAATAATGAAAAGTATAAATGCATTAATACAAACACGGAACAAATAAAAGGTTTGATCATATTCTTCTTTTTAAAATTCCAAAGGAGTTTAATTGTCCTGTAAATGCTGACTTATAACGTATTTTTTTTTCTTTTTCAGCATCTGAAGGGATAGCAAGTGCAAACATAATATATAACTGATATTATTGGGTCTGGCGTGCTATTGGATATTGAATTTCGAATATGTTGCTAAAACAACTTGATGATTTGCGACACCTGATACATCTTTTTGTGGAAAGAAAAGTACCTAGAAAAAAAAAAAAGTAGTTTATCTAGGATCATTAATTGTGTCGAATGTTTGAAAATGATAGGCTATATGTTTGATTTTTATATATAGAAGCTTGTGTTTGTTTGGGTACAATAAATGAATTCAAGTTTGGAATTTTTAAATTAAAGTTGGCGATTAATGGAAGTCCAGATTGCTGATTTACAATTAATAATTGTATAGTTACCGTATCAATGAGGTGAAGCTTGAATTTTACTTTGCAATTTATTTGAAAATGCTTGCTCAATACATTATTTTATTAGTTAACGTAGATTGCAGAGTCGGCTAGATTTCAAACTAAGTTATTTTTTTTTTAATTTTAAAATTAAAATAATCAGTTTGAAACGCTTACCATGTTCTCTAATATAAAATTTTGTTTTCAAGTACGAGCTAAGTTTGATTTGGACGAGTGTTATCAGAATTAGATCAAACTGATAGGTTGGATCGGAAAAAAAGCTAGAAAAAACCGATTACTTGTCCGGTTTAGTTCACTCGAAGAATTGTTTATAGAGTGAGAAAAATGGCATGGAATGATGCAACATGTGTGTCAGATACATGTTATGACTTGCGTGTCTCGTTCTGTGACTATCTTTTAAAACTTTGACATGGTATGACACGGCATGTAGTCATGCGAGTCACGTGTAATTAGAATTATTAGATGTTGATTAAATAATGAATCTTAAATAAACTAACTTAAATTATAATTAAATGGTCACATGAGACACATTTAGTGATAGCACGTTTAGACACGACGTGACTCACATGGCGTGACTATTTGCGTGCTATGTTCATCCCTTGATATTTTAGTCACGGCATAACACAACACGTGAAAAATTAACTTAATTACAGTACGGCACGACATGATACTTTTTTTCCACTCTAATTGAACTGGCCAAAACCGGTTTAATTGGTCAGGTTTTGTTAAAAACCGTTAAACCATTTCTCGAAAAAAAGAGAGAAGGATTTAGAACAAATTCATTTAACTTTTAGATTGCAAATGAAATACATGAGCGTTTTTGGATTATTAACACGTTAATGTATCCGACAAGTATCCTTTCCAATATTGTAAAAGATTATCTTAATTTTACGGTTTGAGATTAACTGCCATTTGCTTTGAGATGCGGACAGAATTATTGGGCTTTGAGATTCGTGTCAATTTAAAAAAGAACGGTCGAGATCCAATAATTCTAAAAGATTCCCTATTACGGTATCGTGCGAAGTCTTATTTTCCAGCGTCCTCTCTCTCTCCATTACCTAGGCGGCCGCTTCTCTCTTCTCCTTCTTCGCTTGTGCTCTAACCGATGTCGAGTCCCTCCCCCTCTCTCTTCCCGTCTCCACCTCCACCTCCACCTCCCAATACCAAGTTAATCGCCACAATCTCCTCCCTCCTTCAATCCCCCGCCTCCCCTTCGTTCCCCAAATCCATCTCCCCTCATCTCCGCCACCTAACCCCCTCTGACATCCCTTATCTCCTCCCTTCACTCCTCTCCGCCCTCTCGTCCCTCATCCGTACAGCCAGATACCCCAGTGCTCGTTCTCTCCTCATCTCCTTCATCCCTCTTGACCGCCGCCGTCTCCTTCACCGCCACCTCCTCAACCTCTCGGTCCTTTCCTCCCGAAGCTTCCTTAACACCGCTGTTTGCTCTTATGCCATCGCCAAATTCCCCCACCTTGCCTCCCAGTTATACCTCCACATGAGTAGCTGCCGCCTCCGCCCCTCTCTTATTGCCTCCAACGCTGTCCTTACTTCCCTCTCCACCTCCCGCTCTCCATTCTCTCTTGATCTCCCCAGCTCCATTTTCCAAGCCATGGTGTCTCTCGGTGTACGACCCAATGTAATTACGTTTACCATTCTGATCAAGATTCATTGTTCTCATGGCAATTTCAAAGCAGCTTCAGAGCTGCTTTCTACCATGACACGGTTTGGCTGTTCACCAAATACGATCTCTTATAATACCATTCTACATGGGTACTGTACAAGAGGTATGCTCACAGAAGCAAGGGCTATATTGTCTGACATGAATGCACAGGGTATTTTACCGGATGAGATCACCTATAATACTCTTGTATCGGCCTATTTTAGGCTCGGTTGGTTGAAAGAGGCAACTCAGGTGATGGAGGTCATGACTGTATCGGGGTTTTCACCTGATATTAGGACCTATAATGTGCTTGTATCGGGACTTTGTAGAGAAGGCAAGATTGATGAGGGGCTTAAGCTTAAGGAGGAGATGGAACAAGTTGCTTGCACTGGACCTGACGTGGTTACTTTCAGTGTGCTTATTGATGCGTGCTTGACGTGGCGAAATGGGTTGGGTGCACAGAAACTGCTCGATGAAATGTGTGAGAGAGGCATCGAGCCAAATTTAGTTACACATAACATAATGGTTAAAGGTAGGTGCAAGGTAGGAAATTTAGAAGATGCACTTAATTACTTACGAAAGATGGAAGAAGAGGGGTTTAATGCTGACTGCATTACCTATAACACGTTAATTAAAGCTTATGCTGATGCTGGAAATTCCAGTAAAGCTTTTTCTTTGGTGGATGAGATGGTAGGCAAGGGTATCAAAATGGACACTTTCACCCTTAATACCATTGTTAAGAGTCTATGTAAGGAGAAGAGATTTCACGAGGCTTGTGGCTTGCTTAGGAGCCCTCCTAAATGGGGTTTTGTACCAAACGAAGTTAGTTTTGGTACAGTAATTGCGGCATACTTCAGGGATGAAAATTCAACAGAGGCTGAAAAACTATGGGAGGAGATGAAGGAGAAAAATATCAAACCGAATACAGGCACTTATAACACCATGATTGAGGGATTGTGTAGGTTGAAGAAGTTAGATGAGGCAATTGGCCTGCTAAATGAAATGCTAGAAAAGGGTTTGATACCAAATGAAACTACTTATAACACCATAATTCATGGATATTGTAGGAAGGGTGATTTGGGAAGTGCTTTTAAATTTCATAACAAAATGGTTGCTAATTCTTTCAGACCTAATGTCATAACATGTAATATTTTATTAGATGGTTGGTGTAGATATGGGGATGTTGATAAGGCCATGAAATTTTTTGAATTGTGGGTTTCTAAAGGGAAGCAAGTAGATGTTATATCATATAATACATTAATTAATGCGTTGTGCAAACAAGGAGAGTTCGATGAAGCATTGTATTTGTTTCAAGATATGAAGGTGAAGGGCATCAATCCTGATGCATACACATATAATGCAATCGTTTATTCTCTTAAAGAAGCAGGTCGGCCAAAGGAGGCAAATGATTTGCTCAAGGGTTTTTCTGAAAGAGGAGAATCGAAGGGATACTTGAGCTCTTATCCCTTGTTCAAAGAGCAGCCGGTACATGTGAAAGAGGAGAGTGATACCATAAAAACAGATTCGTTGCCATACTCTTAAGCAAAAAAATGCATTGTGTAAAAAGGGTTGGTTTAAGGAGGCAAAAGCAGTTTTGGATAGAGTGGTACAAAAGGGTATGGTCTTGGACAGCTCGATTTATGTTACCTTGATGGATGGTGTCATCAAGAGGCAGCAAAGGCTGACAAAAACACCTGAATAAAAATACCTATTACCAGATTAACTTTAGGAGTTCAAGGTTAAGATGGAGAAGCAAACCCACCCAGAACTTCCTATTTTTTTCCAAGTTAAAATTTTCCTCCCAAGTGGAGTGACACGAAGTTCATCTTGTTGCAAGTTTGAAGTATGTGGTTGGGAGAATGTTATTTTTCACAGTTCAGGGAGTTTTGTACATTGTAATTTTGTTACAATAATCTTAGGTCTGATGCAATTCTGCAGGGTTATGCACCAGTCTGTGGTGGATTGGTATCTAATTGATTTCAGGTTTTCCCCTGTTTTCTTATTTTTGCTGCTCAGATTCTATTTTGTGTTTAGTTGAGTTAATGAGTTCTATATTGAGACTTAGTTGGATATAAATTAACAATTTAATAAACAATATTGCTTCTGCCTTATGCTGATAACAAGTTGCAAATCTGGCTGTGTCTGTCAATGCCATGCCTGATTCCTCCCTTCTTGCAAGAGCACATTTCAGCCTAGAATTTTTTTTTTTTAACTTGGAAAAGGCCAACATTACCCTCAGTCTTTGAGTTGAGATAGTTATGAAAAGGATTTCACAACTTGCTGTTGATGTTCCCCTTCCATTTTCATCTATAAAGAGTTCCCCTCCCATTCTGGTATGATTTTTTTTTTTCAATAGAAAAATGGACTGAAGTCCCAACAAATGCTGACATGGAATGGGTAATCTGTTAAACTAGACCCAACAACTATATTTCTGACAAAATGGATGGAATCTATAGTTATAATAATTCTCTGATGAGAGATCTATGGCAAGATATGAATGGCATTTTCTCTATGAGATATAAAGCAAAAAAGACACACACTGAATGAGCATTGGATAGATTCTCTTTCATTTATGTAAAATAATAAAAAAGAGACCAAAATGGTACCAGTTGGATATTTAAGCACCATACTGGCGCTTCATTACTGTACGGACCAAAATTTCATACCAATCATACTAACGAGACACATAACCAAAAGAATTAAAATAAATAAATATAGTTTTTTCTGTTCCTTTTTGTTTTATAGTTATCACAGTGCGCATATAATTTATTAATTTGTTAAATTCGTCTGTAATTTGTGACCCTCTATTGTGCTGCATCAGTAAAGTAATAGAGTGTAGGCTGAATCTCTAATTGATCTTCCTATTAACTAACAAAAACTCCAATATTCTACCAGGTAGATGTAATCGGTATCAGCTGCTACTCGTCCAAGGACTTGTGGTCTTGGAGGAATGAAGGAATTGTTCTTGGCAGTGAAGAAAAGGATGAGAATCATGATCTCCACAAATCCAATGTGCTAGAACGCCCTAAAGTAATATACAATGCCATTACAAAAACCTATGTCATGTGGATGCACATAGATAATGCAAATTACTCCAAGGCATCAGTTGGTGTTGCCACGAGCCAAAACCCTACTGGTCCTTTTCAGTACTTGTACAGTATACAACCACATGGCTGTGAAAGCCGTGACATGACCATCTTTAAAGATGATAGCAGAAAGGCATACTTGATTTATTCTTGAAAGGATAATACCGAGTTGCATGTAAGTCCGCTCACAGATGACAATCTCAATACAGGTAACGAGTTCAGAGGGACTTTTGTAAGAAAGCATAGGGAGGCACCGGCATTATTTAAATTTCAAGGCATTTTTTACATGATCACGTCTGGGTGCACTGGTTGGGCTCCAAATACTGCCCTGGCTCATGCAGCAGAGTCAATGATGGGTCCATGGGAAACCCTAGGAAACCCCTGTATCGAATGGAATCTAATTTTTCGTCATACAACTTTTCACAGAGCACTTTTGTACTCCTGCTTCGTGAGCTACCTGGCCTGATTATTTTCATGGCAGATCGATGGAACCCGGCCAATATGAGGGATTCTAGGTATGTGTGGTTGCCTTTGGCTATAGGTGGGGTATCAGATGAAGCCTTGGAGTACAGTTTTGGGTTCCTTTGTGGCCAAGGGTTTCAATTTATTGGCATTAAAGGTGGCGTTTGCCAGATGGATGGAAAGATTTGTGAAGTAACGGGTTAAATTTTTCTGTAAACATACATCATTTGTTTGCAAATTAGTCCCAATAAAGTATTCATATTAGAGTTGATGTTGTAGATTGTACATTTAGGAAATTTTGTCATCAATAGCAGAGATCAAATTAGAAAATTATTCTGTAAAATAATATTGCTGGCAAAGAGCTTTATGCTTATTTACACGGTTAACATGAGGATTGGCTTTTACTTTTCCTTGTTTTAGCCCTTAGGCAGTATGATTGGTGTTAAATGCACTCTCAGTCATATATAATGCTTAATGTTATAATAGTTTGTATAAGTTATATACACCTAAAAATTATGATGTCTTAGAGCAAATCTTGCTATATAGCAAATCTTAATAAGAAATTTTCTTTTAAGATCTAAATTGTATGCTTAACTAAAAAAAATTAAATCTTAAAACATCGAATAAGAAAATTCCTCTTTAGCATCCATTTGTTACAATCTGCATTGCTTTCATTTTTTAGTATTTAAAATGTAGTTGATCTATTGTAGATTGAAAATATATAATGATTATGCCTCTCAATCTCCAACCCATATTTTGTTTCTTTTAATTATGCCTCTCAATATACAACTTTCAGCAAGTTGCTAATGCGTAACATAAATCAATTGGATATATTCTCAAGTAATTTACAGAAGTAATGCATGAGGTTGCATACTTGCATTCTCTTGGATCTTCAAATAATGTTTAATCAATTAAGCATGTCACACAAATGATCATTTTTACACTTACCAAGAAAAAAGAAAGTGAAAAAAAAAATGTAAAAAGAGAAACACCTATCATGGGCAATGTGACAATAATGAAAAACCAAACTTGATCAGATTATTCCCAGTTTATCTTTCAAAAGAGGTCATCTCAGAAGTGCAAATAATAAAAAAAGAAAAAAAAAAGATGATCTCAGGATGTTTCAAGAAACACTAGAAAGCATTTTCATCACTATCATCCTCCCAAGAACTATCATTGCTATCATCACTATCATCCTCCCCGGCCTCTTTGGATTTTTTTTCTTCTAAAAGTAAGCCTCTTGACAGCCTTTTCCACATCACCCCAAGAACTGAGCAGAGCAATGATATTTTCTCGCCTGTCCATGAATCCCATATGCTCCATTTCTGCCAATTGCAATGCAAAAAGCTCCTCTGGCTCTGCCACATTTCGAGTCACGCCAGTACTGCCATCTAAAATGCGCATAGCATCAATATTAATTAAGAAAAAAAATGAAATGCCAGCACTCAAAATGTGAAGTCATCAAAAGGTTGTTCCAGCTAGTCCGGTACGAGCAGTTGACAGATGGTAGTACACCTATTAAATCTGAATGGCTATGACTATATATTGTCATATGGGATTCTTGTAAGGAACCCATTTGAGTTCAGTGCTGGTATGTGCATTACTATGTAACACGTGGAAATTGAAATGTAGAAATAAGTTCACTGCTTCTAACAGTATAAACTTGCAGTTATGATGGCATGAGAACACCATGCTAAAATGTACCAAGTGATGCATGTTATAGCAGTAAATTTATACATGAATATAGGAGAATATTTACCGTTAGATGCACCCCAAATATAATCCACGATATATGGAATTGGATACAATTTTTCCAGGATAGGACGGATATATTCACCAAGTTCCAAGTCTGTTACAAAACAAGTATTCCATAGTACGATTAAATTTCAGATACTGTCAGTGGCTTGATTTTTAACAGTAAGTTCAGTCTCTTACAAAAAATGCAGGTATAATATATATTAGACATTTTCTTCATTCATAAACCATAAAGATGCATCCTCTAGTCAGTTTCAGTGAGTTCAAATTACTGTATTTCATTTTGATTGTATAGGGAACTGAATACTGAAGTTTGGTTATACCAGTTAACAGTGAAATATTAGAGTTAGTCTGTGAACAAAGTAACAGGAGAGGATAATAGAATGAGGAGAACTATCAATGTTACCTAGGTTATTGAGTACTGCATCATACCTATCTCTGCAGCCACATACAGAATTGCTGCAATGTCAGTAGGGAGGCATAAGATTGGATTGGAACTACCATAACAGCTCATCAAACAATTTTAAGTAAAAGGAAAAATATACAGTAGACATGCCAAACTTACAAGGGATTACAATGCAAATTTAGAGGGGTGTTTTTGGATGCAAGCCCCAATTTACATAATTTTATAATCATGAATTACTTCTGTAAGTTATCCCATTTGAATGAGGTATTGTTGCCATGCATAATTGTCAAGTCAGTTATGTCAAAATTAAAGAAGTAACATTGAATTGTTTAAACAGATTCTGACATAATGTTGTAATCATAGACTATCTTATCACAGTTCCAGAGATCAGCCATCGGTAAAGCCTGAGAGTTCTAAGGAATATGACCGAAGTATATGAATGTTTTTAATGAAAAAATGAATTTCAAAAAGGGTATCATATGACTAACTGAATCATATTGTTAGCCAAAAGCAGTCTGTCAACAGTTTTAAGCATTGAAAGATAAGCACGGTCAACTGATCGTCCTTGCTGTGTAATAAAATTAAAAGCAAAAGAAAGAACAAATAATAAATATCATGAAACATACTGACACATGCCGCTAAAAAGAATAACAATTATCAGTACAATACAAAGCTTAGTGTGAGAAAGAAAAATTCTGAAAAACAAATGCCTAACCTCCTTGCAATGTCTTGAAAGAGTGGCATCAGATAATATGATTTGCACAAGCATATCGACCGATATTTTGTGAACTTTTTGCCAATAGGATAGGCCCATCAATTCATCATCATCATCACTGTCAGGTACTTGTTTTTTCTGTGATGAATTAGCTCGAGCGTCTGGTATAAAATCTTCAGGTAGTTGTTCTGTCAGTGACGAACTAGCTCCTCTAGTTCCCCTTCTGGGTGCTATATTTTTTCTTTTCTGTCTTTTTATTTGTCCTTTCTTCCTTTTTGTTGCTGCCATTAGTCCATGTTGTGGTTCAGGTGCATAACATGGCAAACAAAAATGGAACAAAAAAAAGTAGACTCTGGTAATAGACTTACAAGAAGGTGCCGATTCTGATCGGTTTGCATTTGAACTCTCTGATCCTTTGCCTGAGGAGTCAACAAAACTGAAACCTATCAAACCAAGTTGAAACTGATTCTGCTCTGTTCCATGTGGAATACCAGATTGAGCATAATACATGCATGCCACCTTTGGAACCTCATACCGGTTGTTGATACTATCTGTTACATCAGCTTTGAAACTTTCCTTCCACACATTTTTATGTAACTGGAATAATAAAAAGGTATGTAGTACATTTGGGTTTTCTAGCCAAAGAGCCCAACAGTTTGGAAAATCTTCTAGATTCCATAATAAGGGCATACTCTTCATTAGTTTGGCTATGGCAACTTGATTGATAAACCTGGGATGGATTTTATATGGACCCAGTTCATAGGTCTCAGTGGGTGGTGTTGGAGTGCTTTCTCTTGGCATAGAGCCTGTGGATGTACTGGGTGCTGCTGGTCCAATGTGAAGCAAGCGTATGCTCTTATCTAGATCCATTTCTGAACAAGGAGAAGAGAATAATCAATTAGTAAACATGTTCAATATTAGAGGTTTAAAGAGATATTCAGCATGCAAGATTGGTAAAAAGATTTTCTAAAGATACCAAAAAGAGAAAGATTAGTTTTGGATTCCTGCAGCACACATACTATAGAATTAAAACGTCGCTGCATAAGGTTAGTACGCTGCATGAAGCTAAAACTACTCTGTTAAAATATTTACCCAAATAAAAACCCTGGTTCATTATGAAATCTTGGTTCGTTCAAGATTTTCAAGAACCTAATTAAAGAAATGAAAAAAAAGGAACAAACTATAACATTTTAGAAAGAGAAATGGAATTTTTTTTTTCTTTTTTTAATGAATTTACAAGTGTCACTGTCTGCTATTTATAGCATATTACAAATTTACAATCCCTCTTAAGTCTTAACCTCTGTACTAACCTTGATTACATTCCTAACTCTGGTTTACATAGTAAAAAAGAAATATATCTGTAGAGTTGCATATTACCAGAACTTCAGCTCTCTGCAACAATTACAAGGATATATAGATTGTGATATATAGAAGTAAATGACCATTAATTACAAGGATAGATTCGATTATTCCATAGTATAAGTAAATTCTGGGGTTCAACGATGCATAGTGCTTTTCGATTATTCCATAGTATAAGTAAATTCTGGGGTTCAACGATGCATAGTGCTTTTCAGCTTTCAGCAGCATTAAAACAAAAACTTATCAAGCATTAGTAAATGAGAGAAAGAAAAACAAAGATTTTTGAAAGATACCAAAAGAGAGAGAGAGAAAAAAAAACCTTCTTCATTATGAAATCTTGGTTCGTACAAGATTTTCAAGAATTAAGGAAATGAAAAGATATGAACAAACCATAGCTCCTGAGCGTATCAGGATTACTGAGGATACGACCAGTGTGAGTCAACCATTGGTCATCAGAGGGTGCGCCAGTCCGGTCGACTAATGCCTGTTCGACCATCCGATCAGGCTCTGTTTGTATTGAAATTATTCTTCCATCCTTCCGTATTGTGACCGGTCTAAGTTCGTTAATCTGGGATCCTTCATCATCGGAGTCCATTGAGACGAGAGAAAGAAAGAAAGGTTTGAGCAAAGGATTTGAACTGGAGATGGGATAAATTCCCTGTTGCTGGGAGGGAGTATTTAACGTGACTCAAGGGAGAAAGGGCTGACAAAATTCACATCTTCTCCATCTGGACCGTTCATTTTTACTTGGCACGAATCTCAAAGCCCAATAATACTGCCCCCAGCTCTAGCCCGAATCCCAAACCGTAAGGAAAGGGAGTGGAGAAAATGTGATCGTATTTATGTCTTTTGTTAGGAAAGGAAAGGTAATGGAGAAGAGTGAGGCTATGGTACTGTGCATAGCGCAATGTAAAGTAATTTGAATGTATTAGAAGATGTGAAGTAAGATTTTATGCTGCTTCAATTTGATGTCTCTTTTAGCACATTCACAATAATAACAAATGGTTATTTAATTAAATTATATGATTAACTCCCAATTTGATATCTGATTTGGATAAAGTTAGGAGCAGTGCTGTGAAAAACGTCCGTTTAAATCAATTAATCAACCGTCACGGATTTTCTCAACTAATTGGTTGATTATTTTTAATTATGAGTTTATGACTAATTAATTGCTTGATGGTACCTTATCCATCCGGTGACCATATACTGTTATTTACAAGACTGGTTAAGAGAGGTATTATTACTGCGATATTATTTTATATTATTTTTTATAAATAGAAAATTAGCATTACCAACACGGCGATTGAATTGACCTCACTATTTATATAAAATTTATGCGTATATAAAAAGAATATTAAAGTTTGCAAAAAATGAATAATTCTTCATGAATAAATCGGAAATAATATGACAAACTGTTTAAATTGCCTATTTGTTAAGGAGTGTGCTGAAAATGAATAATTCTCTATTTGTTTGCAAATTTTGTTACTATAACAATTAGTGATGAGGTATATATGGTTGCTTAGAATAAAAGTAAACATTGTTTATCAATTTGTTTGTTAGATTGTTCATGACATTTCCTATATTAACTTCTATTCGCCTTTAAAATTTTGGATTTTGGATTTTGAAGCTAATGCAATTTGAGTGTGTAACGGAATTCTTTATCTTACACAGCAATTCTTCAAAGAATCAGAAAAAAAAAGTCTTCAAAGAATCTTTGGTTCATACTACGGATTCATAACTTTAATATTTGAAGTCTAATTAGTCATTCTGAACCGTTTGATTTTCCCATATGAAAATGTACTAGGAAGCCAAATTTTTACATTATTTTTTCTATTTTTTAGATAGATAGAAATTCACTACTTTCTAATGATGTAGAATATTTAAATAAGTGATTTTGTACCTACATTAAAAAAAAAATCTAAAAGATGTAAAATTTGGCACAAAAATATATTTTCATATGATGATCATGTTGAACGGAACAAATCGACTGTTTGAACTTTAAAAATGAAGATATGCATCCATATTACGGACCAAAAATGCCTATACATAGTACAATAGCATCACTCCAGAAGAAATTAATAAAGATTGATTACTAGACCAATTCCATAATATTCACAACCTAAAAAATACAGCCTCGAGTATATCATGCAATACAGATATTCTTTCCCCTCCAATCGAGTAAGATAGGCAACAGCCAGTGAAACTCACACAATTCTTACTCTTCAAGGCCTCTCTGGAGTGCTTAGAATAGTTTTCAACACTTTTAGACCAAGATAACACAGGATAAGATCAGATATCAGGTGATCAAATGGCAACGGAGAGTGCGTTATCAATAACTTTAATAGTAAAATAAATATTAATAGTATGCTTTTATGAAATAGAAATAAATAAATATAATATATAGAGTCCATGCTATGACCTGGAAAATCTATTGAATAGGTTTTAAATGATGATCCAAATCTTTAAAACCAATCTACTTGTTCACAAGTAATGTATTTACATATATAGTTTATGAATTTTAAAATTCATCTACTGTAAAGTCGGGGAGTAAATAAAAAAAAACATTTATAAGTAATTTTAATACATTTATTTTTCAATATATTTTTTTTCCTTGACTTCATATTAAATGAATTTAAAACTTATATATTTAACATGTAAATGCATCATTCATGAAATAAATTGATTTAATTAGTTTGAATTTGATGTTTAAAACCTATTCGACAAGTATTCAAGGTTTATCAAGGTCGTAGTACATCATGTGGCTATACTATCAATATCAATAAGTCGTTAGCGAGACTACATGTAATGTAATATAAGCTTACACACATATTAAGTGCATTGAACAAAGGTAAAGACAAGATAATTTTTCAACAGTTCTGATGTAAAGATAAATATCCAGAAGAAAACTAAGATCACGTATTGATCATCAATTGACCAGTTAGACAACAAAAGCATTAGCCAAACATGTCAGACAATCTTACGATGTAACAATAATATTTATCAAACAATGTCAAACAAATTGACTAGTTAGCCAAGCATGTCAAACAATGTAACGGGAGGTGACAATCTTACGAGATAATAATATTTTCTGTTGTTTCTACTCTGCCAATTAAATTGCGAACCACCTCCCCAGCCAACTTAACAGTCTTCCCCGGACTGCTTATCTTCACTGCTTCAAGGTACATATGTCGAAATGAAATATCATCTTGAAACTCTTCTTCTGTATCATCTTCACTCGGCTTTGTTCACGAAAAAAAAATCAAAAGTTCACAATCAGATGACAAATAACAGTTTTAAAACTGGATTTGTATTTTTCTATGGCATTGAGTTTAATCAAATTTTTTTTTTTCCACCAAACTACTAGCTATTTGTCTTGAATGGTTTTAGTATACTATGCAAGCTTGTGAGACACTTAATACCCCCTATGTATGCCAGTTAACAAGTAATATACAAACTTGCAAAATCAAAAGGCAACAGCATAATGCTTTGGTACCACATATGTTCATTACTAAAGTCATGCACTTATGAAACCCAAGCATTTTACCGGACTGTACCGGTCATTCTTCCCTTCATTAATCAAATTAGGAATCTAGCCTCTCCTTAGATTTAACTTTACTAGTTGAAATCAATCATCATACCAGCTTAGAACTAGGAAATCACTGAGAGAGAAAGAAAGAGAGAGAGAGAGAGAGTACTCGTTAGAAATGAGAAGATTTTCTCAGGCAACACAATCACATCCAAACTATTGGCAGACAGAATTGAGGTGGATTCAAGGATGTGGATTAAATTTTGCAACAGGGGAAGGCGTACGCTGATGGGAACAATCTGATCCAGGATCCAGATTAGTATAGGTGTTTTTTCAAAAAATTTCTTATATGCACATGCTGTTTGGTTTTTCTGATATATATATATCCGTTCTATGAGTTGTAATCAATGTGATACAAGGAGGAAAGCACACTATACCGCTTTCTGGTACAGGATTTGAAGTGAGTCAGTTGCTGGTACAGTGGACTGGTACTGTTTGTGGAGCTGGTACCACTTAGGGGGGTGTGCTGGTACAACTTAGGGTATGAGCTGTTTACAGGAAGGGGGTTTGCTAGTACTGTTTACTGGTACTGGTTTTTATAGATGTGTGTGTGCTGTAAAATGATGCAAGGATTGTTTATATTTTTTCAATATATTGCCTGGCAGCTGCTAATCTAAACCGTCTAATCAGAATCCGACAGGATTATTAAGTGAATCTGTGCATTCTACCCCGGACCAGATTGGTCAGGATTCCAATCGGACGGCTGTGATCCAAACATAAATATTCTGTTACCTCAGACGATATGGTTTCTTGTCTCTCTTAGGATGGATGGCGTATTTCTGAATGAAATCTAGTAGTAATTCTAATGGTTCCAACTGTGGCCCAATTTCAATGTCTAACACGCCCATCCCATGCCAATTTTTAGGCCCATCTATAATTAATTGTACAATCATATTTGTTTCATCTACTTGGAAACATTGTTCAAAGATGAAAATCATATATAGATTTGACATGTCGGTAATATATCAAATAAATTATTTACTTTGTTTCTATGTTCATCGACTCAAGAAGCAAACAGTCCTAAATATAAAATCAAACATAAAGAATAAACTGAGGAAGGGAGGCAACCTTGTCCTCCTCTAAAATCCGAAATGTGCCTTTGGTACGGATGTAGGTATCAACAAGCTGTTATGCAAATAATCAGATAATTTATTAATTTTATGTGTAATCTGCTTGAAAAAGAAAAGTATTTGATGGCATTCATTCCTAAATAAGCAAAATTTCAGGTATAACAAACGACAAGTTACATCCCTTTAGCACCAGACTAAGTTCATGATCAAATTGTAATTTGCCATATAAATTTTAGAGAAAAAGTATTGTCCCCCTGAGTCCAGTCCCCGGAAAATCCCAAATGACACATAAAGATTTCAGTAAGTCTCTAGCTCATAAAGATTTCAGCGAAACCCAAATGACACAGCATGTAAATTTTTACCAACCTTGCACCAGCCTCAATTCGACGAACAAGTGCTCCGCTGGCAACAGTAGTCTCCTTCGAAAACAAAAGATCAGAAACGGGTTTCTTCAAAGCACCAGCAGGATTAAAGAGATTATCCTCACTGGAGCATAGATAACATATCACATCAGCCACCCCGATCTTTCCGACAACTGCCTTCTTATCTGTGACCACACACAAGACACTTTCTGGACACCTCTTTAGAGTTGCTAGTGCCTCACCAATGGATGCAGTGAGAGACAACGACCTCACCGGCGGCTTGCCAACGCAGAGATTAGACATTTTATGCATGAGACAACAATCTCACTGCCATGCACTGTTTTAGAGAAGAGCAAACACTTGGACATGAAAATGGAAGAGGGAAGGATAAACAAACAAGCTAAAAATTTGGGATTTTGCTTGTAATGTTGACAGAGATATATACAAAAATGTACTTTTCAAATTTGTATGGAATATATTTAACATTAGGAATTCTAGATTATTTTAGATGATTTTTTTTATTATTAATGAGATAAAAGTAATAAATTAATAAGAAATCAGATAACTTATGCTTTGATTATAAAATCCGGAACTCAAATTGAATACATATTTTCAATACAATAATAATTTAAAAAACTTTTTTTAGATTTCTTTTTTCTTTCTCTTTTCACTTAATTAAATTACCTGAAAAACTATATTTAAGCACTAGAATTTCATATGATGAATAGTAGCACGTGTTTTCTTGTATTGTGTCAAGAGGCAATTTATTCTTAGTGGATATGAGTGTGAAAATACTTCCATCCTATCCGTATTGTATTTTTCTTTTCGATTAAAAAATCACAACTTAAATTGATTTTTAAATGTAACAAGCTCCTGTCATTGGGAATGTACAATTTATTTACATCAGAAAGACTCAGCGGAAATGTAACAAACTCTTGTCATCTCATACTCAATGGTAATTTATTGATTCCTTTTACAAATATTGGGCCTTTATAGTAATTTATGCGGGCCTAATGTCTGAATCCAGTAGCTTTTTTGGGCCACTATTGGAAAAGAAATAGTTGCGCTAACCCTCTTCTGGTTTTCCATCTAGTCTTATCGCTCCTTTTGCGGCTTAGCCTTCGTCTCCTTCAGAGCCAGTGGGCGACTCCCTTCAGCTCAACTCAACACAACTCAACTCGGTTAGTTTTGTGCCCCTCCTCTCCCTGACACTCAGACACTCCCTTTCTCTCTGTATTCCTTGCTAAGGCCGGAGTTCAAACTGTAATCAAATCAAATGGTGTCTTCAACCTTATCACTTTCCCCCTTCTTTTCACTTTCACCTTCACCTTCCCCGTCCCCGTCCCCATCCCAATTCTCATTCCCCTCCCCATTTACTTCTCGCCGAGGCCTCTGCCTTGTTTGCTACACGTTCCCACAATCTGAATCTCAACCTGACAGACGGAATCCACGGCGTCAGCCGCATTGGAAGGGTAAGCAAGAGGAGAGGAAAAGGTGGCATTGGAAGGCGGATGCCATTACTGACCAAGAGGCAATTCACCAGTTTGATCGGCTGTTGGCTGCCAAGAACCTCCGTCAAATCAATCAATACCTCAAGGACTATACCAAAACCTCAAGAAATCCTCACCCCACAGTTTTTTCCCTCTTCACCCGCTTAATCCAAGCTGACGGAATCGGTCCTAATGAATATTCCTATGAGGTTTTGATGGACTGTTGTGCACGAATTAATCAGATCAGCCTAATGTTTGGTTTTCTGGGACTGTTTCTTAAAGAGGGTCGCAGAGCTAATGTCATGACCTTCAGTCCTGTACTCAAAGGCCTCTGTCGGGACAGAAGAACTGGTGAGGCCGCTACTATTGTGCTCCACAAAATGATTAAGGTGGGATGTATACCCAATGTAGTCTCGTATAGCATTCTTATAGATGGGCTGTGCAAGAATGGTGAAATTGAGAAGGCATTGTCTTTTCTTGATGTCATGACCTCCAAAGGGCATGAGCCTGACATCGTGACCTACAACACTCTTATAAAAGGGCTGTGCGAGAATGGTGGAATTGAGAAGGCGATTGATTTTGTAGATATCATGATTTCCAAAGGGCATGAGCCTAATGTCGTGACCTACAACACTCTTATAGATGGACTGTGCGAGAATGGTGAAATAGAGAAGGCGATTGATTTTGCAGATATCATGATTTCCAAAGGGCATGAGCCTGATGTCGTGACCTACAACACTCTTATAAAAGGGCTGTGCAAGAATGGTGGAATTGAGAAGGCAATGGATTTTCTTAATGTCATGATCTCCAAAGGGCATGAGCCTAATGTCGTGACCTACAACACTCTTATAGATGGACTGTGCAAGAATGGTGAAATTGAGAAGGCATTGTCTTTTCTTGATGTCATGACCTCCAAAGGGCATGAGCTTGATATCGTGACCTACAACACTCTTATAAAAGGGCTGTTCGAGAATGGTGGAATTGAGAAGGCGATTGATTTTGTAGATATCATGATTTCCAAAGGGCATGAGCCTAATGTCGTGACCTACAGCACTCTTATAGATGGGCTGTGCAAGAATGGTGAAATTGAGAAGGCAATGGATTTTCTTAATGTCATGATCTCCAAAGGGCATGAGCCTAATGTTGTGACCTACAACACTCTTATAGATGGACTTGTGCAAGAATGGTGAAATTGAGAAGGCATTGCCTTTTCTTGATGTCATGATTTCCAAAGGACTTGAACCTGATGTCCGTGATGTACAACACCCTTAGAGATGGGCTACGATGAACGGTAAAATGGAGCATTTATTGATTCTCTAGATGCCATGATTTCCAAAGGGTTTGATCCTAATGCTGTGACTATTACCCTCTTAATGAGGGGTTGTGCATTGGATTTTTGTATTTACATGATTTCTGAAAGCCTTGCGCCTGATGTATCGTTATGATTGGGTGAAAATTAAATATGCAAAGGACGTGATAGTACTGCCATGTTGAGAGTGGAGAAAAAAATGTTTTATTATTGAATGTTGCTCCTTGATTGAATATCGTATATTTGAATCGTGTATTGTGTCATTCTCCTCACCTATTTGAGTCCATTCAAGCCCATTGGATTTCTTTATAAGAGAATCTATATTGTAATTTGTTTTTTCTAATTTCTAAAGTGTCCTGGTACTTTCAATTTTCTCTGTGATGTATTGTGATTTTTTAAGAAAGCGCTTTGTAAAAGCCATGCTGGCAAAATATTATGCTCCAAGTTCTTCATGGAGCAGAAGAAGAAGGTTAAGAAGACAGAGAATTCTTCAAGTCTGAAGAGGAGGTTTGTCTATTTTACCTTTGTCTCATATTCCTAAAAAATTACCATGGGATACACTCCAAATTTTGGGATGCCCCCACTATATCGCTGCTCTTGCATTTCAGTTTAGTAATAACTAATAAGAAATGTTTGGATTACCTACCGAAAAGAACTACATCCTACAATAAATACCCCCCAGCGTACCTCTCAGGGATGGGATGAAACCAAATGTTTTCTGATTCAAAACTTAATTCATCGTTGATTCACCCTGTTGTGTATATGAGTGCACAATTACAAATAGGACCCTAAGCTATTCTATAATTATACTATTACATAAATGCCCTTTGTAACTTGTTTTCAACAAAACCCCACCAGCTTGTGTTTTATTAGATGATATTAGCACGCTGTCATTCCCGGATAGTGTGTTTGAGCTTTGTTTAATGCAGTTAGTATGTGTGCAGCTTGTCTACTTTATTTTGCACCTAAACCCAATTTTCAATTATATCACATCACATGTAGTTTGGTTAACGTGCTATCTATAGTTTAGCTTTATGCTGTACTACAGCCTTGAAAACTTATTTAATAGGTATCTGATCTTATATTGTATTATCTTGGTCTAAAAGTGATTAAAACTATTCTAAGCACTCCAGAGAGGCCTTGAAGAGTAAGAATTGTGAGAGTTCCACTGGCTGTTGCTTATGCTGCTCGATTGCAAGAGAACTAATATCTGTATTGCATGATATACTATAGGCTGTATTCTTAAGGTTGTGAATATTATGGAATTGGTCTGTAATTTTTTTTTTTTTTCTTTCTAGTGAGGCTATTGTACTACGCATAGCATATTTTGGTCTTTACTATAGATGTATATTTTTATTTTCAAAGTTCAAATAGTCGATCCATTTTGCTCAACATGATAATCATATGAAAATGTGTTTTTTTTGTCAAATTTTACATTTTTTAAAATATTTTTAAATAGGTACAAAATCACTTGATGTAAAGATTCCATATCATCCGAAAGTTGTGAATGCCTACCTATCTAAAAATATAGTTAAAAAAAAAATATAAATTTTGTATCTCGAAGTACATTTTGATGAGGATTTAGATTTGACGGAGTGAGGGGCGTTTTTGTTTGTTAAGTCTAAAATCTAAATAGAGCTGTGAGCGAAGGCAGTCCGTCTCGTTTCCACTTTTAATGGAGCCAACAAAATTAAAATAGCGTAATTATTAAAATGAATAAAAGAGTGCATATACGTCAAAAAAAAAAATAGAAACTAAGGAAACTAAGACAGCTGCTTTTCGTTTGAAAAATGTTCAAGAACATAACACCTATTTGTCGATTTTCATTTACTAAAGAAAATTATTCAATTTATTAATTTTTTTTTACAAACAATTATAGTACTGCAAATCTGACATTTATTCTAACTTTACACATGTTTTTTTTTAAGGAGTTGGACGTCAAAATATCAAACTACAAACTATTTAATATCACAAGAATTTATATTTAGATTTTGAACTTAGGACCTTACACACAGAAGGTGTTACTTTTGTCACTAGACTAAATATTAGTTATTTATTTACTTCTTCAAAAATATCTTACACTGTTTGTTTACACAAAAAATATCAACGATATAAAGTTGCTAATATTCTAAATTATAATGTTTGTTAATT
Source organism: Carex pumila (assembly GCA_033356055.1). Classification (NCBI taxonomy): domain Eukaryota; kingdom Viridiplantae; phylum Streptophyta; class Magnoliopsida; order Poales; family Cyperaceae; genus Carex; species Carex pumila. The sequence goes on from JARJHM010000227.1 coordinate 424,999, forward strand.
TAAATTAATTATGTGAAAATGTAAAGAGTAGTTAAATTTAATAAACATTTGTGAATAAGAGATACTAACATTAACTGCCAATGACTTCCTATATAACTGTAATTTATGAAAGTACAGTTTGAAAATACAACTTTTTGTCCTGTTGTGCAAGTTGCAATG